>CM051265.1:54830559-54953059 GCA_027921565.1 Artemia sinica
CCTGTGAGTCCAGGCAATTTGATGTTCATATGTTAATCCTAAAACTCAGCTGCCCTTGCCTGAGACTATAGGCAGGCAGACCTTATGTCACTTGTTCACCTGAAGAAGGATCCAAGTAGGGGGTACGCAAAACTGTAATCCAGGGAATTTCAATTTCTGGGTGTGAGATCTATTATAAACACTAAGCTTAAGTTCCAAGAGACACTAGGTTGGAATAGGGGATGCCAAAAAGCTCTTATAGCTTTTACTCCTTGTTTTAGGTTTTTTTTTTTCACCATAAACCTTAGCTATTCAAAGCTTATTCCACAAATTTTATATTTTTGGGAAGGTCATTGGAGTTCTTAAATTTAATTACTCTTAGATTATTTTATTCTTTAATAAATTTTATCCTTTTATTTAGACAGCACCAGCCTTACTAAAACGAAATATACAGACAAAACTATGAGACCAACCACCAAATAGGATATAACTTCTAACAAAATCTTGAGTATTTACAAGGGTGATCTCAGCCCTTTCTATCCTCTTATCAATTTAATTAGATCATGTATCTCTTAAATTAATCAGAAAGGATCCAAGGGTTACCTCGAACCATCTGTAAGGCTCAAACCTTTGAAAAATCAACTGGCAAGTTGGGATTCCAGCAAAGGGGATTATTACTTTTACTGAAATTGAGTTACTAATATTTACACAAAATAAGGCCCTCCTTACAACTTGCAAAACAGTCAGGAACACATGGAGTAATTGCTACTAGTAAATAAACCCCTACTAAGTAATGGATTTTTAGATTTGTGAAAGAGTAGTTGTATTTCCTTTTCTCTTTTTTTTAGACGGATTGAGGTACATTGCCTACAGGCAATTTGTCAGGACTGTATTATACTTATCTTGGAGAAAGGATCAGAGTTCCCCTTCCAATCCTGTGTTTACATGAAGATTAGAGAGAAATTCCCTGAGTCAAGTGGCCTCTATACTGGGTTCCTTGATGCATAGAAGTTGTTTTTTATAAATGTTTCTTTAATTGATTTCTTTGTGTTTATAAGTATTTAATTAGTTGATGAGTGTTTTTTTATGCATAGAAGTCGTTTTGTAAGTGCCTCTTTACTTAATACAATTGATTGTAACAACAAAATCTTTCATGCATTTTAAAGTTAATCACTAGAATATTTTTCCATATTTTTCAGAAAAGGAGTTAAACTCCTCTAATACAGGTTGTTAACTTGATGGAAATTTTTATATTTTATAGGCCTTGGACTTCTTCTGAAACTATATTGATCAAGGTTGAGTAAAACAACAGAAAATATTGAAATTAAGGGCAATATATATATATTATATATATATATAGATATATATATATATATATATATATATATATATATATATATTAGATATATATATATTATATATAGATATTATATATATATATATATCTATATATATATATATATATATATATATTATATATATATATATATATATATTATATAGTATATTATATATATATATATATATATATATATATATATATTATATATATATATATATATATAGATATATATATAAAGTTGGACAAAAATTTTGGTATTTAGCCAAATAAAAAAACCTGAAAAGGAAATATATTCTGATTATTCACAATGAGTATTCATTTTTCAAATTGTTGGCCTTGAAAAAGACCTTTGGTTTCTACAGATAGGAGAAGTAGGTAGATGTAGATAGAATCCATTCTGTGAATCCATTTCCCAATTTCCCAGATTGATTGTCAGTTGTGACTTCTGCAATCTCAAGGCCTTCATTAGACGTAGCTTTCTCTTGACAAAACTTGACTCAAATAGCTCACACCACACTACATAATTGGTTAAGAAATCCACCATGTATAGAGGCATTGCAGATGAGTATGCCAATATTCAGAAGAAGTTCCCCATACCAGCAAAGTTTATTGCACCCACTTTCCCCCGATCCCTCCCATGGAATTGGTCAAGTCCCATAATAAATATGCGTTCTCAAAGTGGACTAAAGATTTAACCCCCATTGCTTTTGTCCCGAAAAAATTTGCAGAACTTAATACAATTACCTATAAAACATCACTTCCAAATATTTGTTGATGGGTCAAAAATGAATGAGAAGGTTGTAAGTGGTGTTTTCCTTCCGTCACCTGAAAATTGCAATGGGCCGAGAGATCTATTAATTTATCTAATGTCTGCTGAGTTAAATGCCATAATCATGGCATTAGAACACCTTAAGGAAAACCAACCTTTGATTGCAAATTCAATATATTATCATATATTCCGACTCTCTATCAAGCCTTGAGTTGCTGGCCTCAGCTCCCATATAAGTTGGACATTGACACTTATCATTGTCTCAGTATTATAGATAATCTTGCTTCAAGTGGCATAAAAACTTATTTTCAGTACATCCTAGCCACTCTGGCATAAGTGGTAATCATCAGGCTGATGAAATAGCAAAAAGCTATAAATATTGACCAGCCAAGTGGGAGACCAATTCCAATTAGAGATATTTACCAATGGAGGCTATCAGATATTAAGTTTAATAAGATTAATACTATCCTTTCCCCCTTTCCCAATAAGTATCTTTCTAAAACTTATCATAGAATTCGTTCTGGAACAAATTGGACTAAATTTCCTTGCATTCTCATATAAGTTTTCTACTTCAAGTGGTTCAATTCCCCTGTCCCCTCCTTTGCAGGCATTGTAATATGAATAATGAAACAATTGACCATTGCCTATTTGAATGTAATATGCTGTGTCTGCACAACATACCTTGCTCTGTAAACTGTTAAAATGCTTCAAACACCACAAAATCTCACTATCAGCCAAGAGCCTAGCCAACTATACCTGCACACAGAGCACAGAAATCGATATCTATCATCTTATAGTTGAACTCCTTGAGTCAAAAGATCTACTGAAAGATATCTGAGAATATCTAATAAATAAGAGACAACCAAGCCAGTAGCTCTGTAGCCCACAGAGTGAAGCAAAAAGAAAAGGGCTAAATAGTACCAACTGAATAGCCCATCTGCTGTGAATTAGAAGAAGAAGAAGGGAGACAAGTATTTGTTCTTGGCTGGACCATAATGCTCACTCACCAATCTTGCCCACTCTCTTCAAACCCCTTTTTGGGTATACAAACTAATGGGATTGATTCTCTTTTGCTGCCAACAATCAGGAAATCAACACTTCCTAAGGTTATATGCTGATTTATTGTTTTTTGCTCATTTCCTGCTGTTTATCACCCCACGTTTTTTATTTTGAAATTGGCTACGAACTTATGTATTTGAATACATTATGTAACTGGTGATCTATCTCCTTAAAAAATGAATTATCGGTTTTTCATACTAATTTAAGACGTATATGGCTGTGTAAGTTTGCACTTGACCAATTTAATGAATTAGTTTCATTTTAGGTGTCCTTGGTACTTTAAATATTTTTGTTATTTCAAGCACAGACGCTATCAAGATAGTATCCAGAGGGGGGGGCATAGGGAGCTATTATATTTAAGTGATAGTACCTTGATAGTACCTGTTTTTAATACAAGATATCTTTTTAAGAATCCAAAAGAGCAAAAAAAAACAAAAAACAATCAATATCTAAGTCACCCATTTCAACTGTTTTAAATGTGATAGGCAAAGGGCATTATAAAAAAATTAAGCTTCTAAGTTCAAAGCTATATTCAAAGTTTTCTGATTAGCCTAATTTAATATCAAGATGGTCGGCCTAAAAAATAAGACACACGTATAGTCAGAACTCCATTGCAAATCCATATATAGCTAAATTTATCAAGACCCCCCCCCTCCCTCCCTCCATAATGGTGAAAAATATACCCTGAATTATAAATCAACACCATATTTTTGGTACATAGCCTAGACTGCAGTTTTCAACAAAATTTAGCGTTTCAGCACAATTCAAAATAATGAGTATTTTTCATGCTCTTTTTATAATTAAATAATGACTTTACAGGGACTATTAATTTGAGCCCTGAAGGGGCTAGAAGGTTCAGAACAGCCATAGAAACCTAGTAACCCTATGCTCAAAAATTTGCTTTTTTAAATAACTGGCTAAGGAGAAAAATAGGTCATATGTAGCTGACTAATGATTGAAGCTGACTTAGGCTATATATTTCCATTTTAGGGGGGGGGGGTAAAGCATAGGCTCGTGGTATCAACTTCAAAGTCTAATAACCATAATAACTTATTTATTATGAAGTAACTAAGTAAGAGTCTTTTATTCAGGCTCATCACTAAACAAAATATAACCCAGTTGTGCTGATGATTTGTATCTGGTAATTATGTCAGTGATTCCAATCCTCAAAATTTAAATGGGGCAAAAATAACCAGTTAGCCATGATAAAATAAAAAGTAGCAAAATAGAAATAAGAAGGTATTTCTCAAAGTCTAACTGAGGCAACTGCTCCCCCCTCACATAATTGGCGCACCCCAAAATTATGTGGCCTAATGCTGAATTAGAATAAACAGTGTACAATGGCAAGTACAAACAATACAATAATATATTGGTATATGATTCATAATACAATAATATATATTACATAACAACAATGACAGATAATGATCTAATAGTATTGCTTTATTTAATCAACATTTGTCATTCAGAGAAGCCATGACTCTCTAATTTTGTTCTTAATATAATTCCTGTTTCGTTCCACTAAATTTTTTTTGGTACTGTTCTAATATATGGGCAACATGCAAGAATGCAACTTGAGAAAAGCCAAGAACAGATAACATTACCCAGTAATTTCCTATCTTATGCTCTATAAACAAGGGGTTTCTCACTCCAGGAACTATATTCAAGCTTAGTTTTTTGGGGTTTAGGAGGAAAAAAGGTTACCTAGGTTAGTTTAGGTTATGTATTTATTATATTCTATGCTTTACCCCCACCCTCCTAATGTGCAAATATACAGCCAAAATTAGTTTCTAAACTATTATATTTTTATCCTATTTTTGTTTTTATTTCACTAGCATTAACCAAACTTCACTTCTTGCATGTTCCCCAGATATTAGAACAGTACCTTTTTTTCCTGCATTGCTTTAGTATAACAGTGTGGCATCCTTTTCACTAATAAATACCCATAATTTTTTGAAGGCCTATAGGATATATGTTCTGAAAATTCAATCAATTATTATTATTGTTGCTGGTTTGCCTGTGAGTCCAGGCAATTTGATGGTCATATGTTAGTCCTAAAACTCAGCTGCCCTTGCATGAGACTATAGGCAGGCAGACCTTATTGTCACTTGTTCACCTGCAAATCCAGGCAACTTGTTGGGTCAACCAATTTTGAATGAATTTTGTGTTAATGTAACTGTCTGAGCTTATAAACTGGGTTGCCTGTCTAAGACTTTAGGCAGGTAGACCCTATGCCACTTGTTTGCACACAAGGCCAGGCAACTTTTCAGTCAACCAATTTTCAATTAATTCTGTTTTAGTGTAACTGTCTTGGCTTATAGATTGGGTTTTCTGACTGAGGACTGCAAGTCCAGGTGACTTAGTGGTCATGTTAATCCTAAAACTTGGTCAAAAGGCCTTAGACTCTAGGCGGACAGGCCTACTTGGAAAGTCTACTTGAACTACAATAGAGATGAACTAAGATTTTGGGCTGACTCACAACAGACAATGTCCATGTTTATCATTCTCCATGTTTAAAGGAAACACAATATTGCCTATTGTTTTGATTTTATAGTGCTTTGTATATAAGAGTAAAGACAATATTTATTGCTTAGAGTATAAAGAAACCAATGACTTTAATAGGCCAAGTCAAACAGTGCTCACCCAAGTAATTTGTATTTCTAATATAAAAAAAGCATAAAAGGTATATGCTACTATTATATAGTAACTATGAGGTATGATTTATATCAATATATTCAAGCAAATCACACAGCCTACTAGGTTGTCTTACCTTAGGCCTACATAAGGTAGGCTATCAGTGGAAGTCATTAGGTCTGCCAAAACTACCAATAGGTAGCCTATATATTGATACTTTCTTTTAGAATCATTAATGTTTACCTTTACACTGCTTCATGGTTAAAAGATCCTGGAATGCCAAAAATCCTAGTAACATCAAGACCAGGCCTAGTCAAGCCAAGCTCTTTTCAAGAAGCATTCCTTAAAAGTACTTTTCAAAGAAAAAGAGCTTTGCTGAACTAGGTTCCGATTTCTGTTTTACCAGAACATACAAGAAAACAACACTTTCTAAGGCTATATGCTGATTTATTTATTTTTTGCTCATTTTCTGCTGTTTATCAGACACACGTTTTTTATTTTTGAAACTGGCTACGAACTTATGTATTGGAATACATTATCTCAACTGGTGATCTATCTCCTTAAAAAATGAATTATCGGTTTTTCACACTAATTTAAGACGTATATGGCTGTGTAAGTTTGCACTTGACCAATTTAATGAATTAGTTTTCATTTAGGTGTCCTTGGTACTTTAAGTAGTAAATATCTGACCAGATCACTCAACCTCAAGAATGTTGTGTATTTCTAAAAGCCAAAGGTGGTAGTTCTGGATGTAATAATGACGAATCTCTGCAGTTACTATCAAAACCTTATCAACAATTACAATATTATTATAAAAATTGCACCACTTGGTAATATCTATCATTTAATGTGGCAGTGGAAGCCTTTTGAGACAGCTTAAGTAAGGTAGCTCAAATGGCTAAGTTACTATTCACTAACTCAAATGACTTCGATACCAATTGCTGATGGTGGATTTATGTTGTTTGGGAATTGGATAACGAAGGAAGATCCAACTGAAGTCTCAACTGCTGAGGACATGGATTTACAGGTAAAGAATTTTCACAGCAAACTAAATAACAATTTTTTTTGAATATTTTGCGAAAAAAAAGAACAAAGTGTATTCAACTGACAAATTCAGAGATTAAATAAATGAATAAACATAAATTACACTTAATTGGGGAAAAAGGAAGATGAAGCAAAGAAACTCAGAAACAAAATTACATCGGAAATTAAACAGGCATAGGAAGATTATTATAAAAAGGAATTACATAACCTCCTCGAATTAGAGTTCAAGGAGGAAAAACAGTTCTTTGGAAAAAAAACTGACTAGACGCGATCCGTAACCGACTGATTTCATGAAGGAAGAGCCACCAGGGAAAACAGCAAACGACGTAAACTCACATTTCGCTTCTTCTAAACAGTCGTATCTACCGCTACCACCTGAATAGCCACCTTTATTTTCAAATGAAGCACCATCCCTAACTTCACAAGAAGATTCAAATGCAGATTCTAACTTAATACCTAAAATCTCAATATTAAGAATTGAGAAAGCAAACTTTGCATATTAAAGAGAGTGTCAGTGTGGCATCTATTGCTGTTCAGGTGGCCCTTACTAAGAGAAATTGAATTCATCACTCCTATTCCGGAAAAAAGGAGTAGTTAATGATCTCTGGTGTAGAGCCCATCACTGATACATTGATTTTTTAGCCAAGTTCATGAGAGTTTTGCTGCTTTGTGGTTAAAAAATGTCTTTTAGAAGTAATTGATAAGAAGCAATTTGGTAACATCCCAGACTGTTCAACTGGTTACTATCTCATTAGTTTACTTGATTTCATTTTAAAAGATCTAGACGAGCGTGGAAATTTGATAAATTAATTCAGAATAGATTTTTAAAAGCCCTTCAGTCTTGGTGACCACAAAATTTTGCTGTAAAATGAGACAGAAAAAAAATATTTCTAAATATCTTAATCAAAATGTACAAACATTTCTAGCAAACAGAGAGTAAATTGTAAAATATAAAAATAATTTTTCTTCTTCTTTGCCATTTTTTTTAGTGTCCTGCTAGGACGAGTTATCGGTCCTTTATGTTTTCCTCGTGATTGAAGAAATAACTATCGGACTAGACGGAAGATGGAAGAATGTAAATGATATTTCCCGGCTGAGGTAGTATCTGGAGTGGGTAAAGCTTAAATTTCAATAACATTGAACGAGTTAACTTTGAAGTGTAAAACTGAATGAGGTGGAAAATAAAGATAAATGGTCAGTAATAACGTTTTCATATCTGACGAAACGCTAACCTGAATTCAAACCACCTATAAACTCAGGCCTCATCAGCAACAGCTTTACCCTGCTGGAAGTAAGTGATCTTTTCTGATTTTACTTGGGAGTAAACATACAAGAATGATTTTAAAAAATGCAAACGGTGCTATTCAAACGTAGAAAACTCTAACCACATTCCGGATTACAAAGGATAAACTAAAATTAATTTTCAGAATGTTTATACTCCCGCTATTAGAATATGCACGTCCTTTTTTGTATTTCAATCTGACGAAAGAAGAGGTGCTAAATTGAACTGTTCAGAAGAAATGTCTAAAAATCATCTTCGGAAGTTCCCGTTCCCTTACTATTTTGTTTAAAATCATTTTAACTAGACCCACTTTTTTTCCGTAATGAGAGACTGCTTGAAGTTTGACTCTGCCGTCCTCCTCCATCCCATCTGCAAGAACTTCGCCCGACCTCCCTTTGTCTCACTGAGATCACGAATCATCCGAGTGGCTGTGAAAGTTCCAAAACTGATACCGGTTTACTCCAGTTCACAATGTTATTCATGAAACATTCTGCCATTTTTTCTCCATATTTTAATAATTTGAAGCTTGTGTGCTTTGATAGCTTTCTTCTCGTTGGCATTTTTTTCCCCACATTTTTAACTATTGTAGTATTTTTTTTATCTTTCACTTAAAGGTATCATGTTTCGGCTATGATCCGTGCTTTTAATAATTGGTAGCTTATACGTTCTTATAACTTTTGCGCTCGTTGGCAAATTTTTTCTCTGATGACTTTAGTTTAAATAATAAAGTATTTTTCTTTATCTTTGACTGAAAGGTACCATGTTTGGGGCATGCCCATGAAAGTGTCTTTTGTTTTCGATAAATTATTTATTTGCTTAAACTGAAATGCCGATTAGCAATGATGAATGAGAGTGAAGTTCCTCATTGAAGCATCAATTATCCCACCTACACAATGATCAGTTATCCTAATCTCAAAATAATAGGACCCATGCCTCCACACCTCAAAAATATATTTGTTTAGAAAGTTCAATACAGTTTCTTTAGGCAGACATTCATTACAATTTCATTACTATTTTTTCCTTTTAAATCGAATCCTTTCAAGTGTATAGAAAGTCAAATAGTGTTTGACTCTTTGATTCGCCAAAGTTTTATTTATCCATTAAATCTTGATATTTTAAATGAAATGGAATCAATAGAAGAAGCATTGACAAAAATACCTTAAAATAGTAAAATAAATTTCAAGTCAGATAACCATTCTTATTGTTATTCTAAGAAATTCATATTAGTAAATATAATCATTATTATTAATAATATTATTAACATTAAAATATCTCTTCTAAGATAAATTGATTCTTTTCTCCCTTTAAACTGGATGACCGCCTCACTTTGACAATCTTATTTTATAACAAAGAGAAGACGCTGTTAAAAATTTATAGCCTTCAGTAAAGCGAGATTGTTGTCTTAGCCTTTAGGAGGTTAAGGGGAAGACAGCCAAACTCTGATTAGAGGCAATTCTTCATTCATTCAAAGTTTCACTTGATTATTCGTTTTAATTGCTGTTGGGTTTAGTTTTCGCTTCTCATCTATAATAATTTTGTTTCTTTCTGAGCTTGACTATATTGGTATTTGAGTTTTCTTTGTTGCTGAAGTTGCATATATAAAAAAAATCAAGTAAAAACAAAAAGAGCAATACATACGGAAAATCTCCTGTATATGACGTGGGCTGTCATCTCCTCAACCCCCATCTTTACAATGAAATTAAAGCAGTAATTAACTAAAAACTTTTTAAAGTATAAAAATATATAACCCGTGTTCTATTTACCAATTACCTGCCAAGACATTTAAACTAACAATTGCATTGTTTGAAGCTAATACGGTTGTGAATACGCTTCATTCTCGACGAAGCCTGAAAATATAAATGAACTTTTTTCCATGTTGCTATTTTGTTAGAGCATTGATTTTTGACATACCGGTCAAAATAGAAGTCAAACTTTAGCATAAAGAGTGGGGGTCGAGGGACAGCTTCCCCCCTCATATAAAGAATAACATTTATTTATTTTAGTTTTAATGTTGCTCTGTATTTTCATCTGATTTTTTTATATTTAATCTTAGTTCGTTCTTAATTTTGCATTGAGACCACTTCCATGAGCTCACCACTAAAATCATAAGTTTTATTCATCCTTCTTTCTCAAAGCAATAACTATTCCAACTTCAATCTCATGTCATATTTTATCAGGATAGACATTCATGCTGAAGAGGTAAGGAATGGGTTGTTTTTACCACCAAATCACTTACAATTCGCAAAAAAGCACAGGAATGTGCAGTTTTAATTCGACACGAGCCCTGTTTCAATATTCTGAGACAATGGATCCGGCCTGAGGAATCTTTGTGACTGTGATTCTAGGATGGAATAAGGAAGAGCTGGTTGTGCCTGGATTCCTTCAATCATGCCAGACTACATTTGTTCTCGATGTCAAGTTAAAAAAGTTACTCCAATTAAAAAGAAAATAAAAAAAAGTTTCTCCAATGTCAATTAAAAAAGTTACAAAAAGTTACTTAGAAACGTTACTAGTCTCCCACATAGTTTAGTATAGTTCAAGTTGGTTTAAATTTTAACGCTGCTCTTTCCTTTCACATGAAAAGAGCAGCGCAGCGTTAAAATTTAAACCTGTTCATTTTTAATACGACTCCTGTTCATTTTTATGACTCCTGTTCATTGTTCATACGACTCCTGTTCATTTTAATACGACTCCTGTTCATTAATCAGCTCCTGTTCATTTTTAATACGACATTCGGTGTAATTTGAATATAAGAACCTCCCCCCCCCACAACCAAGCACCCGTAAAAATGATGCCAAAGTTTATCTTTTGAATACAAAAACGTTACAAAATTAGAATTCACCCCTGAAAAAAGATGATCCCGTAAAATTTTAAAGAGAAGTCTAGAATGTTAAAATGATTTTTCAGCTTGTGATGTTAGGGAAGTATTGGTTGAAATAATATTACTCTTTGGGAATGCTGATTGGCTGCCCCAACATTTTCACTCTATATCATTTAGGCCGTATTCGAGTCAATGTTTTGTAACACAAAATGGGAGAAATAAACACTTTGCTCTGATATAATCTGAAAACTTTCGATTAACTATATAGCTTGTCCAAAAATTCTATATCAAGCTATCTTGGTCCCATTAGCAGTCAAATTTGCTTTTTCCTAAGGATCGGATTTCATTATTTAAGAATAAGGTAAGAATAATGAAAAGTCTAGTTTACTCAAATTATTTCTATATTCATCATCACCAGATCACAAAAATTACGTGAAAAAAAGCCTGCATAGGTAATCTTAAAGTCTTTATAAGGATAGAAATCTTGGAATAGAAGTAAAGTTTAAGCGTGTAAAAGTAAGGTTTATAGGGCAAGAGAGAGGAGAAGTTTTTGAAGTTTTCCTCTTAACACTGTTTGAACTGGTGTACAAGATTAAACTAGTCCACTGGGATTGTTTGTCCTATAGACACGCTAAGACCAATAAATAATTACTATGAAAAATTTCACACTTAGATCTGTTTCTGAAGCCACTGAACAGTAGCATTTCAAGCTTTATAATTCAAATTTTTTTGGGAGGATGGTTAATTTTAAACTGAAAAATTTACTCCAGTCCAATCCTATATATAAGTATGTGGATATAACATTGCTTTGTAGTTCCGAATTTGCTTGCTCTTTCGTCTTTTGGCAGCTTTTTACTCGAAGTGATGTTGCTTCTATTAGAAAGTGTTTTAAAACAAATATGTAAGATGCCTACCGGTTTCCCCTTTGAACTAGCAGCACCACTGTATCGACCAGATGTGGAGTCATTAGCCCATTAGTCATTAGCCAAATCGACCAGATGTGGAGTCATTAGATGCTATCAAAAGAAGAACTAAGTTGTTTCGAACGCAGCTAAATTTGATTCTAGCACTTTCCTGAACGTCTTTCTATTGGCTTGTCGTTCGTTAAGTGTTGATTTGATATTCATCGTGTTCCCCAACCCCCTCTGACAGTTGTGTGCTTTTGTGCCATTATGATGAAAAATAAAATCTTACTTACTTACTGTAACTAGTTTCTCAATATACTTTAAAACCGTCCTTCTTTGTTTACTCAGTTTAGTGAGTAACATATGTGGGCGTTTAACCAGAGAATCAATCTTAAACTATAGATTAAGATTGTATGCATTACAATTAGAATTAGAGCATTGATAATACCAATTCTACTCCAAAAGGAGCGCCTTAGCTCCGCCTTCGAGTTCAACTGAGATAGACCTTCGCAATCGCCTCGATTGACCAAAACAAACCCAGTTGACGAAAGCATTCGCTTTGATTCAGACCAAATTAAATAATGAGTGATAGTGAGTTAGTGATTGGATTGTTGGACAATTTAGTCGATGAAGATTATGATCGTGAGAGGCGTGGCAGGCAATATAAAACTCATTCGCGTCGCAGAATACTCTCAAGTGAGAGTGATAGCGATCAAACAAATGGCTCTCGGAGCCCAGAGTTTCAAACTCGTGCTCGGTATGGCTCTCGGAGCCCTGAAATTAGTTCTAGGAACGAAAAATCTTGCTCTCGGAGCCCCACAAAAATCCTTGACACAAAGCGGAAGGCTTCTCCGGAAAAACACAAAGGTAAAAGATTAAAAGAAAACACGTCAAATGACGCTCTATTCAAAAAGATTTCTGAAGAACGTTCTGGTACCAAAGAGGGTCCTAAGATCCATAAGAAACTTGCCAAAGTTGCAAATAGAGCTTTTTCTGAGCCTTTGGAAATAGTGAAGCTAAAAGAGTTATTTGAGCACCACCCTAGGCCTGCGAATACCGAAAAAATCGTTCCTCCAAAGGTGAATAGTGAAATTTGGGCTATTCTCTCATCACAGGCTAAACAGAGGGATGCTAAGGCCCTTCAAGTGCAGCGGACAATTGCTCACTCAACATTTTGTGTTTTAGAGGCAGCAAATGCGATTCTTGAGATAGAAAATGAGCATATTAAAGAAAAAGTTGTCAAAAACCTTACAGATGCAGTTCACATGCTTGGCCTCACCAATTACGATCTAAGTTTAAAAAGACGTCATGCGATGAAATTTGAATTGAGCCCAGATCCCACTGTAGCATCAGCTTTATGTGCCCCTGAAGTCAAAGTCACGGAGTATCTTTTTGGCAAAGATATTGCCAAAACAACGTCTAAAGCTAAATCCGTGGCGGATTTGAAAAAATCCTTTGGAAAACCAAAAAACGTGCAAGGGGGGGCCTACCGTTATCGCCGATGGCAGAACGAGGCCCCCCGTCCAAATTATCGCAGAAAGCAGGGCCAGGACCGTCAAGAGAGGTCCAAATTCCAGAAATTCCAGAATTTCCAGAAAAGGGATCGCAAATAGCTGGTATGTACTATTTATCATACCCCGACCTTGATTTTTATGATTTTGTTGTTAATTTCAATAGGCAGTCACAACATTTGGCTGATAACTTTAAAGCTGGGAGAATTAGTAAGTACATCTCAAAATGGCAGTCAATAACCAGTGATTTGAATATTTTGAATATTGTGGCCTCAGGCTATAAGATTGAATTTGAGAAAACACCACTAAAAGCTTTGAAAACAAAAACAAAAGTTTTACGTTTGAAGAAATAGAGGCTATAAGAAAGGAAGTTGATATTTTATTGCATAAAGGTGTTATTGTTAAAGTACCCGACTTCAGAATAAAGGAAATACGTTGTATTTCTCCCGTTTTTACAGTCCCAAAGAAAGATGGGTCTACCCGGTTTATTCTTAACCTTAAAAATTTAAATGAAAACCTTAAATATTACCATTTTAAAATGGAAAGTGTTCATTCTGCGGTTCTTTTGATGACAAAAAATTGTTATATGGCCTCTATTGACCTAGTCGATTTTTATTATTCATGCCCGGTTGATTTTGAAGATCAAATGTGGCTTTGTTTTCAAGTTGACCTTTGTTATGCTTTTACTTCAATGCCAAATGGCTTATCATCGGCCCCTAGGGTTCTTACGAAACTTATGAAACCTGTTATCTCTCTTCTTCGAAGAAGAGGGTATTTGTCAGTTACGTATTTAGACGATTCTCTCCTTCTGGGAAGGTCATATTTAGAGTGTCAAAATAATGTCTATGAAACAGCGAAATTACTGTCAGAACTGGGGTTTGTGATCCACCCGGGAAAGTCAGTTCTCATTCCAAGCCAACAAATAGAATTTCTGGGCTTTTTGTTAGATTCGCGATCAATGCGTATTTTCCTGCCGGAAAGAAAAATTAAAAAAGTTATACATTTGGTTTCAAAAATTCTTAGTCAAAAATTGACTACGATTCAAGAATTGGCTGAAACTCTTGGCGTTCTTGTTTCAACATTTCCAGCAGTAGAATTAGGGCCCTTATATTACCGAAAAGCGGAATCGTTGAAAACTCAAGCATTAAGGTACGCGAAGGGTAATTTTGCGGCAAGGATAATTTTAACATCCGATGTAAATTTGGAACTACAATGGTGGTTGGATATTGCCAATCATGCTTCTAAAGCAATTGAGTCTAGATCAATTGACAAATATTTGTGTAGTGATGCGTCGAAACTAGGTTGGGCACTCGTGGATGAATATTCCATGAAAATGGCCACAGGTGAATGGTCCTCAGAAGAGAAGAGATTTGATATCAATGTCTTAGAAACAAAGGCTGTTTATCTGGGATTAAAGTGTTTTGCCCATGATATTAAAGGCATGCATGTTCGGCTGCGTTCTGACAATATAACCACAGTAGCTTATATAAATAAAATGGGAGGATCAAAATCTAAATTTTGTAATTATTTCGCAAATAAGGTCTGGCAGGTAGTACTGCAGGGCAAAGGATGGATATCTGCAGAACATGTGCCTGGGGTTGCTAATATTGCGGATAAGGCATCACGAAAATTTGATAATGAAAAGGAATGGAAATTGGATTCTGAAATATTTACTATTTTGAATTTTTTGGTATGTCAGTCAATAGATATTGATTTGTTTGCGACTAGATTAAATTTTCAGATTAAACCATTTGTTTCTTGGAAACCAGATCCAGAATGTTTTTTCGTAGATGCATTTGCAATGAATTGGAAGCATTATTTCTTTTATGCATTCCCCCCATTCAGTTTACTTCTGAGGACCCTTCAGAAGGTGGAAACAGATCAGGCCACTGGTATTTTGATCTTTCCGAACTGGACCACACAAGTATGGTATCCCTTACTATTAAAGCTTTTAATAGGAAGTCCAATATTTCTACCAAATGATAATTTTACTTTGTCTCTCCCACAGAAACCGACCTTGCACCATCCATTGTCCAAGACGTTACACCTAGCGGCTTGCGTCGTCTCCGGCAAGGGCTTCACCACCAAGGATATTCTCCCTCCACAGTCGATATTATCATGGATGGGTGGCGGGATTCAACTAAGCGCCAGTACAAAGTTTACATTGAAAAATGGATCGACTTTTGTGGAAGAAACACAATCCAGGCCTTGGAGGCAACTCTACCGGAAACTTTGACATTTCTTACGGAACTTTTTCACTCAGGTGTTGGATACAGTGCTATTAATACTGCGAGAAGTGCTTTATCGGCAATTCTACCAAGCCTTCAGTTAGGCAGTAATCACATCACCAAGAAGTTTATGAGAGGTGTCTTTAATAGAAGGCCTAGTCTACCCAAGATTTCAAGTATTTGGGATGTAAAATGTGTATTCGATCTCTTTAAACTGCCAGCTTGGGATATCGAAAATCTTCAATTAAAGACACTAACACAAAAATTAGCAGTTTTATTGATTTTATCAGCTTGTGAAAGAGTTCAGTTTTTGGCCAGTTTATCACTTAGTAACATGGTACATAATGACGATGGAAGTTTTGATTTTCAAATCAATGTATTGTTAAAAACATCGAAACCGGGCAACCACAAATCAGTAGTTAAATTTCGACCTTTTCAAGAGTCGTCCCTGTGTCCGGCGACGCACCTAGCTAGATATATTAGAATGACATCATATCCAAATAGAAACGACGCACTTTTTCTTACATATCGTAAGCCTCATACTGCTGCGTCCAAGTCATCTATTTCTAGATGGATAAAAGAAGTTTTATTTCTTGCAGGTATAGATATCAGTGTTTATGGTGCTCATAGCACACGGTCTGCCTCAACGTCCCACCTTAAAGCAAGAGGAATTGATGTAGATCAAATCATAAAATATGTAGGCTGGACAAATGCCAAAACGTTTGCAAGGTTTTATAATAAACCAATTGAAAGTGGTCAGCAGTTATCTGTCTTTTGAATATATTCACTGTAATTTGTTATATTTGAAATATCTTCCTATAAATGAATTTTTGTACAACAGCCTCTTTTAATGAATAGGGCTATTATTCATCATTAGTGTTGGTATAGCTCATGCTGAACTTTAAAATCTCAGTTGAACTCGAAGGCGGAGCTAAGGCGCTCCTTTTGGAGTAGAATTGATAAATTAAACAAAAACTTACCAAGTTTGAAGTTTGATTGTAATTCTACTCCAAAGAAGGAGCGCCAGCGTAGCTGAGAGTTCAACTGCCCTCCCAATTTCCCTTCCCGTTGAACTCTCAGCGTTTCATCATGAGCTTAACCACCGCATATTATAATGACTTTAAAATACTGGGTTTGTTTTGGTCAATCGAGGCGATTGCGAAGGTCTATCTCAGTTGAACTCTCAGCTACGCTGGCGCTCCTTCTTTGGAGTAGAATTACAATCAAACTTCAAACTTGGTAAGTTTTTGTTTAATTTATCAATTAACAGCGTTAAATTTATTATGAACCACGATCTACTGTTATGACTAAAATAAAATAAACTGAAATTAAAATGAATTATGCATTGTGTGAGCAAAGTTGCGTTTAGGAGTTATAAATAAAGGAACACATGGTAAAAACGGACACTCTTCACGTCATACGACAACGTATCAGTTGGTAATTTGCTTTTTATGTTTTTTGCAGTTTCTAATTTACCTTTCTATTGAAAGTTAGAAAAAATCTAATTCTTACCGGCTTTTCAAGATGCCACTAAACAATTCCAGTGCCTCCACTAGTTTGTTTTTTGGTGACTCGTCATCAGTTGTTTAGGTCAAATGTATTACAAGCAGCTATAAAAAGTACAGCATGGATCCTTCAAAAACCTAGAAAAGCTTACTTTTAGCCAAAATTATTTTTTGTTTTAGCGACATGGTGCTATAAACATCTAAATTTGATTTGATAAAAATGTCAATATTTTTTTTAATTAGTAATCTTACTTTCTAATTAAAGAGGCGAAAAAAAAAATGTTTACATGGAGGAACTGCAAAGTCGAAACATTTGGTCCGACCTTTTCCTTTTTAATAAAATGACCTAAAAATAACAAATGCAGAGAAAAACAAAATCCTTTTCACGAAACTAGAAAGATTACATCTCTCAAAACAAATCAGCAAAATCGAAAATTGGTAGTAGTAAAGCAGTGCGAATGTGTTTGGGCACACCTTTAGTAACGATCCCCTCAAAGAAAATCAACAGTAGCGGTAACGAAGTAACGTAGACACGGGCTACCACATAGCCAAAACTCTTAAAAAACGGAATTTGTTAACAAAATATCAAAAGACTGATGTTTTATATTATGACGTCATCGTCCATCAAGCTTGAACATGACAATACAGTTTCTTTCTGTAAAAAGTGATTCTATTTTAAAAACTTTTGTTTTTAATTACAAAAGGCACTAGATATAGCAATTTCCTTAAAATGAGCTATTAACCAGCTCTCTTCGATGTTCGAGTGCCCCGCCAGCTGCCGGAGAAAACAAAAAGGAAAAAAAGGTGCCCTCGATGCAGAAAATTCTGGTTGCAAGCCACTTTTCTTGATTTTCAACTAATAATTTTCCTTGTCGTTCAAGTCAATGGACGGTAAGTTTGCTATATAGGGTTTCGAACATGACGGTTCTAACAATGTACTTCTTGTTTTTATCTGACTCTAATTTTAGGATTTAAGGGTTATTATATTTCTTAGTATTGGAAGTGATCGTCTCTAACTAGGTGCTAGCTACCGCTGCCACCCGGATGATTCTGAATATGTAAAAATTAGTAAGTTCAAAGTTACCAATAAAAGTTGCGAACCTGAACAAATTTGATCAATTTTTGAAAAGGGGGTAAATTCCTCCGAAAAGGGTATCTGATCATAACTGAAGCTTCAATATCAAATTCAGCATATCAAAAACCCTTATTTTATAGTTGTCAAGTATACCATTTGCAAAAATGTAGAATTGCGCATTTTCTCCAAGGAAAAAGATCGCGGATGCGCGTCTAGTTGTTTTTTTTTTAAACAAAATGGATTTAAAAGTCAGAAAAGCCTCATTCGAACACAAAGGGTTCTTTGACTCAAAGGGTGCCAAGGGCATTGAATTATGTTTTTGGATAGCCAATCAACTTAAATTATCACAAAAGTGTATATTAATCTTTTTAGTTTCAGAGGCAGTAACCTCGGCCCCTTTTCCTGAGCCTTTAGGTAAATTAAATAAAAACAAGTTTTTTTTAACTGAAAGTAAGGAACAACGTTAAACTTAAAACGAACAGAAATTATCCCGTATATGAAGGGAGCTGTCCCCTCCTCAACGCCTCGCTCTTTACGCTAAAGTTTTTTTATTGTTTAAAAAAATAGTGTCTGTGAGAAAGTCAAACTTTAGCGTGAAAGAGCGAGGCGTTGAGGAGGGGATAGCCCCTTTCATATACGGAATAATTTCTGTTCGTTTTAAGTTTTAACGTCGTTCCTTACTTTCAGTTAAAAACTTGTTTTTTTTATTAATTTTTGAACGTTTTGAATTAATGCAGTTTGATTTTGGCTCACCGTACATGAATAATTAAAACAAAATTTGCATATTAATTTTACTTTTATTTGGTTAAATGGCTTTCTCGAAACCTGTTTAATTTTATTTACGAACGTTTTTATTAGTAATAATAAAATAAGTAACTTACGAATTAACTTACGTAACGATTTTCTATATTCATAAATTTTTAACAAGTATATTAGGGGGTTCGCCCCTAGTCAATACCTGCTCTTTAAGCTAAGGTTCGTTTTTTTTCTAATTCTTTAAAAAGTGACCCCTTAATCACAATCAGTTTGATCAGTTGAAATCAGTTGAAAAAACTTTTTTTTTATTTAATTTCTGATCTTTTTCTTTAACAATGCTGGGAAATCTGCGCCCACTTCATAGCAATGTCCCTTCCCCCATGAAAACTTCCTTCATGGAAAATCCTCCCATATAAACCCCGACCCCACCCCCTCCCCCACCTACCCAAAAAAATCCCCCCTGAAAACGTCTGTATACTTCCCAATAACCAATACTATATGTTAACATTGAGTGAAGTTCGTAACTTTCAGCCCTCCCCCCGGGACTTTGGGGATTAAGTCATCCTAAAAGACATTTTTATCATATTTTCGACCATGCTGAACAAAATGGCTATCTCAAATGATCGGGTGACATTGGGAAAGAAATGAGCGTGGGAGGGGGCCTAGTTGCCCTCCATATTTATGGTCACTTAAAAAGGGCACTAGAAATTTTAATTTCTGTTCCAATGAGCCCTTCCACGATATTCTTAGGACCACTGGGTCGATACGATCACCCCTGGGGAAAAAAACAAAAAACAAAAACAAAACAAATAAACACGCATCCGTGATCTTTCTTCTGGCAAAAAATGCAAAATTCTACATTTTTGTAGATAGGAGCTTGAAACCTCTACAGTAGGGTTCTCTGATACGCTGAATATGATGGTGTGATTTTCATTAAGGTTCTATACTTTTTAGGGGGTCTTTCCTCCCTTTTTCGAAAAATCATCCAAATATCCTCAGGTGCGTAACTTTTGATGGGTAGACTAAACTTGATGAAAATTCTATATTGAATTCAGCATTGAAATCTGATTCTTTTGATGTATCTATTGCTATCAAAACCCGTTTTTATAGAGTTTCGGTCACCATTGAGCCGGTCGCTTCCTTACTTACAGTTCGTTTACCACGAACTGTTTGATATGACAGAGGGTTTTGGTGATGGGGGGGGGGGTAAATAATCAGCAATCCGCTTGATGACTACGATGTTTTCATACTATGCTTGTCAAATAGAAGCTGCAGGATGATAGCGTTCTTCTTATTACTACTACTACTAACCACTCACCGCAGCAACCACAGCCAGCATTAGGCCAACACAACCAATTGAAGCCAAACTGTGCAAATGAAGTTTTGATTATAAAATAGCAAAAAGAGAATAAACTATTCATGCTGATTCCAAATATACAAAATTTGTAATTTTAAGTTTTCTCATCATTTGAGCAATCGTCAAACAGGATTGTATATATTTGATTCTCTAATCATTTTTTATCACAATCTAAGAAATTTTGGTGATAATTCCATTTCTGCTCCCTGTTAATGTATCAAAGAATAATCCATTTCATAGGACTTGTTTTCTTCTGAGACTCGCTTTGCATCCTCGCTGTCGCTTTTCTTCTCCTGCAGATTTTATTAAGATTTGGTGTATTCGTTGTGAATGCTTCTTTTCACATGTCTTACTAGCGAACTGCAGATCTCATTTGCGCTTGATTTTTCGTGCATCTCTACCCCGACTTTTTTCCATGCCTTTTACTTTAACTGTTCGGATTCATTCAAAACCATGGGAAATTTTACATGACGTTATAGATACAAAAGTTTTTTTTCCCAGCTATTCCCCAGTCGTCATATTTCTGCTTTAATTACGCTATTATATAGTTCTGCAACAACCAACAATTTCTAATGCCAATGCCATCTGAAATATATTAAACATGCATTGGGATAATCATCGTTTTATCTTTAGTTTCAAGTCATAGGATGGCAAATTAAACAATTTCAGCTGAGTTAAGAAATTATGGTCATGAATAAAACTCCTCCTCCTTGTTTATCCTTTACAGACACTGGAAGAAAACGTTCTTTATTCGATTGTAATTTTCTAAAGGTATCTAAATTACGCAATAGCATAATTACCGTGGTTAGTCACAGTTTTTAAGTTTCAAGTCACATTTTCGTTTGCAATTCAATTTGATTTGTTGCTGTATCATGTTCCGTGCCTTTTTTCTTTAGCTATTCAGAGTCAATTGTCATCTTGTGTAATTTTGTACGTGTCATAGATGTTAAATATTAATTCTTCCTTCCTGTTTATTAGTCATTAATTCATAAACACCATACAAACACGTTTCTTCATTCCATTGTAGTTTTGCCTTGTCTTCTAACCGTTCGCGCACGCTAAACTAACATGTTCCTTCATTCCATTGTATTTTTTTTTGTCTTCTAACCACAAATTTCTGTTGTGCAATATTTTCATTTGCATATCTTGTTCCAAGCCTTTTTCTTTAGCTGTTCAGAGTAAATTTGTTAGTTTGTGTAATTTTGCATGCGGTACAGATCACTACAATGACATAATTATCATTTTGTTCCTTAGTTTCAAGTCATAGGGTGTCCAATCATCAATTTTAGTTGAGTTAAGAAATTCTGTTGAAAATTCAATTCAACCCTTCCTGCCTATCCTTTACAGACGCCAAACTAATATGTTCCTTATTCAATTGTAATTTTCTAAAATATCAAAATTATGCAATAACATAATTATCGTGTTATTTTTTAGTTATGAGTCACATTTCGTTTGCAATTCAAATTGATGTGTTGCTGTTTCTTGTTCCATGCCTTTTTCTTTAGCTGTTCAGAATCATTGGTAATCTTGTGTAATTTTACGCATGTCATAGATACTAAATATTAATTCCTCTTTCCCGTTTATCAATCACAGACTCACACACGCAAGCCAAACACGTTACTTTCATTCCATTGAAGTTTTGCTTTATTATTTTGTCTTCCTAACCGCAAATTCCGTTCTGTAACAGTTTTTATTTGCAATCCATTGTGAATTTCGCTTTTTCTTGTCCCAGTGCCTTTTTCTTTAGCTGTTCAAAGTAGTTTGTCATCTTGTTTAGTTTCGTAGGCATCATAGATACTAAAAACGATACGAATAGTGCTTGGGGGAAAATGAAGTAATTTATGCCCTTTAAATGTTTAGTACCGGGAGCACGTACTTCATCCGGACCCCGGTGCTCGGCACGTGGCAGGTTTGAATGTATTTGCTTCTCTAATTACCCAAAAGTATAATCACTCCGTTATTCTTTAGCTTTAAGTCATGAGGTGTCAAATTAGCAATTTTTTATTCAAATACTAAATTTTCGTGTGAATTCAAATCCTCCTTCCTGTTAGTGCATCAAAAATCATTCATTTTATAGAGTTTTTTTTTCCTGGGATTCGTTGTGATCCTCACTGTTGCTTTTTCTTCTAACCGCAGATTTCATTTACGATTCGATATGATCATCCTTGATGCTTATCTTCTAAATGAAGATTTCTTTGTCCATTATTCTCATTCGGATTTGTTGTGATGCTTGTTGTTGCAGGTTTTCTAGCCACAGATCTTGTAGATCTTGTTGTGTGTCATTTTTGTGCATCATTACCTCAGACATTTTCCCATACCTCTTACTCTAGCTCTTCGGATTCATTTAAAATCATGTGTCATTTACTTTATAGATGCCGAAAACATTGAAGCTTAAAACCATAAATCCTTAAGCTTAGGAAAAACATAACAAAATTGCAATTTGTCAGACCTGTTAGAACCCAAAGACTGTTTTCTAAACAGAGATTGGAAAACCACAGAAATGTATTTCCCAATCGGCTTTAGTTTTTATATGTATGCAGGTCCAAGGGAGCCTTAATGAAGACAAAATTTCGAAAAACCAGTTTGTATCGATCGTAATGTCAAGAATGAGTGCAATATTTCTTTGTGTCCCTCTTATAGTCTCTAACCCGAGGCAGTATATCACTTGAATGTTCAAATGTGACTAGTTCTTGAAATATGCTTTTGATCAGCTTGCTTAAATGTAACATTTCTATTGGTGCAAAAATAACAGATGGTCAAACTCTGACAGTTTGAACATACCAACAGCCTTACCAACTTCTTACTTACTCCCAGTCCTTAAGTTTTAAAGCTTGAAAAAAAAAAAAAAAAACCAATACACTATAAAGGAACAAAAGAAAAACAAGATTTAGGAACATTATTGTCTGTAACTATTCGTACCGCCTAAAAATTGGCCTTAAAATTGGTTTTGTCTTGGATTGGGCTTACAAGGGATACATCCCTTGTAGCCCTGACTCGGGAACAATAGTTTTGCCGATGTGTGGCTGTACCAGTTTAGTTGTCTACAACCTGAAACCGAGCCAAACATTTTTGTATTACCCGATTGGTTCATACTTAGAAAGGATACAGACAGGGTTGCCACCCCTAGTGATTTCCCTTAGTTAATCGCAAAATTGTAAAAACGTTCTATACTTCCTACTTTACAACATTTGCTCCGATAGAATTTTTGTCTTCATATTTATGGTTTTTTTTTCTCAGTAATCTATCAGTTCTAAATTAGATTTTCTTCTGTTAAAATCTTTGAAAGTGGATGTGAATGGTGGATATGAATACACCCTCTGTATCTGCAAATAGAACAGAAATAGAGTAATTGAAAAATAAGAAGGTAGGTATACATTAAACATAATTTTCTAAATAAAAACAGAAATCATTGAAAAATTAATAGGACTTAGTGCTTTTTATAACAGGATTTGTAATATAACTAGATAGATTAAATTGATTGTAGTTTGATGATTGAAGTCGGTTGGGAGTGAGGGAGAGGAAATATAATCTGGGAATGGTCTAATGATTTTAATTTCTACTTCTAATATCAAATCAAAACTTCACTAGTTCTCCGAATTCTCTTATTTGTAATTGAAACACCTATAAGCGCAGATAACGTCCAATTCTTTAAGTTTTTGGATTTATGTGCTAATATATCAAACAGTTTATGGTAACGAACTGTAAGAATGGAGCTAGAAGGCTCAATAATAACCGGGATTCTGAAACAGAATTTTGATATCAATAAATACATGATCGGCTTACTAAGTTGATTTCAAATATATAAGATTCATTAATCTTAGTTATACCCATAAAACGCTAAGAAACTGTGAAAATTTGCCAGATTTTTGAAAGAGGGAGGAAACACCCAATAAAAGTGAAATAATTTCAATTAAAATCAAGCCATTAAATTCGGTGGATCAGAGAACCCTACTGTAGAGGTTTCAAGCCCCTATCTTCAAAAGTATTGAATTTTGTATTATTTGCCAGAAGAAAAATCACGGATGCGTGTTAATTTCTTTTTTTTTCCCAAGCGGTGATCGTATTGAACCAGCGGTTCTAGAACATCGGGAGAGGACTCATTTGAACGGAAATAAAAATTTCTGATGTCCCTTTTATTTGACCAAAAAGATCAGACGGCTACTAGCCCCCCTGATACGTCCCCAAAAGTTGTTCGATCAAAAGTTTGAGATAGATATTTTGTTTAGCATAG
Organism: Artemia sinica; assembly: GCA_027921565.1. Classification (NCBI taxonomy): domain Eukaryota; kingdom Metazoa; phylum Arthropoda; class Branchiopoda; order Anostraca; family Artemiidae; genus Artemia; species Artemia sinica. The sequence goes on from CM051265.1 coordinate 54,855,058, forward strand.
TTGGAAGGTTCCAAAACTATACCTTTAGATTTAACATGACCCACGCAGCCTCTGAGGATAGGTCTTGGGATAAAAGTATGCTAAGGATAATAAGAATAATGTATAATCTATGAAAACCATTTTCATAGCCGCAAAGACAAATAAAGGGTGACAGAATGCATTGGACTTCTATAACTTAGGCTATATAATTGTACATTAGGGCAATGGTGGTAAGGTTAGGTTGATTTACCCCCACACCCACCTAATGTGCAACTGCAGAGCCAAAATATATTATTATATAAGCTAAAGTATTATATTTTCATCAAATTTTGGCATATTTCATTAGGATTAGCATAAATTTACTTCTTGGGTGTGTTCCGTATAATTAACAATTGCCTCTTTATTTTTAAGAAGCAATAAGACCGATGATTATTGAAAATTAATTAAAAAAAACTTTTTCCATAAAATAAGTTTTCAAAGAAAAGTAAAGAACTCCGTTATATAAAAAATAAGCAAAAATAAAATCAAATAATCTACCAAGCGTGAAACTACCACAAATCAGCATCGATAAATAAATGAAACCCAAAACGAACAAAAATTACAATAAATAATCGGGTCAAACTGAAAACGAGCAGAAATTAACACAAGTTGGGCTCAAAACCCTTATGCCTTCCCAAGGCCAGAACATAATTTGCACTTTACTGAAAGAAATATAAATGTTTTTACTTTTATAACTTAATAAATCAAATAATATTAACATTTTGATTACTAAGTATAAGTATATGTATATTAAACTGACAATGCACATTCATTTGTATTTTTTCCAGTAAAGTGAAATTATGTTCTGGCCTTGGGAAGGCATAGGGGGTTTGAGCCCAACTTATGTTAATTTCTGCTCGTTTTGAGTTTGACTCGGTTATTTATTGTAATTTCTATTTGTTTTGGGTTTCATTTATTATCAATGCTGATTTGTGGTAGTTTCACGCTTGGTAGATTATTTGATTTTATTTTTGCTCATTTTTTGTTTAATGGAGTTCTTTACTTTTCTTTGAAAAACTTATTTTATGGAAAAAGATTTTTTAATTAATTTCTGTTCGTTTTATATTGACATTGTCTTTTCAGGGAAAAAGTAAAATAATACTTTAAATCTTTTATTTTTTTTTTAAGAATTTATAGTTTGGCCTGCTATTTGTATGCTGGAGAAAAATTTTCAGAAATTTTTAACAAAATACACCCTTTTAAAAATCTGGACGCAAATAGCAGTGTTTAATTTAGTTTCATACCTCTTCTAGTTGACCTGAAATGGAAAACTTGATACCATTCGCAAAAAAATCTGTTTACTTTCTTTGATAGCTTGGATGTATTTACGCTTTTTGATTTAGTTAAATTTTAAGAGCAGAAGTAGCTCCAAAAGTTTGAACATAATACCCTCAGTCGTTCTGGGGATACTGCTGAGATACCTTACTGGGAATTAGCATTAACACAGTGCATTTTGATTTAATATTAAGGCAACATTTAGTTTTCAAACATAAAGGCAAATGGGACGGTGAGCGTGGGAGGGGATTAGTTTCCCTCCAATCACTTTTGACAATTAAAAAGGGTATCAGCCCTTTTTATTTTCAATCGAATGAACCCTTTTCGAAGTTTCTACGACAACTCCTTCGATACGAAGTGCCCTGGTCTAAACAACAACAACAACAACAACAAAAAATAATACATTATACCCACACCGATCTTTACTATAAAAATGTCAAGCCTTCCAATTTCGACTATTAAAAAGGGCACTATGCCTTTCGATTTCTAATCGAATGAGCCCTTTTTGAGTTTCTACGACAACGCTTTCTATTAACACCTTACATACCCCAGGGCATAAATTACAACCCTTACCCTAAGGGCTTTGAGGGTGGTTGTAATCCTCTAAGACATAATTTCCAGAACTTTCAACTACGTTAAACAAAATGGCTATCTCAAAATTTTGATTGGATGTGTCTGGGAAAATGGTGGGCGTGAGAGAAACATTAGTCGTTCTTCAATCACTTTTCAACTATTAAAAAAGGCACTAGCCCTTTCAATTTACAATCGAATGAGCCTTTTTGAAGTGTCTACGACAACGCTTTCAATAAATCCTTATATGCCTCGGGGCATAACTTACATCCCTTTCCCTGAGGGCTAAGGTGGGGGGGGGGGGTTATTCTCAAAGACCTAATTTCCAGAACCTTTTGCAACTTTGAGCAAAATGGCTATCTGAAAATTTGATTGGATGTGTTTGGGGGAATGGTGGACATGCAAGGAGGGGTTAGTTACCCTCCAGTCACTTTCAACTATTAAAAAGGGCACCAGCCCTCTCAATTTCCAATTGAATGAGCCACTTTTGAAGTTTTTGTGACAACTCTATCTATAAAAACCTTTATATGCCCCCCGGGCATAACTTACAACCTTTGCCCTGGGGCTCTGGGGGGTATTTCATCCTTAAATGCATAATTTCCAGAACTTTCAATTAGGTTGAAGAAAATGGCTATCTCTAAACTTTGATTGAATGTGTTTTGGGAAATGGTGGGCGTGAGAGGGGGTTTATTACTCTCCACTCACTTTAGACTATTAAAAACGGCAATTTCAATTTCCAATCAAACGAGCCCTTTTTGAAATTTCTACAACAACTTTCTATATAAACCTTATATGCCCCCAGGGCAAAACTTACAACCCTTGCACTGAGGGCTCTGACGGGGTTGCCATCATAAAAGGCCTAATTTCCAGAACTTTCCACTACGTTGAACAAATGGATATCTCAAAATTGTGATTGGATGTATTTCGGGAAATGGTGGCGTTAGAGGGGGGTTATTGCCCTTCAATCACTTTCGACTATTAAAAGGGCACTAGCCCTTTCAATTTCCAATTGAATGATCCTTTTTTGAAGTTTCTGCAACATCGCTTTCTATAAAAACTAATAGGCCCCCAGGGCATAAATTACAACCCTTACCCTAAGGGCTTTGAGGGTGGTTGTCATCCTCTAAGACATAATTTTCAGAGCTTTCAACTACGTTAAACAAAATGGCTATCTCAAAATTTTGATTGGATGTGTCTGGGAAAATGGTGGGCGTGAGAGGGGCGTTAGTCGTTCTCCAATCACTTTCAACTATTAAAACAGGCACTAGCACTTTCACTATCCAATCAAATGTGCCCTTTTGAAGTTTCTACGACAACACTTTCAATAAAAAACCTTAACTTACAAACCCTTGCCCTGAGGGCTGGGGGGTGTCATTCTCAAAGACCTAATTTCCAGAACTTTCTGCAACGTTGAATAAAATGGATATCTGCAAATTTTCTTTGGATGTGTTTGGGGGAATGGTGGGCGTGAAAGGGGGGGTGTTATTTACCCTCCAATCACTTTCAACTATTAAAAGGGCACTAACCCTCTCAATTTTCCAATTGAATGCGCATCTTTTGAAGTTTTTACGACAACTCTATCAATAAAAACTTTATATGCCCCCAGGGCATAACTTACAACCTTTGCCCTAGGGGCTCTGGGGGGTTGGTCATCCTTAAATGCATAATTTCCAGAATTTTCAACTACGTTGAACAAAATGGTTATATCTAAACTTTGTTTGAATGTGTTTGGGGAAATAGTGGGCGTGAGAGGGGGGTTAATTACTCTCCACTCACTTTCGACTATTAAAAACGGCAATTTCAATTTCCAATCAAATGAGCCCTTTTTGAAATTTCTACAACAACTTTCTATATAAACCTTATATGCACCCAGGGCATAACTTAAACCTTTGCACTGAGGGCTCTGATGGGGTCATCATCCTAAAAGACCTAATTTCCAGAACTTTCGACTACGTTGAACAAAATGGATATCTCAAAATTTTGATTGGATGTGTTTGGGGAAAAGGTGGGCGTGAGAGGGGGGTTTGTTGCCCTTCAATCACGTTCGACTATTAAAAGGGCACTAGCCCTTTCAATTTCCAATTGAATGAGCCCATTTGAAGTTTCTTAAATTTTGAAGTTATTGCTTTCTATAAAAACCTTATATGCCCAGGACATAGCTTACGACCCTTGTCCTGAGGGCGGTGATGGTGGAGGGAGGTTGTCATCCTTAAAGACCTAAATTCCGAAACTTTCAACTACGTTGAATAAAATGGCTATTTAAAATTTTGATTGGATGTGTTTGGGGAAAAGGTGGGCGTGAGAGGGGGGTTTGTTGCCCTCAAATCACTTTCGAGACTCTTAAAAAGGGCACTAGCCCTTTGAATTTCCAATCGAATGAGCCTTTTTCAAGTTTCTACGACGAAGATTTCATTAAAAACTTATATCCCGCCAGGGCATAATTTATAACCCTTACCCTAAAGACTGTGGGGGTAGTGCTCTAATTAACGTTATAATTTCCTAAACTTCGAAATGCGTGAACAAAATGGCTACCTCAAAATTTTCATTGGATGTTTTTGTGGAAATGGTGGGCGTGGAAGGGGTGTTAGTTGCCTTCCAATCACTTTCGACTATTAAAAAGGGCACTAGCCATTTCAATTTCCAATCGAATGAGCCCTTCTTGAAGTTTCTACGACAATGCGTTCTGTAAAAACTTTATATGCCCCCAGGGCATAACTTACAACTCTGGCCCTGGGGGCTGTGGGGGGGGAGGGTTGTCATCCTCAAAGACCTAATTTCCAGGACTTTCAACTACGTTGAAAAAAATGGCTATATCGAAATTTTGATTGGATGTGTTTGGGGAAATGGTGGCTAGAGAGGGGGTTAGTTGCCCTCCAATCACTTTCGACTATTAAAAAGGGCACTAGCCTTTTGAATTTCCAATCGAATGACCATTTTTTGAAGTTTCTATTACAACGCTTTCTATAAAACCTTATATGCCCCCAGAGCATAACTTACAACCCTTGCCTTGAGAGCTGTGGGGGAGTTTCCTCCTCAAAAACATAATTTTTATCGAGAAATCAACTACGTTGAACAAAATGGCTATCTAAAAATTTCGATTGGATGTGTTTCGGGAAATGGTGGGCATGGAAGGGGTGTTAGTTGCTGTTGGGGCTCTACCCCTGTTTCTTTTCTTTTCAGATAAATTACCTGTTTTCGTTCCGTAATTACATTTGCTTAGATTTGCCTATAGTATAATTTTCAATAACAATTTAAAGTCTCGTTGCTAAGCTACAGCTGTTTTGCAATAAGTAAGCTTTGAACTAAATTCTATTTTGGACTTCCTGGTTTGAGTCATTGAAAGATAAAGCTAAGAAAAAGTAGAATGGGTTTTGAATGGGGATTGAGAGGATTGGCTGGGCCAAGCGAAGGTCCACCCCTATGAACAGTTGCTGTACAAAATATTATTTTTGAGTTAGTCTGCATTTAGACCCCGTTCGGGGAAGTATTTTTTTGGTTGTTATATGTGACCGTTTGGAAGAATACAAGTAAGGTATTTTCTACAAACTGTGTATAATTTTCCCAGAACCCAGGCAGGCTAGGAACAGAGTTACGAGATACCGTCATTATTATATTGACAGGGGGGTTTGTACCTCCAAGGAGAGAGTTAGGGATTTTTAGTTGTAACCCAGGGCGGGGACACTTGGCTTTAGTAAGTGGCCATTTGACCACTCGATCACGTTATCATACCCTGGGGCAGGGTATACTGTAAATAGGGTAGTACCAAACCCGATATTTGCAGAACCAGTGTGGTAGACGTGGGCATCCCATTGTAATTTGGTGCCGGGGCTCTCCCCTCCAATACGTGGTGACACCCGTACCTTAACATCCCAATACTGGTGGCATTGTAGCTTACCACTATAACACTGGTGGCACCGTGGCCTACCGGTATAATATTGGTGGCTATCAACCCTAACAGTTGCTTTCCATTCACTTTAGACAATTAAAAGGGCACAAGCCACTCCGATATCCAATTGAATGAGCCCTTTCAAAGTTTCTACGAAAACTTCTTCGATACGAAGTGCCCTGGTCTAAAGGAAAAAAAATAATGCATTGTGCCAACATTGTTCTTATAGCCCCTAAGGCATAACTTAAACCCTTGCCCTGAGGGCTGTGGGGGGAGCGACCTCCTTAAAAACATATTTTCTATCTGAAAATCAACTACGCTGAACAAAATGGCTATCTGAAAATTTGGATTGGATGTGTTTCGGGATTTGGTGGGAGTGGAAGGGGTGTTAGTTGCCTTCCAATCACTGTCGACTATTAAAAGGGCACAAGCCTACCAAATTCCAATTGAATGAGTCCTTTTCGAAGTTTCTACGACAAATTCGTCGATACGAAGTGCCCTCGTCTAAAGGGAAAAAATAATAAATAATACATTGTGCCAACATCGTTCTTATATGCCCCCAAGGCATAACTTAAAACCCTTGCCCTGAGGGTTGTGGGGGATTGACCTCCTGAAAAACATATTTTCTATCTGGAAATTAACTACGCTGAACAAAATGTCTATCTCAAAATTTTGATTGGATGTGTTTGGAGGAATGATGGGCGTTGGGGGGGGGGGGGGGGGTAGTTAACCTCTAATCACTTTCGACTATTAAAAGGGCACTAGCCACTCCAATTTCTAATCGAATGAGCCTTTTTCGAAGTTTATGCGACAACTCCTTTGATACCACTGTATATATAATTAGCAGTATCTTTCCCAATCTCACCCATTATAAAAACCCGGACCGAGGTACGAGTTCTCCAGAGAACGGTATAAACATAAGCGACATTGGATCTTTTCACAGGTAGACAAGTCAGATTCCTCTTGAACATGAAACTTGGCTTAAACGTTGGAACACTAAATTTTGAAGAAACTAATTTAAAATTAATTTATTCCAATACATATATGAAAATCGGTACTTAGTAGTGCAATGTTATTATTAGATGTTTTTTAGGAATTAAAAGTAGGTTTCGAATTCTCAAGTTGGTTTCAAAGGCATTTTGAGAAAGTTTCTGCCAAAATACGTGTTCCAGGGTAATTGGACCGCTGATGGCAGATCAAATGGGAGGAGCTGTTTGTACGCGCCAATATAAAATATTATTATATATATATATATATATATATATATATATATATATATATATAATATATATATATATATATATATCTATATATATATATATATATATATATATATATATATATATATATATATATATATATATATATATATATATATATATATATATATATACTATCTATATATATATATATTATATATATATATATATATATATATATATATATATCTATATATATATATATATATATATATATATATATATATATATATATATCTATATTATATATATCTATATATATATATATATATTATATATATATATATATATATGATATATAAATATATATATATATATATATATATATATATATATATATATATCTATATACTTATATATATATATATATATATATATATATATATATATTATATTCTATATATATCTATATATATATACATACTATTATATGTATTATGTTGTATCTATATATATATATATATATCTCTAGTCTATATATATATATATCTATATTCTATCTATATAATATTATATCTATATATATCATATATATATATATATATCTATATATCTATATATATATATATATATATTATATTATGTCTATATACATATATATATATATATATCTATATATATATCTATATATATATATATCATATCTATATATATATCTATATGTATATATATATACTATCTATATCTCATATATATTGATGTATGTAGTATATATATATATATGATATATATATATATATATATATATCTATATATATATATATATATATATATATATATAATATATATATATATATCATATATATATATATATTATATATATATCTATATATCTATATATATATATATACTACGAAAACTTTACGAAAAATAATTTTTTTTTTTTAAGAAAAGTGAAGGCCATATTAAACTTAAGATCAGTATAAATAGAAACCTACAATAACTCAAACTCAAAACGACCAGAACATTATTATTAAAGAATAAAAAAGGAAAGAGAAATGAAATTTGCTTCTCGCTTTGTTCGCAATGTCTAACTTGTACTAATCTGGCTAACCCGGAACTTTTACAAATTGAAAGAAAATTTCAGAAATTGCCAATATCATCGTGCAATAAAGTTTTTTTTCGATTTTGTTGCAAACTATAAGCATTCACAATGGATCTTTCTTTTTCTTTGTTTTACTTTGATTTATTCGCAATTTTTATAGCGCAAATTTTCAACTGTTATTCAGCTTTCAATATTTTCGTGTGGCTTCAAATTTTGAGCTTGTTATAGAATCCCAAGAAAGGCATTAGAAATAATTTTCAACCCTCCTCAATCAAAGAGGGTTAAGTATAGGCCACCTTTAAAGTAAAGCTCTTGGGTTGCGTCAGAGCTCTAACTTTCATTAGCGAGAGAAAGAAACACAAGGGAAACAAGTCAGTTATTTTTAGACATGGAAGGTAAGGGATGTTGTTAAGCCCCTCCTACTTCTCTTTTCGAACACATGTATTTTGCAGGGGCCGATTTGCGGTTACGCCTTTTACTTTTATCAGTCCAAGCCTTTGCTTTAAACTAAGTCATTTTTATTCTATTAGAATGTTAATCCAAAAAAGACTTTCCGAAATAGAGACCCAAAAGAATATTACTTTGCATAGGTTCAGTTGAATAGGATTGAGTTGAATGGAGTTTGAGCTGCCCTGGTTTGAGTTGCACGAGGGCTTAGTTAAACGAGGTTGCAGTGCACAGGGGTTGAGATAAAAGGGGGTTGAGTTGCACAAGGGTTCAGTTTACACGGGGTTCAGTTGACCAAGGGTTCAGCTGTACTGGTGTTTGAGTTACACGAAGGTTTCACTTGAATAGGGCTGAGTTGAACGGTGGTTTAGTTGCACATGTATTCAGTTACACGAAGGTTCAATTACACGAGGATTGAGTTGTACAGGTTTTGAGTTACATGGGGGTTTAGTTAGATGAGGTTTCAGTTGCAAGATGGTTCAGTTACATGGGTTCAGTTGCAAGGGGGTTAGTTACACGAGGGTTCAGTTACAACGGAACTATATGAAACTGAATCAAAGGAAAAGTGTTGAAAAAGTTAAAATTATTTTTATAAAATAGTCAGAATTTAATTGAAAGTAGTAACTATCAATTACTACAAGAAATATGTTCCTTTTCTTCCTGTAACTTGACTATGATCCGTGATATACTTTATTTTGATGTTTTGACAGATAATGAAAACACCAATGGTTTTCAGTAAATTGCAGAAAAACCCAAGTCTTTTTGAAGTTTCAGAGGGAGAGGATGTCCCTGTTATTATTTATGATATATCACCTTTTGATACGACTTGATTTCATTTTATTGTTGTGTGTTTAATGATGATAGGACACGTGACAGGAGATAACAAATGTGATTTTCAATCAGAGATTACAGGGATTTTAGAGCCTTAGTGTTATGGGGAGCCCTGGTTAAAACCCTGTGTATTTATTCATTCTCAAATGGCCAAAATGTTAAAAAGGTATAATCTTAAAGAAATGAAATTGCTATTTTAGTTAGACAAATACCAACTTGTATCCACTTCCTTCTTTCACTTGTTTGTCCTCCAACATCAAACATCCAAAATCTTTGGTTTTTATTTGGTAGCTTCGAATTTCCTACTTCAAATTCAATTCTTTGGATGGAAGTTGTCTTCACACGACACAAAATAATGTCCTTGGAGAAAATAAACTTTTAATGTTAATATTCAATATTTGCTAATAAAAATCAGAGATGGGAGAAGAAGATTGCAAAAAGATAGAGAGAGAGAAAGAGTCAGGGGAGAGGAAGAAAGAAAAAGAGAGGATGAACGATAGACAGAGAGGGGGAAATGTGAGGAAGTGAGAGAGAGAGAAAGAGACATGAGGAGAAATAGGAAGAAAAAGAAAGTGAGAAATAGAGAGTGACAGAGAGAAAGAGAGAGAGACAGGGGAGAGAGGGAAAAGAGGAAAAAGAAGAGGAGAAAGAGAGAGAAGACAGAGAGAGAGAGAGAGAGAGAGAGAGAGAGAGAGAACGATGTTCTTTTGATAGTTTTTTTTTTTAATAACAGCCATTTCCTGCATCCGTTCCTCAGATAAATTTTTGTGGAAAAGGGAGTGCTGTTTACTCCAAGAAAAACAAATTTGAGCTGAAGATTTATTTCTCAGAAATTTACTACAACAATACATTAAACAATAATATTTTTGGAAATACATATGCTTTTATGTTAAATTTTTTTTTTTTTTTTTTTTTTTTTTTATCTTGAAGCTGAATGATTCTGTACTCAAATATGTCATCAAGGAAATGAGAGATATGGACACCTACCTCCTAATTATGCTCCAAACCAAGGGTGCCGGCAGAAAATTTTCCAGGGGGGGGGACAGACGCCAAAATAGCAGTGGTGGTTGGGTGACAGTTTAGGCGGTTTAGGACACCCCGAAGAGGACCAATTTACAATCAATTTAAAATCCTGAGAAGGTATATGATTTAAAAGTATCAATACCTATATTTTGGGCTTCCAAGTTGCAAAAGAAATAATGTCACACGGTGGTAGTGCTGGATTCAGACAAGTTGATTCCTTTTATTTGTAATGAAATCAGGCTACGTTTGTTGATCTGTAATTGCGAATCAGCTATAACTAGGAGGGGGATGAATCATTGTTTAGGTGGGGGTAGAGTAGATTCCTACAAAAGTATATTTTAATGGACAAACTGCTTACTCTTCATGAGGCTTCAGATAAACGTTCAAAGAGGTAGGGGGGGGGGGGTAGGAATTAATTAGAATGTTTCTCTATACAGCTAATATGTTACATTCCCAAATCTACCAGCACAGAGGTGGAAAAGGCAAGTCAGGTTATTATCAGCCCCGCCATGAAATCTTCTTGGGTTGTAAATATTGCTAGGAACTTAGTTTTCAGCAATTTTTAATGGTAATGTTTTTCTTTTTCTATTTGTACGAAGTACTTCAATGTATTTAAAAAAATATATGTAATGTATATACCGATAAGAAAATCCTATTGTAGAGGTTATAATGGCTTCATTTATGTAGATCAAAAGTCTCACAGAATTTCCATCCATACAAACGATAATACTCCTTTTCATCTAATAGTAAAATTAACAAGGACTTTTCACCAAAATTACTATTCAACGCCAATTTTTTAAGTATATTCAAATTTTATTCAATATTGAAATTACAAATTTAAACGTAGGACGGTATTAATCAACGTATAACTGCTGATTTACACATTTTAAAAGCAATTGACCAGGGATTTAAGGGTCCGGTACCTCAAATTATATCTTGGTTAGGACTGGGTATGATTCGGAAAACAATCCGAAATTAAATAAAAAAAGAGCTTTTCAGCTGAAAGCACGGAAAAGATTTGAAAGCTATTTGAAAAGGTTATTCTTTGTATGTAGGGGGCTTTCTTCTCCTTAGATCCTTACTCTTTACTGTGAAGTTGGATTTTTTTTCAAGTTTTCAAAGAAAATTTGAAATTGGAAAATAAAATCAAAGCACTAAAAAACTTGTTTTTAATGAGCAATGTGTCGAGAAGGGGGCAGTCCCCCTTATATACAGAGTAATTTAAATTTGTTTTAAGTTTTAAACTTGCTCCTTACTTTATTTCAGAAAACTTTTCTATTCGCTTAATTACATTTCGTGAAACTGTAAAGTTTTATGAATACAATAATTTTGGTAACGCAGAAAAAACGATCAATATTTGAATTGTCTCTGTTTGGATTTTGATAGGTAATCAAAAAGTTCGTGTTTTTTAAACCAGAGGTGATCGTATAGACACAGTGGGTCTAGAACGTTGGGAGAGGGCTCTTTCTAACGGAAATTAAAAGTTCTACTGCCCTTTTTAAGTGACCAAAAAAATGGAGGGTAACTAGGCCCCTTCCCATGCCACTTTTTTCCCAAAATCGTCCGATCAAAATTTTTAAATAGCTTTTTCTTTCAGCATAGTTGAAAGGCCCGATAACTATGTCTTTGGAGACAAAATGATCCCTTACAACCCCTGGGGAAAGGCTATAAAATTCGCCCATTGTTTTATTTGTAATTGGGAAGCATGCATACATTTTTTGGGTAGAGAGGGGAGGACGAATTATCTGCTGGGAGAGTTTTTAATGGAGAGGATAGTTTCCAGGGGTGAAATTTTCAGAGGAAATTTTACACTGGGTGAATTTGCCAGAATTCATATACGAAATTTCTTTATATTTCTTGCTTTCACTTTACCAATTCAATTTTACGCGTAGAGATGTTAAGGGTAATTGTCCGGGACAAATTTTCACCAGGATTGAATTGTCCAGAGGATATTTCCATGGGGAGGGAGATTTTTCCGTCGATATAGAGCCAGATATCCTGGCGTTATTTAAAAGACGATAAGAATAAAAAAACAAGTTTTTTCAACTGAAAGTTAAAAGCAACATTAATACTTAGAACGAACGGAAATTATTACATATGTGACGGGGGTTGCCCCCTCCTCAACATCACACAAGAGTCATTTAATTAGAACAAATAAATAACTTTTTTTTAAAGTGCCAAAAACTGTAGTTTTGATGCGTGAGGTGTTGAGGAGGGAAGCAACCCCGTCATATACGTAATAATTTCTATTCGTTTTAAATTTTAATGCTGCTTCTTACTTTCAGTTGAAAAAACTTGTTTTTTTTTTTTTATTTAATGAAGCTTAAAGACAAGCAATTTTCTAAAGGCAATGGAAAAAGTATCTCAATTAAAATAAAAGTATGTAAAAATGAAAAAAGTAAGTATTTACAAAAAAACATACACAAAACAATAGCCTACATACAAAAACTAAGATATAAACTCCCAGTATTTAGTTCTGTTGAGCAATGCCGAAGCACTGGACGGATATTTTTTAACAATATCGACAGTTTTGAACGATGGCCGGCGTTTACCCCCCCCCCCGAAGAATACCCCCCGGAAAATACCCCTGCGGAAAATACTCCCTGCGAAAAATAACCCCCGGAAAATACCCCCGCGTAAAACACCCCCGAAAAATACCCCCCCTCCCCCGTGGAAAATAAGGCTTTCCAAATTTGAGAATTTTATATTAGTTTAATTTTTAGAATTTCCGTAGGGGGAAGGAATTTTGGTACTTATGTATTATGCGCCACTCACACAAGTTTCCGCTATGTAAAATTCGAGAACACACCGTTTTTTTTGTTAGTTTCTTCGTTACTTTAGAAATAAATTTGCGCTATAGATTTGCACATTAGGGGAGGGGGGGGGTAAGCATAGCAGGTCTGCATGCAAAATGTGTTTGGTACAATTCTGTATATTAGATAGATAGACAAATAAGTGCATTTAAAAGCCAAATATCCGTAGTTTTCAGTTTGTTTTTATTGGTTGTAGGTTGTATTATTTTGATGGTGCTTGTCTTGCTAGTTGTGGTGGTGGGCCTTCCCTTGTACTTTTGATTTGGAAGTTATGCTGGATAATGCGTATTTTGTTAAATAATACGCATATACTTTGCAAAACAAACGAAATCAAAAGTACTTTCAGCGTCACCTCAACGCGACGGGGAAGTGACAATAGGGTAATGTTAGATATGACTTTTATGAAAAGAAAATAATAATCAAAGTAAGGATTAATTTCAGATATGAGCATTCTGGACCCAAAGTTCTTCTTATTTCTATATTATTTCCAAATGGGTTTTCCACCAGTTAACAATATTGTAGTTTTGCTACTACCTAACTCCACTCTGGATAAAGCACGCTGAATCTTTTTATCTGTAAACTCAAAGCTATGAAAAGAGCTGACGCATTTGTAGTAGTCTTAATGTAAGTGTTTGGGGATGTGATGGGCGTGGGGAGGGCGTTGATGCCCTCCAGTCACTTTTAACTATTTGAAAGGGCACTAGACCTTTCAATTTCCAATCCTATGAGCATGTTAGTTTTACTATTTATTTTTCCCAGGGGTGGTTTTGTCGACCCACTTGTCCTAGAATATTAGAAGTGGGATGATTCGAACGGAAATTAGAAGCTCTACTGCCCTTTTTAAGTGAAAAAAAAGATTGGATGATAACTACATTCCCTCCCACGCCCCTTTTCCCTTACATCGTCTGACAAGAAATTTGAGATAGCCATTTCTGTCAGCATAAATGAAAGGTTTAGCAACTATGCCTTTGGGGACACCATGACCTTCCACAGCCTCTGGGGAAAGAGCTGTAAGTTTAGAAATTTGCCCACTGTATACATACAAACATTTTATTGGGAAATATACTAACATTTTGATGAGTGGGAGGGGTAGTTTTCCGTGGGATTTTCCGTTGAGAGGGAAGTTTCCGGGGGTGAATTTTCCTTGGGAAATCTTGCGTTAGGGGCATTTAACAGAGTTCCTATGCGAAACTATTTTTATTCGTCATACTCTCTCTTTGTCGTCTCAATTTTGCGTGTGGAGTTGTTTGTGGAAAATTTTTGAGGAGAAATTTTCAGCTGGGTTGGCATTTTCTAGGGGATTTTTTTCATGGCGGGGGGGATTTCCACGAGAGAAATTTTTCATGGGGTAATTTTCCAGGCATTTTTTCTTGAGTTTTACACAGCGTAAACTTGAGTGAGTTGCCCATAACACACAAGTAACAAAACTCCTTCCCCCTACGGAAATTAAAAAAATAAAACTCAAATAAAATTCTCAAATCTGGAAAACCTTCTTTTTCACGGATGGGGGGGGGGGTATTTTCCGGTGGGTGTATTTACCGCGGGGTAAAGTATTTGGACAGTTTGAAGTCTCAAATAAAAATTGCAACTGAATTGCATGCAAAATGAGACAAAATACAGTAAATTTTAAACGACAAGGATTCCTGGTAAAGGGATTAATTTATTTAATCAATAATGTATTTAATTATTATACATTTAATTATAAAATAAAATCAAACTCAAACCAAAATTACAGTAAGATTTATTGCTTCTGTATTATAACGGATGTAGGCTTGTCTTTATGCAATTTCCTACGCCTTAGAATAGTTTACAGAAGGAGTAGAGATACTCAAAAATCATCCTGCCTGCATAGATACCACGTATTGATTTCATAATGGCCATGTACTAACCATGTAATGTCTTTTACTAGCCCTTTGATCATTTAATTTTTTTTTTTTTTTTTTTTTTTTTTTTTTTTTTTTTTTTTTTTTTTTTTTTTTTTTTTATTCAGTTATGGTCTTCCCACTGGCACATTCTATTGATATGGTTTCCCCACGGCTTCACTTCACTATATTTGGCGTTTTGTTTTAGTTTGTTCTCCATTTGGCTGCTGGCTTGGGGTGATGCTTGGTAAGTCATACATTTTTCTTTCTTTCTTATATATTTACAAAAGAGTGTGATTATGTATAAATGCAGTTATATATTATGTTTTTTTGTTTTTATTTGTTATTGGTTGCCTGGTAATACGAGCTAGACTCTCAGCCGGGCATACCCATATTGTAGTTGTATTTAGTTTGTAAATAAAAGAGCCTGAACCTGAACCTGTAAAATATACCTCTTTCATAACGGGACAATTCTCCCTCCCTCGAACTTAAATCCCTTGTATAGTCAGACACTAAAAAGAAGAATAGCGAAAGAAAAAAAAATTTAAACTCACTATCCAGCTGCCAGATAAACCCTCGTTCTTTTTAGTATCCTATTCAGTTAAATAAAATGAACAGGTTCAAAAAACAAATTCGTCACAAGTGAATCTTATCAAATAGTTTGTGATAAAAAAAAAAACTGGAAGTAAAAAGTGACTTGAACGAATATTCACCAAAACTAAAACTGGAAATCTCAGGACAAGTATTACACCGGCAGTATTGGCTTTTTATGCTGCCTCTAAATATATAAAATTCTCTCAGTTTATTGTTACATTTGTAATTCACTCAAAAGTAGAAAGGCCTCATGAGGTCCGAGCGGAAGTCCATATATGGGCATAGAGTCCCTAGGGAGATGGTTTTCTCACAAGGGAATAAAAAAACAGAATTTTTTCTCACTTGAAAAAACAGGAATTTTCTCACTTTTATGGATGTTTCTTGGACGGTTATGAGTGTTGGTCAATTTATTTGATATTTTTCATGGATGTCAACATCAATTTATGTCTGTTTTATGGTTTATGTCAGTGAGAATGGAAAAACAGTATTTTTCTCACTTTGATGGATGTTTTCTGGATTATTGAGTCTAACGGGGACCGGAGTCAATGACCTCTTCTTTCAAGATCAATTGATTGTTGTTGTTGTTGTTGTAAGTGCATGCCCGAGGCGAATGTTATGATCCAGAAATAGGAAACAGTATTTGTTGTTGTTGTTTTGGCCAAGTGCATGCTAGAGGCGAATGTTATGAGTTTCCAGGAATAGGAAACAGTTCGATCACGTGTTTCCTTCTCAGCCAATCAGCGAGTTATGGTTTTCCCCGTTACATAACAATTCACCCTTGAGATTTCGTATATAACGGACATGCATTGTGATTAAATTATCAGAAAGGTAAAGTAACCTGACAATGGATAGAACACTTGAAATTATTGATGAGCTTGAAGCCTTGGCAGCCACAATTAGCAATGTGAGTACATTTTTAATTTTTATTTTCAAAATAAAATTATTTTCCTTGGTCACCCTGCAGTATATCTAAGTCCCCCCCCCAATACAAAACACCTCCATGCTATCTTTATACTCGATAGAAAACATAAAATATGTTCTTTTTACCCTCAAAACCTAACCCCTCCCCCACTGTTTTTACAACGGTAATAATCGCAATAGCAATAATTTTCTTTTCGTTAAATTTATACAATTTTAAGCATTCTATATCCTAGCTAAAAGCGACCACTGACTTCCGTCAATTCTTAAGGCATTATGCCGCTCTGTTTGACATTAGGCTCTCCAGCGCGAGGTTAAAATTAGCTGTCACCCTTTTCCTCTGTGTTTACGATTTAGCGGCCAAGTCAAAGGTTTCTCAGATTCAAAAGGATGCCTAGTATATTTCGCGAAATTTTTACTTTAACAATCTTTTTATCTTATTTAAAGTCTATAGACTTGAACATTTAATTTTTTTTCTAAATGGTAAAAATAGAAACATTGATTTCTATCCTAAGGCTATAGACTACTGATTGTCATGATTTTTTTTCACAAGTTGTGTAATAAAAACGTTTAAGTAATGGGGGATTCGTTGTTGCGAACCATTTCTCTTTGACATTTTAGCGATTTTAACTATAGCATTTGAATAAAAGGCAGTAAGATATATTCTTTATTGATCTGCCTTGCGCTTGAATAAATCGCAAGATTAACTCAATGAGAGGGTAAACCTAGGGTGGCTAAATTTTCCTAAATTTAGGGGGAGGGGGTCAATTTTGAATCCAGGATTATTGTTGGGGAAGGGGTTAGCGCTTTTTTTTTATTAGTGACAAAATAGAAATGAAAAGATAATTGTTTTCGACTTCAGTGTTGAACCATTTCTCTTTGACATTTTAGTGATTTTAACTATAACATTTGAATAAAAGGCCAGTAAGATATATTCTTTTTTGATCTGCCTTGCGCTTGAATAAATCGCAAGATTAACTCAATGAGAGGGTAAAACCTAGGGTGGCTTAATTTTCCGTTAACGATCTTTTTTTTATCTAATTTAAAGCCTATAGACTGGAACATTTAATTTTTTTCTAAATGATAAAAATAGAAACATTGATTTCTATCCTAAGGCTATAGACTACTGATTGTCATGATTTTTTTTCACAAGTTGTGTAATAAAAACGTTTGATTTCTGAGTTTAGTATATTTTTACTTTTTGCTTTACTGAAAATGCTGGCGTAGGGGGGTTTTCTTAGTGATAAATGCTTTTCTAGACAAATTATGTGGATGGGGGTACTAATTTTCTTTCTGTAAAAAAGGGGGAAATCATTTTCGATACTAACTTTTTTCTCTTCTTTAAGGCAAATTGTGAAGAATGCCCGCCGCCCACCCAGTAAGAGAGCAAGGGGTAATATGGCGGCCCCTGCGAAGGCGACAGATTGTGAAGAATGCCCGCCGCCACCCAGTAAGAGAGCAAGGGGTAATAATGCGCCCCCTGCGAAGGCGACAGTTGTCCAATATGGTCGCTGGCCGAAGCCTCCTAAACAAGTGTTACCTGACCAAACCGCAGCCCAATCTGCGCAGGATTGTGACATCGCTGGTCCATCCACTAGCAGGAAATTCAAAAGTGAATGGGCAGCTTCCTACACGATGGCGAGTCCCGCTCCTGGTAAACTCGATGCCCCACCAACACAAGGTCCACCGATGGTACAGCTTGCTTCGCCTGGACCTTCGGGCATTCAAATACACCCGGAATTTGCGAATGTGAGCATTTTTTCCTATCTATCTTATAGAAATATCTAAAACAAAAACTATTTTTCAACACTGTGTAAAAGTGTATCTCAGGGATATTAAAATATTAACCCCTCGCCCCAAACCATTGTTTTAAATTTCTCTGCTCCCCCCCCCTCCCTCCCTCAGAGATATCTAAATATAATGTATTTTTTTTGTCTTTGCATGTTAAACCGCTCTTTTTTTCTAATCTTTACTATTTTCTCTGTTCCCCTGACTATTTCTATCTCTTCGATATCTCATAATAATATTTTTAGGTAATTTCTAGTTTTTACTGCTATCTCTCCACTATGAAACTAAAAATGCTATTTTTTCACAATTGAATATTATAGTTTTATGGGGAAGGACAGAGATTATCCCATTTATCTCATTGCACATATGGATTCTAATTTGCGTAATATTTTTGACAGCTTACAACTTGCCAAGAATTTAGGCTTAGCATTGGCAATAAGAGTTAACGGTTTCCCATTTATTTGTAGTGTTTCCCTGAGAATACGCATGGAACAGAACATACGCAGCTTACAATAATAAGCTAATGAGTCCTAGACATCCCAGTGTAGGAATTAGAGAGAGAGAGAAACGACTTATGGTCTAACAATATTTTTTTTTTGGACATTATGTAAACGGCTGGGAGCCGCGGTGGCGGTCGGGAAGCGCCGGTGGGCCCGGAAGCGCCGGGGGAAGCGCCGGGGGAAGCGCCGTGTGAAGCGCCGGGGAAGCGCTGCGATGGCCCGTTGGGCCGGCTCGGATGGGGGAGCATTAAATATTGGAAATTGAGGGGGGTTGTTTGAACAAAATCAAATTGTCAATTCTATGTAAAGCGACGTTTTAGATTGTAAATATCTTATATTAACTTGGAAATTGGAACTTTCAGTTGAATTAACCAAAATGCTACTATGTGCATACTGCTACTACTACTACTAAGCGCGTTTTAAATAATATCTAAATAATAATCCAAATTTTAAAACAGTAGGGATGATTTGAACACTTTGAAAATAAGCTATTTTTTCATTTTATAGGAAAATGAGCCATTGGTCCCTTATTCCTTGTCACCGTCATCATCAGCTGGTGAAGGAGAGGAGCTCTCCAACAACAATTCAACATGGAACGATAACGTTTTACCTGACAGTCAAATACCGTTTAATATTGATGAGTTTTTAGATGATTTTTTAAATGTAGATTATAGCGCAGTTGGGCAGGGGGACTTAATTCAAAAAATAAACACTACTAGCTTTTGGAGGATTTTACAAACGAATTAACGGGGAACCCTCCTCCTCCTCCAGCCTCCCATACCCTAACGAATCCACATCAAACAACTGAAGTGGAGCATTCACATACCCCAAATATTGTTGAACAATGTGGAGGAGGGAGTGTGTTGATAATATACAAGAGGGGGAGGGGGTAATGTCCAATTTACACCATTTCCCGAATTTCAGCTGTCCAATTCAATTTTAAATGCAATAGTTGTCTACACTGCGACTTTTGGGGACCCGTTTAATTCACATATGGGGGGAAATTATGTGTTTGATCCCGTAGAAATTGTGCATGTCTATGTAGATAAAATTCGTGCACTGCTGGAGAACCAAATTCAATTGTGGGGGAGGGATTCGATTAAGGTTTCAATTGTTTTAAAGGTGTTTTATTTAAATGAGGGGCAAAAGCGAAGTTTATTATCATTATGTACATTCCGAGATGCGTTTGATTTAGCCGAATTTAGAAAATTTTGAGGGTGTTTTATCGGAGTGGGTAGGTCAAATTATAGCGCATCTTGAGAACTTTAACGAAAAACGGTAGTGGGTCTGTAGTTTTATTTATTGAAAATTTAAGCGTTAATATCTGTAAATTTAAGAAAGATTTTATTTTAAGAGGGGGGCATAGGGATGAGGGTATAGTTTAAACTATAATCCAGATCTAGAAGGTTGTCAAGGTGTCCAGCGGATTTGTTTTTGAAACAGGTCAAAAATGTTTCAAGTATGCTTTCCTCATATCAGCATTCGAGCCTCTACGACGTGACGCTACCAAGACGAATTTAGACGATTGGGCTGTACATGGGAAGGAAGGATCCAATTTCCCATTGTAGATTTCTCTTGTTTAGAGGGAAAATACCCAGTGACGCTACGATCTATTGATATTTTTGAAAGGGCTAATGCCCATTTAAATATCGGCGTTACTGTGGTTCAGTATCAAACTGAATTTGAAGATGGGGTTCGTTTAAAAAAGAAGGGGGTGGTCTTCCCTGTAAGGGGCCCGTCAATTGAATTAGTCAGACACTGGGTTTTGGTTGTTGTATACACCACCATCTAGTGACCTTGCCAATTCAATTGACCATTTTAACCCGATCACAGACATCAGTAGAGTTCTGGTGGAGGGTAAGACTAGGGGGACCCGTTTCTACTGTCCGACATGCCTCTCTCGATTTTGGACTGAATTAAAGTTGCAAAATCACATGAGGCATTGTAGCCGACATGGCTACCAGACAGTGGAAACGGTTTCAGGGGATAGGGCTATTTTACGTTTTAAAAATTTTCAAAACACCCTCCTCCAGTGCAACAAAATATCTTTAGACTGTGAAGCTAAGCTGGTGGAGGTTAATGATCCCCAATTTCCAAACCGAGTCAAAGAACATCAAGCTATTGCAGTGTCCTATGCTCATGCGCAAAGAGACAGTTCTAACACCATGCGGTTGTTAGAAATAGTAGAAACATTGGATGAGGGGAGTGCATGGTCAAGGCACTGACTAAACTAATTGACACAGCTAATGGTGCTATTTCTCGTTTGAGAAATACCCATTATCCAATGGTTTTGTCTGCAGAGGATCGTCTCGCGATTAAAAATCTAAAAATATATGTTGGGTTTGTAAGGGGGAGTTTGTAGAGGGGATAAGGGGACTAAAGGGAAAAGAGCTGGTGGGAGGGGGAAAGTCAGGGATCATAATCACTTGTGGCAGGAAATATCTTCTGGGGGTAGTAATTTTAGAGGGGTTGCGCATCAATCGTGTAACTTAAATGTTAGCCAGCAGTTTTTTTATCCCTGTTTTTTATCCACAACTCAAATTACGACTTAAAATTTATTTTACCTGCACTGGCACGTATGCACAGGGAGGGGAGGGGGAGTAGACAGTCCATGGGTAAACAATTCATTTACCTATAACTTTATCCCCAAATCGGCCGAGAAGTTGTTGCTTCTCGAGCTGAAATGGCAGGCAGTGGATAATGGGCATACGTGTTGGAATAAAATCAGGTTTTTAGATTCCTTTAGTTTTTCCCAAGGCATTGAGTCAATTGATTCAAGTGCAGAAAAGCGACAATTTTGATAGATTTCCCTTGCTTAAACAGCACTTTCCAGACAGTGAAACGTATGACCTGTTGACCTGCAAAGGTGTATACGCATACAACTATTACTGTTCTGGTGCTCGCTTAAGCGAGGTGATATACTACCTCCAATTGAAGCTTTCTACAATTCACTGACCAGCAGTGAATGCACAGCCGAGAATATGAATTTGCCAAGAAGGTGTGGTCTAAGGGGGATTGTAAAAATGGGTGGGATTATTGTAGACTGTACTTGCCCAGTGACGTTTTAACTCTGTTGGATATAGTCTGTAAGAACACAGATCAAATCTATTCAGAGTTCGGGCTAGATATAGGCTACTATTTTTCCACACCCAATTTGGTGATGGATTTGATTTTAAAAATTAGTAGGGAGGAAATAGGCCTAATCACCGACGTAGATGAGCACCTTTTTGTAAAGCGTTCAATGAGGGGAGGGTATGTTTTTCATGGGGACCGCGTCCTGTCAACCGATCCGAGCGGTCAAAACAGCACCGGTGCAAAGTCAAATGCAGTTTTCTTGGACATGAACTCATTGTACCCCTCGGCAATGTCTCACTACTCTTTGCCGTGTGGGAACTATCAATGGCTTGAGAATCCTTGTGAGTTCCCCGACATTACCACCTTCGAGGACAATGGGCCACAAGGATGGTTCTTTGAAATTGACGGTCACATTCTCTAGCGCTTCACGACTCCGTCAAAGATTTTGTTTTTCCCTGTATCAATCAACCCGTGAGCAGGGACTCATTGAGCCCCTACAATCGATCGTTGGTTGAGGATATGGTGATGCACTGGACTCCCTCTAAGCAAAAACTGATTGCTGATTTGGAAACCTAAGGAGAATATCGTTGTTCACCATGTGCTTTTGCACTGGATGGTGAACAATGGTTTTCAAAATCACCAAAATACATAGGGTCCTGCAGTTCAATCAGCGACCATATTTAAAGACGTTTATCGACACTTTTGTCGATAAACGCTCTAGGGCAAACTCAAAGGTGGAGAAGGAAATGTACGAACTCATTCTAAATTCAGCGTTTGGCAAAATGTGTGAAAGCGTACGTAACAGATCTCGCTGCGACGTCGTGACTGACCCTCTAGAGTGTGCACGAATTATTGCCGACCCCAATTTTACATCGTTCACGAGCATAGAGACTGGCATGGTTCTTCTACACTGGCGAAAGCGAAATGTGGGACTGAACAAGAATATAGCAGGAGGTAGTTCAGTACTGGAAATTTCCAAAAAGCTCATGTTGTCGTTTTTTTTACAATGTGTGCAAGGTGCAATGGCCACGGGAGGGGAGTTCAAGTTTACTATGGGGATACAGATTCTCTGCTGTTAAAGGTAAATGGGACCGAGGATTTATTGGATGATCTAGAAAAGGGGGAACACATCAGCTCGCGGATGGATTTCACCAACTGGAATCAATCCCTCTACCCCGAGTTGGTGAAACGTCAAGCCCCCAACCAACTATTAATGTTAAAATCAGAGACGGGGAGTGATTTGATATCCAGGGGGGTGTTCCCGGGCCCTAAAGTTTATTGCGTTGAAACACATAGTGGGGATGAAAAGAAGGCGTGTAAAAGGGTGCCTACACATTTTGTAAAGAGCAATTTCAACATGAGGTGTACAGAGACTGTGTAGAAAGTAGCCTAGTGCCGAGAGCACAAGTGCTTGCAATTCGCTCTCTACAGTATAGAAATTATACTGTGAGAGTGGAAAAAAATGCAATGTCATGTATATCTGAAAAAGTCTATGTGCTCGAGAATGGTGTGAGTTTCCTGCCTCGTGGCCACTACCGTATTTCAGACCGAGTTGAATGCATAGACTATCGCAATCAACTTGGTCTGGATAAATAACCTAACCTGACTAACCCAACCCAACTAACCACCACCAACCCATTCATAAATTAACTAACCACCACCAACCCGTTCATAAATTAACTGATCTAACCTTAACTAACCCAACCACTAACCTGTAGCAGCAGCAGTGACGACAACTATTGTGTACAATCCATTTTCGCCCCACGGCCCCCCGGGGGGGGGCCTTCCCGCGGCCAGCCCCGGGGGGGGGGGGGGGGGGGGGGGGTGGGGGGGGGGTACTGCCGCGCGGCCGGCCGGCCTTCGGCCCCACGGCCCTGGGGAGGGACCTCACTTTTAAATCCATAATGTTCAACTGTGCTAAATCATGTTCCAAGTGTTTTTTTTTTGTTGTTTTCAAGTGTTGTTTTTAAGTGCTCTTGTTGTTGTGGTGTTGTACAGAAAAGTGTGTGTTTGCTGCATAAAGTGTTGTTGTTGTTGTACAGAAAAGTGTTTTTAAGACAATAAGTGTTGTACAAAAAAGTGTTATTGCTGTTGATGGACAAAAAGTGTTTTTATTTTTTGTTTGTACATAAAGTGTCATTTTTATCGTTGTCAATTGTTCACGATGAACAATAGACGTTTTCATGTTGCCGAAATAAATGCTGCCATTAAATTTTGTCAAATGTTCTTGTTAACGTACTAGATAGATCTATGGGAAAATTATTGCTACTACTACTACTTATTCATTGGACACGTGTGATTTACAGTTAGTTGTAGTCCAACTGTTTGTCAACAGCAGCAGCAGCAGCATGTATCAATTTAAAACACCCTTCAGATCGTTTCTGTGTGGGCCCTCGATGTCGGGGGAAAACAACACTTTTAGCCTAAATAATTCAAAAATTGCGATAAAATGTTTTTGGAAAAAACCGGAAAAAATCTACTATTGCTATAGTATTTGGCAGGAGTCCTATGATCAAATAAAAGCTATTGCCACAACCATACCAATACAATTCATACGGAGACTTGATGTTTTCAATAGTATTGAATCGAACTCGTGGCTGATTATTGATGATCTGGCTGAATCCATTGAACATTTCTCACAGGGAATGCTACAACTGTTCACCGTTCGCTCTCACAATGAACACATTTCCATAACCCTAGTTCTACACAATCTGTTTCATCAGAGCAAATGTATGCGAACCCTTGCTTTGAATTGCACTATCTATATTATCTATCGAGTTGTTCGTGATTCTAGCTCGCTCATAACTCTCAATAAACAGATATACCCCGGTGCCCCAAAATTTCTGTTGTCAGCGTACACTCAGGCGACTAATAAACCCTACGGTTACATTTTGCTGGATCTTAATCAGAGCACGCCCGAGGACCTACTTGTAGTCACCGACGTTTTCGACAATGAAATTACAGTATATCTTCCGGTGAACAGTAGAAAAGACTATTAGTTGGCGTTATGAAACTGAAGAAACTACACGAACAACGGCATTTATTATCCGTTTTAAGCACTTCAAAACCTTTGCTTAGGAAGGCCATACTCAAACATGGTGTTGGCAATGATTTCATTAATCTAATATCTGAACCTTTTTTAAATTTAACTGAGGGCAATGTTCAACTGCCAGAAGGTGTTAGACAACAGACAAAGCAACATCGTTCCACTGTTGCGTGCCTTGGCTTGTAAAAACAAGGGAAAAATTTTTGAAAGAAAAAACAACTCCTTCAAGCGGGCGGTAGCTTTTTCACACTTTTACTGCCAATAATTTGCAGGACTTGTAAACAGTTTTCTCTAGAGAGAGAGAATTGCTAAACCATATAAAACACCATTGTCCTCTCGCCCGTCGAACATTTTGAAGACAATCTAAGCAAATTCATTAATGATGAGAATATTGCCGATGACAAAAACTGCTTTTACTTCAAGATGCATTGTGACGTGTGGACAAACATAAACCTTATCGTGAGAGACCCACCGCCGCCACTGTTACCGATCCCTCTAAACAGGAAACATCCCCTCAAGATTCTGCAGCAGTGCATTCAAAGGAGAAGGAATTGAATTCAATTGTATCGAAAATTGGAAACCTATTGCCACTCACCTATCGAGAACAGAGTAAAAGAGCATTATCATATCTCATGTTGGAAACTGGTGATCAAGTTCAAGTCGACAGCACAGGGAAACGAATTATAATTCAGGGAAAAAGTTATAATCTAGTTGATTTAATTTGTGATATGGTGACGAATCGTAAAGGACTTTAATCCTTTGACAATAATCTGTACACCTTTCTATGTGTATCAAACTTCCCCAAAAGTCTTATTGGCAATAGGCAAATTCTAAAGAAACTAAGAGAAAATAGTCCTCCTCCAACACCAACACCACCATTTAAAAAAGAAGAAGAAGATTCAATATTTGAAAATACTAGCAGCAGCAGCAATGATTTTACAACACCTGTGGCTGCTAGTCAAAAGCGAAGACGAACTGATTCACCCTCCAGTGTGCAAAAGGGGAGTGGACATTACACTACGTGTTTTCGTTCAAAATGGATGAAGTTCTGAAAGGTATCTATGAAAATATTGGTGAAGCGGGAAGTTTAAGTTCTCCCAAAACGCTTTCTAAAGTGTCTCCGGCACCACATTGAAAAAAGCAAAAGAGTATCTAGAGAATGAACCGAGTTACACACTGCATCGGAATCAGAGGCTTCGCGGCAAACAATATCAACAAACTAAAGCCTTTTTCCCTCTGCATATAATGCAAACGGATCTTTTAACTTTAGACGCAGTTCAACAGCGTCGCAATGCACCCTACAAATATATTCTGGTGGCAATCAGTGTCTTTAGTCCCTATGCCTATGCCATTCCACTGCGATCAAAGAGAGGTGTTGAAGTTGCTCGGGCCATTGAAAGTATTCTTGAACAGGATTCGTATAGAAAAATTCAATCGGATCGTGGCAGTGAATTTGTTAATCCCCATGTGCAAATGGTTCTCTTTGAAATAATAATACAACACTTTATCATAGTCACAGCCCGATAAAGGCTGCATTGGCTGAACGATTAATAAGAACGATTCGTCTATTAACTTCAAGATATTGTACCCTGAAAAATACACCGGCTTTTATTCATGATTTAGATAAAATCATGCAGATATACAACCATCGACCTCATCGATCTCTGTCCAACTCAAGCCCTCGGGATGTTCACTGCAATGAAAATACATTTTATGCTTTTCTAAAGCAATATTCCAATGGTGAAAAAGAAAAAAAAAAATGTGAAGAAGAAATTCAATGTTGGTGATACTGTTCGAATTATAGAACCATCAATATTTTTGAAATGGGGAATTATTTATGGAGCACCGAACTTTTTTCAAGTGTCCAAAATC
Organism: Artemia sinica; assembly: GCA_027921565.1. Taxonomy (NCBI): domain Eukaryota; kingdom Metazoa; phylum Arthropoda; class Branchiopoda; order Anostraca; family Artemiidae; genus Artemia; species Artemia sinica. The sequence goes on from CM051265.1 coordinate 54,881,880, forward strand.
CTGGACACCGAGCCCACGACATATCGACTGCGAGACACCAAAGATGACGAGATTCTCGGCGGTTTTTTATGTATATGAACTGCAAAAAGTTAGAAACACTAGTGAAATTTATCAAATTGAAAAGATATTAAAGAGTCGTACACGTAGGGGCAAGAGACAGTTGCTTGTTCGCTGGCTAGGATACAACTCAGATTTTGATTCTTGGGTCAGTGCTGAAGACATTGACAATTCCCAATGATTTCTATGTGACTTTAATGTCCAAGTTTCTGATCCTCTCTACAATGACTTGAATAGAACAAGTGATTTTTTGGACGAAACTCTCCCCAACACATCAAATTCGACGGAAAGTATGAAGTGGCTCTTGTCGACTGTATTCTCAAAAATACCTACGACATCCTGAGAAAAGATCTTAAATATGATATAAAAATTAGACCCTATGATTGGCCGCCACCACCATCCTCAAGAGATCAAGAAAAAATTCAAAAAATCAATTGGATGGATTATCCATATATTGAATTACCCTACGAGGAACTCACCTGTATGAATGATTTATGTCGTTCTATTAATAAAAGAATTTCCGCTCCGTAAAAAAGGAGTTTTTCATTTCAACTATTCAAAGGAGGAGGGTAAGATCTACATTAGTTCACCTATTGCCAGTGAAAAGGTTATTCTCAATGATAACCTAAAGGATGTTCTTAGCTTTAAGCTCAATATAATCAATGGTAAAAGTGCCGGAAACACTAATTTCATTTTTGCTGACTACCCGCCTGCCTTCTCCACAGACACTTGTATATTTCTCTAAGCTTCATTTGTGGAAACATCTCGGGTTGGTAATTCAAATGTTCCCCTCCTACGAGTTCTTGAACGAAGAACCAATCAAGAGCATATTCACCATTACAATATAAAGCATCTTCAGTATATTCCCGTAAACACTTCCTATTTGGAACTCTGTCAGTTAACACTAAGAACTGAATTGGGTGATCCATAGCAATTTCAAAATGTTTGGCTGTGATTACATGCCATTTTCGTCCCATCGTTCAACAGCAAGATGTCTAATAAAAAAGTGGTATTCACTTGTCCTGATATTGACTACTATGTTAATACTCTTGGCCCAAGACAACAGGGCAATGGAATGGACTATTACAAAGGTCGCTCGTCAATGTCTGGCTACGGTCTTGGCAGTTGGTTTGCTAAGCTGTTTCGCTCTTCACTACCACTGGCTAGAAAATATCTTGTACCGGCTGCGACAGATTTTGCATCCTCTACACTATACGATTGGGGCTCTGGCAAGGATTTTAAAAAAAGCGCTACGGAAAATATTAGGTCCAGTGCGCGAAACCTTGGCGAGAGATTAAAACAAAATGGTAAAGGTTTAAAAAGGTCAAGAAACAATGCATCACTCATCAGTCTCCACTCAGGTCGGAAACGAAAGACATCATCCGTCCTTGTCAAAGAAAAGAAGGAAAAAGCCGACACGTAGTGTAAACAGAAGAATAAGCCCCAGGAAGAAAATTGTTAAAATCGAAACTAGATTTCTTCTCCTAAGATGTCCTACCTACCGCAGAAGGATTCTCAACCTTCAATCACCGCCTCATTGAATCTATTCAATGCTGAAAATGTTGATGTGAGTGTCAAGCATGGATACTATGAACAATTTTATCCACAACAACCCCTCTCCGATAATATCCACTTTCAAATTTATTCCAATGAAGACTACTTTATGGACATGGCTTCAACATTTATAGATTTACAAATGAAAGTCCGGAAATCCGATAATACAATGCCAATTCGGGCCGATGGAATATCCTGTGAATATTGTATATTACATAATCTATTTCGTCAAATTAGTGTCTACATCAATGGCACGCTGGTGAGCACAAGCAACAATCTCTCAAATTATACAAGCTATATGCAATTCATGCTGATGACACCCAAGTCATACAAGGAATTGAGAGGCACCTCCAATGGATATGAATATATTACTAATACTGATAGTACAGATGCACTTAAAAATGCTACAAACTAGTGAACTACATCTAGTTGGAAAAATATATCATGAAATATTTAATATACCCCAATGGCTGCCGCCCAATGTTAAAGTGGATATAAAACTGACGCTTGCACCATCCAATTTCATATTGAGAAAAGAACTTGCTGCCTCCCTCACCTCGGCAATACTTCATGTACGCAAACAACAGGTCATGAGTTCTGTTGCTTTGGCAGTGGAAAAACTGAGAGCCAATGATAATAATATTAAACTACTTGTTCCTCATACAATCACCAATCAACGTCATATTGCCATGGGCTCACGCACCTTCACCGATTCATCCTTTATCAATGGCGAAATTCCGTCAAAACTCGCTTTGGCATTTGTAAAAAGCGCCAGTGCAATATGATCGTGGACTGAATGCCCACATGAATTCGAGATGTTTGGACTTTCATCTCTTGTGTGCACAAGTAAACGGTATCCCACCCTACAATCTATCTTTTGATAAATCCTATAGAACATTGTATGAGTTGACCATGCAAATCCTAGATCATGATTCACAACTATTTGAAAATGGTATAACCGAAGATATGTTTGCTAAAACACATGGTATCATTGTACTGGATTTGTCTGGCACACAGGATATGAGTATAGTACGTACGGGGAGTGTGCGTTTTCGAGTGTACACTTGCCGACCCATGGGCTGAGAGTATTGCACTAATCTCACTAAATCAATATGAAACCTATTGGGAAATCACTCCCGAAGGCAGTGTTCTACTAGACTTGGCGCCATGAACACCAGTCAAATAATCAATGTATTTAATATGGACCCCTACATGTCCCAGTAAAAATCCTATTGTCTACCCTCGGACTTTCTTGGAAAAATTCAAAGTGTCAACAATACCTTGATTATTTTTAATAGCAGTCCGTCGACTGTGCTGACGGGTCATTGGCTGTGCATCTTTCAAACAATGAAGACGATTGAATTTTTTGACCCTCTTGGTCTACCCTATACATTTTACACACCTCACATCAGCAACTATATTGAGAGCAGTGGGAAAACTATTATTCAAAATCAGAAGAGGGTTCAGGATCTAACGACTAAAAGCTGTGGCTTCCATGCACTACTATATTTTGTGTTCCGATGTCGCAGCTATACTTACAAGCAGTTTCTCCACATTTATAGTGACAATCCACGTCTGAACGACTTTCTAGTGGAAAATATCCTCTCAGACCTATACAGTATTGATTTCAGTGCCCTAAGAGTAAAGTGCTTAAAAAAATGTTTGTGAATTTGTTTATTAATAAAATGCATATATATATATACAACAATGTCTTTAATCTTCACTTTAGATTTCTTCTTTCTTCTTCGATGTATAGGCAACTGTCGTGAACCACTAATGCTGGTAAATCATTTGGATTCACTGTATATTGATCTTGATTGACTGTAAAGTCAGGGTCACATTTTTCTACAGTACAATGTAACTTCACTCTTGTCATATCTCTTTGTATAGTCAATGATACTATTTGCATTCATATTATGAAATTCACGAGTTTCAATCTGTCTATTTGAAGCAATATCACAAACAGTGTTTTCAAATGGTGAATCACATTCGATAGCTGCCAAATAAAAATCACTTGGTTTATAGTCATAGTAGGCAGTGTCGTCACAACGATGATGTAGAAACCAAATTGTCTTGTTACCCCAACAGTTGAATTGTAGACCAGATTCCTCTTCCCAGAATAATTTAAATCCACGACGATACCAATCTCGTAGAAATAAAAACTAAAATCACGTTTGGGATTCTTTCCAATCATAGCGGGGTAAGTATTCTCCCACTGATCACATTTATCATAGTGACAATTGGAGCAAAGGTGCCCTCTAGGATGAGAGTCACACACCTCCTTAAGACATGAATTACATCCTTTAATTTGTACTGCATAGCCTCTATGTAATTTACAAGGATTACATAATTTGCACTTTTCACTATAGTCATCAATAATTGTACAATTCTCACATTGAGTCCAACTGCCAAGAGTGTACATGCACAATGGACATGTATAGAACATTTTTTTTTTTTTTGGTTTCCGATGTCAACTCTCTCACAGCTAAAACGAAACTGATCGTTCCTGCTGACGGATAAATTCAAGGTGGAGGAATGGGGGGAGGAGTAACTCTGTGACTTAACCTCTTTCGAAGGAGGAGCCATCTACATTGAATCCATTGGCAATGTTTTCAAAAGTATATCCACGATATGATTCTGCTTTGTTCCAATTAATATATCAATAAATTGAGTATAAGCAATTGAATCACATTTTAAAAGTTTCATACAATAGTCCAATGGGGGGGAATCACTCCTCATTATATTGTCAAGTGTTCCCTGACGAGAGAATATCCTGTGTTTGAAGAGATAACTCGAGAAAATCATTATCCAAAATCAAATGTTTTTCCATAAACACTAGATTTGATCTAATTCTCTCTTTCTCAAATTTATTCATTTTTCAATCCTTTCACTCTGACTGCTGACTCTAGACTGACCCTGATTCGTTAGCCCCTAACCAGAAAAGAAAGGGACATTTTTGATTTCGAAACAATTTTATTGAATAATTACAACAACAACAATAATACTATGCATGTACAATTAGCGATAGAGTTTATTGTCTTCGATATGTTTCACTAATGCACTTAAAGCACATTGAAGTCTATTCACATGTGCTATATCAACTTTTGCAGCGAAACATAATTGATCCTCCATTTTAAATTTGCTCAGGGATATCACATATCTTGCATATACTTCATCCCATTCCAGACAAAGCCGTGATCCTCTCGTGATTTCCACCGCAATGTTTGGTGCTCTTGTATTATTACCATCAACTCCACTATCAACTTCTAAGAGGGTAAACATTCCACTCATCATCAGCACAAATATATATATCCAAATGAATAAAGTCAAACTGTTCTTCTCACTCCTTTGAATTCTATTCACAGACAAATAAAAACTATAGCAAAAATCCTTTCCTCATACACCCTCCGCCGCTAATATGTAAACCGACTCGCTGATTGGCTGAGAAGGAAACACGTGATCATGTTTCCTAATTCATGGATCATAACATTCCTAAGAAGTGTCATTGACTCCTGTCCCCGTTAGACTCAATAATCCAGAAAACATCCATCAAAGTGAGAAAAATACTGTTTTTTTTTTTTTTTTTCCATTCTCACTGACAAAAACCATAAAACAGACATAAATTGATGTTGACATCCATGAAAAACATCAAATAAATTGACCAACACTCATAACGTCCAAGAAACATCCATAAAAGTGAGAAAATTCCTGTTTTTTTTTTCGAGTGAGAAAAATTCTGTTTTTTTATTCTCAGTGAGAAAACCATCTCCCTAGGGACTCTATGCCCATATATGGGACTCCCGCTCGGACCTCATGAGGCCTTTCTACTCTCAAAACTAAAAAATCTGAGAAAAAGTTGCCTGATTTTTGAAAAAAAGGGGAAACACCGCCAAAAATAGCAAGCGATCTTATTGAAAATCCCTTTATTAGATACATCATATCAAAACCTTACCATAGAGGTTTCAAGCTCCAATTTTCAAAATGTGGAATTTCAAATTTTTTTCCAGAAGAAACATAGTCGATGCATGTTTATTTGTTTTGTTTTTTCACAGGAGTGATTGTATCAAACCCGAAAGTCCAAGATAATTGGGAGAGAGCTTATTCAAACGTGAATTTAAAGCTCTTTTTTAAGTGACCATACAGATTGGCCAGGGGAAAGTCTTGTTTTTTTGCTATTCTAGGGCACCAAACTACGACTTTACCCCGAAGAGGTCAAATTTGCAATCAATTTAAAATTCTGAAAAGTTGATTGATTTGAAAGTGTCAGTAACTACATTTTAGGCTTTTAAGTTGCAAAAGAAGTAATGCCACACGGTGGCAGTACTGGATTCAACCAAGTTGATTCGCTTTATTTGTAATGAAAATAGGCTACGTTTGGTGATCTGTAATTGCGTATCAGCTATATATGAGGGGGTTGAGTCATTGTTAGGGTGGGTTAGGGTAGATTCCTAAGAATGTACATTTTAATAGACAAACTGCTTTCTCTTCATGAGGCTTCAGATAAATGTTGAAAGAGGCTGGGGGAGTAGGAATTAATTAAATTGTTTCTCTATTCAGCTAAAATGTTACATTCCCTTATCTACCAGCATGCTGCTCCCTAATTTTAGTTGAAAAAAAAACTTTTTTTTAAATGAAGCCTAGAGACAAACATTTTTTTAAAAGACAATGGAAAAAATATGTCAGTTAAAGTAAAAGTATATAATAATGAAAAAAAGTATTTAATTAAAAAAAAATACACAAAATAATAGCCTACTTACAAAAACTAAGATATAAACTTCCAGTAATCCGTTCTGCTTAGCAAAGCCGAAGCGTTGGGCGATATTTTTTTAAACAATATCGACAGTTTTGTACTTGGTCATCAAACACAAAAATATTTATTGCCTTTAGACAAATGTTTATAAAAATGGGGTAAAACATATTTTTTTTTTCATGTTTCATCCCTATTCTACTCTTTTTCTGTTGGTTTCCTTATAATTACTTTATAGTCCCAAATTTTCAGAGGGGTCATGCCCCCCCTTGCCAGCACCCATGGCGGTCATCATAAAACACTTAAATGAAACACTAAATAAACCAATAATAGTATTTAATACTTGGAAAAAACGGTCATTGAAAAAAAAAACACTTCGAAAAAAAACACTTAAATGAAACATTACATTTACTTTATAGGCCTACTGCGATTTTTTTATTAATTTTTTTTAATTATTTTTTTATTTATTTTTTTTTTAGTTAACAAAATTTCCAGATACCTCGCTATTCTTCTGTAATTTTTTAGTAGGTATATACCTAAAAAGAATTGTATCCTGACTTCAAACTGTCCGAATACTTGACCCCCCGGAAATACCCCCCCCCCCCCGTGGAAAAGAAGGCTTTCCAATTTGAGAATTTTATTTGAGTTTTATTTTTTAAGTTCTGTAGGGAGAACAAGTTTTGTAACTTGTGTATTATGGGTTTCAAATATTACGCTAAAGTTCAAATTTTGTTCGAATCACAATCCCTGAATCACAAAGCCTGTTTAATTAGACTAGATAGCTCTTTAGAAAGTACTAAAAAAAATTAGCGTAAAGAGTGAGGTATTGACTAGGGGGAGAACCCCCTTATATACGCATCAATTTCTGTTCGTTTTAAGTTTTATGTTACTCCTTACTTTCAGTTGAAAAAACTTGTTTTTTTTATATAATTTCTGATCGTTTTTTAAATAATGCTAGGAAATCTGGTGCCCCCTTCACAGAAATATCCCTTCCCCCAAGGAAACATCCTCCATGGAAATATCCTCAACGTAACCCCCTCCTCTGAACACCCCCCACCAGAAAGAATCCCTCCTGAAAACCTCTGTATATTTCCTAATAATAAATACTATATGTAAACATTCGGCAAAGTTCATAACTTGCAGCCCTTCCCCTGGGAACTGTTGGGGATTAAGTTATCCTCAGAGACATATTTATTAAATTTTCAACTATGCCAAATAAATGGCAATCTCAAAATTTTGATTGGGTGACTTCGGAAAAAAAATTAGCGTGGGAGGGGCCAATTTGCCCTCCAATTTTTTGGTCACTAGAAAGGGCACTTGAACTTTTAATTTGCGTTCAAATGAGCCCTCTCGCGATATTCTAGGACTACTGGATCGATACGATCACCCCTAGGAAAAAACCAACAACAAATAAACACGCATCCTTGATCTTTCTTCTGGCAAAAAATACAAAATTCCACAGTGTTCCCGATAGAAGCTTGAAACATTTACAGTAGGGTTTTCTGTTACGCTTAATCCTGTGGTTTGATTTTCATTAAGATTCTATCACTTTTAAGGGGGGTTCATCACTTTATTTTCTTTATTTTCTATCACTTTATTTTCGGCGGGGGGGGGGAGGGGGGAGGGCATTTTCCGGTGGGTATTTCCCGGGTTTTTTTCCGGGGGGGTATGTTCCACGGGGGGTATTTTCCGTGGGGGGTATTTTCCGCGGGGGATATTTTCCCGGGGGTATTTTCCGCGTGGGGCATTTTCCGGGGGTGTGTTTGCACGGAGGGGTGGGGGGTATTTTCCACAGGGAGTTATTTTCCAGGGGCATTTTAAGGTGGGGGGATATTTTTCCGCAGTGGGGTATTTTCCCGGGGGGCATTTTACGGGTGGGGGGATTCGCCGGGGGGGTAAACGCCTAGAACCGTTTTGAACTTGGTTAACAAACACCAAAAATATTTAATGCCTTTAGACTCAGTGTTTATAAAAAGTAACGTATTATCAAAGTAGTTTGATCAAAGTAAAACATTAAAACTAAGATTAAGGAAGTCAAATCAAAATTTTAAATTCGATATTTTTAATTTAATTTTGAATACCAAAGGCCAGTATATTTGATACCTTTTATGCTTCATAACAGTAAAAAATTAAATCTATTTCAAAGTGAGAACTAAATAAATGCCATCAATCCTGGAAAAAAAAAAATGATAGTAGAACAAGAAAAAAAACGTATCCGTTCAGGGGGAAAGGAAAATACAGAAATTCCCAACATTCCGTTCAGGCGAAAACAACTTATATCAGCTCATGGGTACTCCTTCAATGTAAGCAAAAAAGTTGACGGCATATTCTTACCGAAATTGCCCCATATTAAGTTGTTTTCCTTATGTTATCTATAATTATACGAACTTTCTTGTGTTCTAATAACTGCACTAATTACTAATAAAAACAAATACATATTTAGGATCCCCATAAAAAACTAATTCTTTTGATTGAATGTTGTCAATAGTTAGGCTCTTATACTTTCGTTATTGACAAGGATCGTTATTTACTTACCATTCATTACTATGAAGATACTGATTTTTTTTACTTACCGACCAAATCATATAGAAAAAATGTTTGTGGAAAGCTAGTTAAGCGTTACTCAATCACAAATTAGAACTTATATTTTCCTTATTATGGGTCAAAATCTATTGGCAGGCAGCCAACAAAGGGGCAACAAACATTTTTCATGGTTTTCCCCTATTATGATCTCTTTCCTTTGTTTCATTATAATTATTTCATAGTCCCAAATTTCCAGGGGGGCCATGGCCCCCACCTACCCCCTTTGCCGGTGCCCATGTTCCACACTAGTATTTCCTTTTAGATGCTTTATTTCCCTGCACAAGGCTGTATTCAGGGGAGAAGTTAGGGGGTTTTTAACTAACCCCCCCCCCCCCCCCCCCCCTAAAAAAAAAAAAAAAAAAAAAAAGTTTGTCCGACGTGTAAAAACATAATAAAATGCATAAAAATGCATGTTTGATTTGTTTTTTTTAGTTTTTTTTGTTAAAAACCCCTCCAAAAAAATACCCTTCCCCAGAACAAATATCCTGGACACGGCGCTGGTTTTGCACTAACCATACCTTTATTTCATTGATATATACATTACAACAGCCTAAATATGATGAACATTGGTAAAAATGGTGCCAGGCAGTTTCAAAAAAAAGTTTAAATTAAGATGATCGGAGCAGTCTATATTGAGACTTGCTTGTTTTAAATTATGATCTCTGGTCGACACTAACTCCAGAAAACTTAATTTAACATCTGCAGTACCAAGGGGCTAATAATGCTGGTGTATTTTCCCCATATTGTCAACGAGACAGCATCTTATAGACTTGAAACAGTTCAGACACCCATTGCAGTACTAAGAGTTTTCTTATTAGCGTCTCTTCACTCGGTGAAGCCTCATTCTCTTTGTATACATTTCTTTTTGAAATGTGTCAATTTTCCCACTTATTCAAAGCTTATTCAAAGAATAGTTATCATTTTAAATGTTATCTTAGTTTTATCATTTTTTTCAGTTTGAAATACCAAGATAAATGAAAACAAAATTTGACTGTTGGTGGTCAATTTAGTGAAAACATACCCAACTATAAACTACAACTACTACTCCTACTACAAACAACTCACTGTAGCACCAATCCGCCAGAGGCCAACACAGTTGCTCACTCTACTCCTCACTCCAAATCAATCCAAAGCCGAATATATACGGCCAAATATACGGCCGAGTATACGGCCATGAACACAGTAAAATAACATAAATGAAAGGCATACATAACATAAACTTTGATAGGTGGCCGGCGTTTACACCCCCCCCCCCCCCCCCCCCCCCCGGGAAAATCCCCCCCAAAAACAAAAAAATACCCTCTAAAAAAAATACCCCCCCCCCCCCGAAAAAATATACTCTCCCGTGGAAAATAAGGCTTTCCAAATTTGACGTAGATAATTTCAGAGACGACACTGCCTTTCCATAACGATAAATAAAAGTTCAAATAGGGATAAAAACTCTTCTAATAGACAGTGATGATAATAAAAGTGATAAAAATTCACAAAAATACCAGATATTTCGGTCATATATGCAGTGACCGTCATCAGCAGTAAAACTATTTTACTACACCGTTTCACTACTGATGACGGTCACTGCATATGTGACCGAAATATCTGGTATTTTTGTGAAATTCTATCACTGTTATCATCATCACTGTCTATTAAAAGGATTTTATCTCTATTTGAACTTTTATTTATTCCAAATTTGAGAATTTTATTTGAGTTTTTTTTTCTGTAGGGGAAGGAATTTTGGTACTTGTGTATTATGCGCCACTCACTCAAGTTTACGCTGTGTAAAATTCGAGAACACACCCGTCTTTTTTTGTTAGTTTCTTCGTTACTTTGAAAATAAATTTGCGCTATAGATTTGCACATTAGGGGGGGGGGGGGGAGGATAACCATAGCGGCTCCTGAAATTGATAGAATGTTAATGAAAATCAAATCACAAGATTAAGCGCAACAGAAAACCCTACTGTAGATGTTTCAAGCTCCTATTTGCAAAAATGTGGAATTTTGTATTTTTTTGCAAGAAGAAAGATCACGGATGCGTTTTTATTTGTCATTTTTTTTTCCAGGGGTGATCGTATCGATTCAGTAGTCCTAAAATATCGTGAGAGGGCTCATTTTTACCGAAATTAAAAGTTCTAGTGCCCTTTCTAAATGACCAAAAAATTGGAGGGCAACTGGCCCCCTCCCAAGCTAATTTTTTCTCAAGTCACCCAATCAAAATTCTGAGAGAGCCATTTTGTTCAGCATAATTGAAAAATTAATAAATATGTCTTTGAAGGTGACATAATCCCCCACAGTGTCCAGGGGAAGGGCTGCAAGTTCTGAACTTTGCCAATTGTTTTACATATAGTATTGATTATTGGAAAGTATATAGACGTTTTCAGGAGGAATTTTTTCTGTTGGGGGGGGGGATGGGGTTACGTGGAAGAATCTGTCCATGGAGGATGTTTCTTTGGGGAAAGGGACATTTCTATGAAGGGGCTCCGGATTTCCAAGCATTATTTAAAAAACGATAAAAATTAAATAAAAAAACAAGTTTTTTCAACTGAAAGTAAGGAGTAACATTAGGAGGAGTAACAGGAATAACAAGTTCAAAAACTGTCGATATTGTTAAAAAAATATCCGTCCAACACTTCGGCATTGCTCAGCAGAACATATTGCTGGAAGTTTATTTCTTAGTTTGTGTAAGTAGGCTACTGTTTTGTGTAGTTTTTTTTTTTGTAATTAAATACTTTTTTTCATTTTTATATACTTTTAATTTAACTGACATATTTTTTCCATTGCCTTTGAAAAATTTTTTGTCTCTAAGCTTCATTAAAAAAAAAATTTTAATCAAGTAAAAGTAAGGAGCATCAGGCTGGTAGATTTTTAGCTGAATAGCGAAAGAATTTAATTAATTCATACTTCCCCTGCCTCTTTCAACATTTATCTGAAGCCTCATGAAGAGAAAGCAGTTTTGTCCATTAAAATGTACTTTTTTAGGAATCTACCCAACCCCCCACCCAAACGATGAATAACCCCCCTCATTATAGCTGATACGCAATTACAGATCACCAAACGTAGCCTATTTTTATTACAAATAAAGCGAATCAACTTGGTTGAATCTAGTGCTGTCATCGTTTGGCATTACTTCTTTTGCAACAGAGAAGCCTATTTATTGATTCCTTTAAATCATTTACTTTCTAAGAATTTTTATTGATTGCAAATTAGCCCTCTTCGGGGTAAAGTCGTAGTTTAGTGCCCTAAAATAGCAAGGAAAACAAGACTTTCCCCTGGCCCATAGTAGAGAGGGCTTCTCTAATTTCGTGGGGAGTGACATCTCAAAAACACGTTCATTAAATGCGACCCTGATGTTGCATCAAACTAGATTTCTGGAATTATTAACTTGAATTTTGCGTAATTTCTTTTGTCGAAAGCAACCTACGTATATCTGTTATGTCACAATTCCACCTTGAGATATTGTTTATATTGTTTAAGCTTCAACCTAAGATAGCAGTTCTTTTGAAACCTTTGAGGAATAAACACCAGATAAAATAGAGAATTTTGATGATATTGTTACGCAAAGTTATATCATAAGTTTTATTTATCATAGGCAGCGCGCTAGCTCTGCCTAAGTAAAGAACGATGTGGCCACAATGTGTTTTTTTTTTCTTCTTCTTTCTTCGACAGGCACTACGTATCGAAGGAGTTGTCGCAGAAGACTTCGAAAAAGGCTCATTCGATTGGAAATTGGGGTGGCTAGTGCCCTTTTTAATAGTCGAAAGCGATTGGAGGGCAACTAGCCCCCCCCCCACGCCCATCATTCCCCCAACACATCCAATCAAAATTTTGAGATAGCCATTTTGTTCAGTGTAGTTGATTTCAAGATAGAAAATATCTTTTTGAGGAGGACACTCCCCCACAACCACACGGGGCAAGGGTTTTTTAGTTATGCCCTGAGGGCATATAAGAACAATATTGGCAAAAAATTACAATATATTATTGTTTTAATTTAGAGCAGGGAACTTCATTTGGAAGGGGTCATCGTAAAGAAAATGTGTTTTTGAGGAGGAAACTCCCCCACAACCCTCAGGGTAGGGGTTTTAAGTTATGCCCTGGGGGCATATAAGGTTTTTATAGAAGCCGTTGTCGTAGAAACTTCAAAACAGGCTCATTCGATTGAAAATTTGAAGGGCTAGTGCCCTTTTTAATAGTCAAAAGTGATTGAAGGGGCAACTAGCCGTCCCCCACGCCCATCATTTCCCCAAACACATCCAATTAAAATTTTGAGATAGCCATTTTATTCAGCGTAGTTGATTTCCAGATAGAAAATATGTTTTTTTGAGAAGGACACTCCCCCACAGCCCCAAGGGCAAGGGTTATAAGTTATGCCCTGGGGGGCATATAAGGTTTTTATATAAGGCGTTGTTGTAGAAACTTCAAAAAAGAATCATTTGATTGGAAATTTAAAGGGCTAGTGTCCTTTTTAAAAGTCAAAGGTGATTGGAGGGCAACTAAACCCCCCCCCCGTCAACGCCCATTATTCCCCCCAAACACATCCAATCAAAACTTTAAGATAGCCATTTTTTTCAGCGTAGTTGATTTCCACATAGAAAAATATGTTTTTGAGGAGGATACTCCCCCACTACCCTCAGGGCAAACGGTTTTAAGTTATGCCCTGGGGGCATATAAGATTTTTATAGAAGGCGTTGTCACAGAAGCTTCAAAAAAAGGCTCATTCGATTGGAAATTCAAAGGGCTAGTGCCTTTTTTAATAGTCAAAAGTGATTGGAGGGAAACTAGCCTCCCTCCCCCCCCCCCCCAAACCCATCATTTCCACAGACACATCCAATGAAAGTTTTGAGATACCCTTTTTGTTCAGCGTAGTTGATTTCCAGATAGAAAATATGTTTTTGAGGAGGACACTCCCCCTATACCCTCGGGGCAAGGGTTTTAAGTTATGCCCTGAGGGCATATAAGAACGATATTGGTACAATGTATTATTTATTATTTTTTCCTTTGGAGCTGGGCACTTCATATGGAAGTGGTCGTCGTAAAAAACTTCAAAAAGGGGCTCATTCGATTGGAAATCGAGAGTCCTAGTGCCCTTTTTAATAGTCGAAAGTCATTGGAGGGCAACTAGCCCCCCCCCCCCTCAACGCCCATCATTCCCCAGAACACATCTAATCAAAATTTTGAGATAGCCATTTTGTTTCTGCGTATTTTTTATTTCCAGATATAAAATGTTTTAGCCCTCAGGAAGTTTCATTGCAGTGAAAATACATTTGACACTTTTATTAAACAATATTCCAGTGAAAAAAAAAAATTGTGGAGAAAAAAAATCAATGTTGGCGATACTGTTCGAATTAATAGAATCAGGAAAATTTTTGAAAAGGAGAATTATTTATGTTACACTGAACTTTTTAAAGTGTCAAAATTCCTAGACATCGAACCCACGACATATCGACTGCGAGACACCAAAGATGATGAGATTCTCGGCAGTTCTTATAATATGAACTACAGAAAGTCAGAAACAGTAGTGAAATTAATCAAACTGAAAAGATAGCAAAGAGCCGTACTCGCAGGGTCAAGAGGGTCAAGAGACAGTTGCTTGTTCGTTGGCTAGGATGCAACTCTGATTTTGATTCTTGGGTTGCAGTTGAAGACATTAACAATGCCCAATGATTTCTATGTGACATCATGCCCATTGTCTTCGACCCTCTATACAACGATTTGAATAAAAACAAGTGATTTTGGGACGAAAACTCTCTCCGACTATCAAATTTGATGGCACATATGAAGTAGCTCTTTTCGACTGTATTCTCAAAATTACCTATGATATCCTGAGAAACGATCTTAAATATGATATAAAATTAGACCTTATGATTGGTCGCCAGCCGTTAGTGAACAACATAAAGTTCAAAAGATCAATTGGTTGGATTATCCATATGTTGAATTACCATACGAGGAACTCTGTGCATGAATGATTTATGTCGTTCTATCAATAAAAGAATTTCCGCTCTTAAAAAAAGGATCCTTTCATTTCAACTTTTCAAAGAAAGAGCGCAAGTTCTACATTAGTTAACCCATTGCCAGTGAAAAGGTTATTCTCAATGATAACCTAAAAGATGTTCTTGGCTTTAAACTTAATGTATTTAATGGTAAAAGTGCCAGAAACACTAAAGTTATTTTTGCTGACTACACCGAACTGACTAGATACCGAACCCACAACATATCGTCTGCGAGACACCAAAGATGATGAGATTCTCGGCAGTTTTTATGATTATGAACTGCAAAAAGTTAGAAACAGTAGTGAAATTTATGAAACTGAAAAGATAGTAAAGAGCCGTACTCGCAGGGTCAAGAGGGTCAAGAGCCAGTTGCTTGTTCGTTGGCTAGGATACAACTCTGATTTTGATTCTTGGGTTGCAGTTGAAGACATTAACAATGCCCAATGATTTCTATGTGATATCATGTCCAATGTCTCCGACCTCTCTACAATGATTTGAATAAAACAAGTGATTTTTGGACGAAACTCTCTCCCACTATCAAACTTGATGGCACGTATATAGTGGCTCTTTTCGACTGTATTCTCAAAAATACCTATGTTATCCTGAGAAAAAATTGCAAATATGATATAAAAATTAGACCCTATGATTGGCCACCACCCATTAGCGAACAACATAAAATTCAAAAGATCAATTGGTTGGATTATCCATATGTTTAATTACCATACGAGGAACTCTCTTGTATGAATGATTTATCTCGTTCTATCGATAAAGGAATTTCCCACTCGTAAAAAAGGAGCCTTTCATTTCAACTGTTCAAAGGAAGTGGGCAAGGTCTACATTAGTTCATCCATTGCCAGTGAAAAGGTTATTCTCAATGATAATCTAAAAGAAGTTCTTGGCTTTTAAATTCAATGTAATCAATGGTAAAAGTGCCAGAAACACTATCGTTTATTTTTGCTGACTACCCGCCGGCCTTCTACACGGACACTTGTATATTTCTTTATGCTTCATTTGTTGAAACATTCAGAGTTGGCAATAGCAATGTTCCCCTCCTACGATTTCTTGAACGCATAACCAATCAAGATCACATACATCATTACAATATAAAGCATCTTCAGTATATCCCCGTAAACACTTCCTATTAGGAACTCTCTCAGCTAACACTAAGAACTGAATTAGGTGATCCTCTAGCAATATCAAAAGGTTTGGCTGTGATTACATGCCATTTTCGAACCATCGTTGTCGGTGTTAAAAAAAACAAGACGTCTAATAGAAATGTGGTTTTTTATTTGTCCTGATATTGACCTGCTATGTTAATACTCATGGCCCAAGACAACTGTGTAATGGAATGGACTATTAAAAAGGTCGTTCATCAATGTCTGGCTATGTTCTTGGAAGTTGGTTTGCTAAGCAATTTCGCTCTGCACTATCTCTAGCTAAAAATATATTGTACCGGCTGCGACAGATTTTGCATCCTCTACACTATACGACTGAAGCTCTGGCAAAGATTTAAAAAAAGTGCTTCGGACAATCTTAGGTTCAGTGCGCGAACCCTTGGTGAGCAATTGAAATCTCAACAAAATGGAAAAGGTTTAAAAAGTTTGAGAAACAGTGCATCACTCATCAGTCTCTACTCAGGTCAGAAAACGAAAGATATCACTCCTGTCAAAGAAAAAAGGAAAAAAACGACAAGTAAAATAAGCACTAGTAGAAGAAGAAGCTCCAGGAAGAGAATTGATAGATCGAAACTGGATTTCTTGTCATAGACTGAACAATGGTATTTATACCGCATAAGGATTCCCATCCTTCAATCACTTCATCTTTAAATCTATTCAATGCAGAAAATGCTGATTTGAGCGTAAAACATGGAAACTATGAACAATTTTATCCACAACATCTGCTCTCCGATAATATCCACTTTCAAATTTATTCCAATGAGGACTACTTTATGGACCACTCTTTGACATTTACAGATTTATATGTAATAGTCAAGAAATCCGACATTGGAATGCCAATTCGTGCTGATGGAATATCCTATGAAAATTGAATATTACATAGTTTATTTCGTCAAATCAGTGTCTACATAAAGGGCACATTGGTGAGCACAAGCATCAATCTCTCAAATTATACAAGCTTTATGCAGTTCATATTGATGACACCCAAGTCATACATGAAATTGAGAGGCACCTCGAATGGATATGAATATATTACAGACACTGATAGTTCAGATCAGTGTCTCCATTTTTTAGTCCCCTAAAAATGCTACAACTAGTGAATTACATCTAGTTGGAAAAATATATCATGAGATATTTAATATACACCAATGGCTACCACCAAATGTTAAAGTGGATATAAAATTGACGCTTGGCTTCATCCAATTTCATTTTACGAAAGGAACTTCCTGCCAATCCTGATGTAATTCTCTCCCTCACCTCGGCATTACTACATTCTACAAAAGCAGCAGGTTATGAATTCTGTTGCTTGGGCAGTGGAAATAAACATGAAACTACTTGTTCCTCGTACAATCACCAATCAACGTCATATTGCCACAGGCTCTTGCACATTCACCGACTCATCCTTTATCAATGGCAAAATTCCATCAAAATTAGCATTGGCATTTGTAAAAAGCGCTAGTGCAATAGGTTCATGGACTGACTGCCCAAATAAATTTGAGATGTTTGGGCTTTCATCTCTTGTCTGCAAAGTAAATGGAATCCCACTCTACAACCTATTTTTTGATAAATCCTATAGGACTTTGTTTGAGTTGACAATGCAACCCCTAGATCATGATTCACAACTACTTGAAAATGGTATAACAGAAGAAATGTTCGCTAAAACACATGGTATAATTGTACTAGACTTGTCTGGCACTCAAGATATGACTATAGTAACGAACGGGAGTGTGCGTTTAGAGTTTACATTTGCCGACTCTTTACCTGAGAACTTCACACTAATTTCGTTAAATCATTTGAAACCTAATGGGAAATCACTCCCCGAAGGCAGTGTTCTACTAGACCTTGCATCATGAACACTAGTAAAAAAAACAGTGTATTTAATATGGACCCCTACATGTCCAAATACAGGTCTTATTGCCTACCATCGGACTTCCTTGGAAAAATTCAAAGTGCAAACAATACCCTAATCATTGTTAATAGCAGTCATCGACTGTGAATACCGGCCATTGACTGTGCATCTTTCAAACAACGAAGACTATTGAATTTTTTATTCTCTCGGTCCACCCTATACATTCTACACTCCACACATCAAACAACTATATTGAAAGCAGTGGGAAAACTATTATTCAAAACCTGAAGAGAGTGCAGGATCTAACGACTAAAAAAGCTACGGTTTTCATGCGCTACAATATCTCTCTTCCGATATCACGGTTATTCTTACAAGCAGTTCCTCAACATTACGTAGAAAATCCACGTCTGAACGACTTCATGGTTGAAAATATCCTCTCAGACCTGTATAATATTGGTTTTAGTGCCCTACGAGTAAAGTGTTTTAAAAATTTATGTAAATTTGTTTATGATAAAAAAAAATGTATATACACAACAAGAATGTCTTTATTCTTCACTTTAGATTTCTTCTTCTGTGTATAGGCAACTGTCGAGAACCACTAATGCTCGGTATATCATTTGAATTAACTCTTTACTGATCTTTATTGACTGCAAAGTCAGGGTCACATTTTCTTCAGTACAATGTAACTTCACTCTTATCATATCTCTTTGTATAGTCAATGATACTATTTGCATTCATATTGTGAAATTCATGTGTTTCAATTTGTCTATATGAAGCAATACCACATACGGTGTTTTCAAGTGTTGAATCATATTCTGTAACAGCCAAATAAAAATCACTAGGTTATAGCCATAATAGGTAGTGTCGTCACAACGATGACGTAGAAACCATATTGTCTTGTTACCCCAACAGTGATTGTAGACCTGATTCTTCCTCCCAAAATAATTTAAAACCACGACGATATCAGTCTCGTAGAAATAAACTAAAATCTTGTTTATGGTTCTTTCCAATCATACCAGGATAAGTATTCTCCCACTGATCACATTTGTCATAGTGACAATTGGAGCATAGTTGCCCTCTAGGGTGAGAGTCACAAATCTCTTGAAGACATGAATTACAGCCTTTAATTTGTACTGCAATATCATCTATATAATTTACACGGATTGCTTAATTTAAACTTTTCATTATACTCATCAATATTGTACAATTTTCACATTACGACCAACTGCCAAGAGTATAAATACATAGTGGACATATATAGAACATTTTTTGGTTTCCGTTGTCAACTCTCTCACAGCTAAAAAAGGCACTGATCCACGTTCGATAAATTCAGAGGGGAGAGAGAGAGTGAGTAGCTTTGTGACGTTACATAACCTGTTTTGAAGAGAGAGTCATCTACAAAGAATCTATGGGCAATGTATTCAAAAGTATATCCACGATATTATTCTGATTTGTTTCAATTAATATATCAATAAATTGAACAAAAGCATTTGATTCACGTCGTAAAAGCTTCATATAATAATCCAACGGTTGAGAATCATTTCCCATTATATTGTCAAGTGGCCCCAGAGAATATATCTTCCGTTGAAGAGATAACTCGAGAAAATCGTCATCTAGAATCAAACATTTTTCCATATTCACAAGATTCGACTTAATTCTCTCTTTCTCAAATTCATTCATTTTTCAATCCTAACACTCTCACTGCTGACTCTAGACTAACCACAATTCGTTCTACGCCAAGAATATTCGATAACCTACTTTAAAAAAAAATATGACAAAAAGAAAGGGGACATTTTCGATTTCGAAACAATTTTATTGTGTGTGAGCATAATTACAACAATACTACTATTACACATACAGTTACCGATATAACTTATTGTCCTCAATACACTTCACTATTGCATTTAGAGCACTTTGAAGTCTATGCATATGTACTCTATTTACTTTCGCAGCGAAGCATAATTGGTCCTCCAATTTAAATTTACTCAAAGATAACACGTATCTTGCATATACTTCTTCCCACTCGAGATAACGTCGAGATCCTCTTGTGATTTCTACCGCAATGTTTGGTGCTCTTGTATCATTGCTGCTGCCACCAGCTCCACTATCAACTTCTAATAGTGTAAACATTCCACTCATTATTGCAAATATATATCTTGCCAAATAAATAAACGAGTAAAGTCAAACTGTTCTGACTCCTTGAATTCTATTCTCACACTAATATCAACCATACTGACAATCTTTCCTTATATTAGTTGCGCTTGCTAATACCTCTTGGGGCTTTGCTCAAATCTAATGCAGAAATTCCCAGAAATCTGGTCTGATATAACACCAGGTTGGATTCAATGAGCGTATGGCTATGATGTCACTCCCCTCCGAAATTAGAGAAGCCTCCCTACTCCCAATCTGTATGGTCACTTAAAAAAGAGCTTTAAAATCAATGTTTGAATGAGTTCCCTCCCAATCATCTTGGATAACGCTGCCTAAGTAAAGACCGATGTGGGAACCAATTTTTTTTCTTCTGACCAAGGCAGTCCCCACGGAAGGAGTTGAACAGAATTTGTGCTTTACTGAAAAATTATAAATTATATGTTTTCACTTTAATTATATCTTCATAACTTTAATAAATCAAAAATTATTAGGACTCAAAGTAAATATCAGCATATGTAGCCTATATTAAACTGACAATGTACGTTATATTGGTCCATATCCCCTTTCTTCTGCTGGAAGGGTTTTTCACACCATTATGCCTTAAAATAAGTTAGAATATTGTTAGCCAAAGAAGTTTTATTTTACGTTTCTTTTTAGTTTCTTCACCAAGCTATTTTTCTGGGCCAAGCAAGGTTTGATTTAACCATACAGAATCTCCCAGGCTAAAAGTAAATGGGATTGTCGTTTCTTTATCAAGTTTTTCTGACAAAATCAGAGGCAACGCTATAGCGTTACCTATAGCAAAGAGTATACGGCTCCAATGTTTTATTATTATTTTTTTTTTCCAGAGGCACTTCATATAGAAGAGGTCCTCATAGAGACTTCAAAGGGGGCTCATTCGACTAAAAATCGAGAGTTCTAGTGCTCTTTTTAATAGTCGAAAGTGATTGGAGGGCAACTAGCCCCCCCCCCACGACCACCATTCCCCCAAACACATCCAATCAAAATTTTGAGATAGCCATTTAGTTCAGTGTAGTTGATTTCCAGATTGAAAGTATGTTTTTGAGTAGATTACTCCCCCAGAACCCTAAGGGCAATTGTTTTAAGTTATTCCCTGGGGACATATAAGGTTTTTTATAGAAGACATTGTCGTAGAAACTTCAAAACCAGGCTCATTCGATTGGAAATTCAAAAGGCTAGTGTCCTTTTTAATAGTCGAAAGTGATTGGAGGGCAAATAGCCCCCCTCCGACGCCCATCATTCCCCCAAACACATCCAATCAAAATTTTTTAGATCACCATTTTGTTCAGCGTAGTTGATTCTCCACATAGAAAATATATTTTTGAGGAGGACATTCCCCCACAACCCTCAGGGCAAGGGTTTTTAAGTTGTGCCCTGTGGGCGTATAAGGTTTTTTTATAGAAGGTGTTGTCGTAGAAACTTCAAAAAGGCTCATTCGATGGAAAATTCAAAGGGCTAGTGCCCTTTTTACTAGTTGAAAGCGATTGAAGGGCAACTAGCCCCCCCATGCCCATCATTCCCCCAAACACGTTCAATCAAAATTTTGAGATAGCCATTTTGTTCAGCGTAGTTTATTTCCAGATAGAAAATATGTTTTTGAGGAGGACACTCCCCCATAAACCTCAGGGCAAGGGTTTTAAGTTATGTCCTTGGGGCATATAAGGTTTTCATAGAAGGCGTTGTCGTAGAAATTTCAAAAAAAAAAAAGGCTCATTCAATAGGAGATTTAAAGGGGCTAGTGCCCATTTTAATAGTCGAAAGCTATTGGAGGGTATCTAACCCCCCTTCTCACGCCCACAACCTTTCCCCAAACACATCAAATCAAAATTTTAAGATAACCATTTTATTAAATGTAGTTTTAAGTTCTGGAAATTATGTCTTTGAGGATGACAACTCCCCTAAAGCCCTCAGGGCAAGGGTTGTAAGTTTTGCCCTGGGGGCATATAAGGTTTTGTACAGACAACGTTGTCGTAGAAACTTCAGAAAGGGCTCATTCGATTGGAAATTTTAATGGCTAGTTCCCTATTTAATAGTCGAAAGTGATTCTAAGGCAACTGACACCCCTTCCACGCCCACCATTTCCCTAAACACATCCAATTAAAATTTTTATATTTCATTTTGTTCAACGTAATTGGAAGTTCTGGAAATTATATATTTGAGCAGGACACTCCCCCCACAGTCTCCAGGGGCAAAGGGTTATAAGTTATGCCCTGGGGCATATATGGTTCTTATGGAAGGAATGCTCGTATAAACTTCAGAGAGGGCTCATTTTGATTGGAAATTGAAAACGTTCTAGTTAATTTGTTAAGCGTCAAAGATATTGGAAGGTAAACAGACCCCCCCCCCCGCCCCCAAACCCTTTTTTTCCCAAATGCATCCAATAAAAAATTTTAAGATAGCTATTTTGTTAAAATAGTTCAAAGATCATATAACAAAAATGCCGTTGTCGACACGACACACCAGGGCCCGGGGGCATAAGTTGTAAGTTATACCTTGGGGGCATATATGGGTCTTATGGAGGGGATGCTCGTATTAACTTCAAAGAGGGATCATTTGATTGGAAATTGAAATTCTATTTCACTTTTTAAGAGTCAAAATAGATTGGAGGGCACCTAGCCCCCCCCCCCCCCTCCACGTCCTTTTTTCCTCAAACCCTTCCGATAAACTTTGATATAGCTTTTTTTAAATAGTTCAAAGACAATATAACAAAAAATCAGGGGTGAACACAGCCCCCCCCCCCCAGGGCCCGAGGGCAGGTGTTGTAAGTTATGCCCTAGGGTATATGGTTCTTATTGAAGGGATGGTCGTAATAAATTCAGGGATGGCTCATTCAATTGTAATTGAAAGTTCTAGCTCAGTTTTTAGAGTAAAAGAAATTTGATGGTAACTGCCCCCCCCTTACGCCCCTTTTTCCCCAAATGCATCCAATAAAGTTTTGAGATAGCCATTGAGTTAAAAATTGCTAAAAAGTCAGATAACAAAAACTCAGATGTCGTCACAACCCTCCAGGGACCAGGGGCATGCGTTTTAAGGATGCCCTGGAGCATATAATGAAAGGAATGCTCGTAGCTCAGACAGAGCTCATTTGATTGGAATTAAAAGTTCGAGCTCACTTTTAACAGTCAAAAGAGATCCGAGGGCAGCTAGTCCCCCCCTCCCACGCCTTCTTTTCCAAAAACCCATCTGATGAAAAATTTTGAGATAGACATTTTGTTAAAAATAGTTCAAAGGTCGGATAAGAAAAACTCCGATGTCAATTAAATACAACCCCCAGGGCCCAGGGGAAGGCGTTCTAAGTTATGCCCTTAGCACGTATTGAATGAATCAATACAAATGTAGAGCATTGACTTATGGCAATCTGTTCAGAAAATATTGAAAAATTAGTCTATGAAAAATATTCATGCCAAAAAAATTGAGGTGACCATTCTATTAAAAATAGATCAACCATCAGACATTAAAAACTCCAGGGTCGACGCAAACCCCCAGGGCCCAGAGACAGGCGTTCTACTCTGGGGATATATATGGTTCTTATAGAAGGGATACTTGTATAAACTTCAAAGAGGGCTCATTTGATTGAAAATAGAAAGTTCTGGTTCACTTTTAAAGATTCAAAAGAGACCGAAGCTTAATTAATCCCCACGCACCCTTTTTCCCCAAACCCATCCGATAAAAAATGTGAGATAGCATTTTTTTTTTTAAATAGTTCAAACAACAGATAATAAAACTCCGAGGTTGAAACAAACCCATTTTTCACTTTAGTATTGTTACTTTGATACCAGTTTTGATACTTTGATGAATATTTGATTTTTTTTTTAAGTTTGATTTTTAAATAAAGAATTGTTTAAAACTTGAATTTTTTTGCAATCAAAAACAACGAAAATTAATTAAAAAAAACTATCCTACAAATAATTTTTTCAAAGAAAAGTAAAGGCCATTTTAAACTTAAGCTCAGCAGATACAAATACATTTTGAAATTCAAACTCAAAACGACCAGAAATTGCTGTGAAAGAATAAATGAAACCCAAAACGGAGAGAAATAAATAAACAATCATAGCAAAAACATACAACAAATAATAGTATAAATGAATAAATAGATCTTGAAGCGAGTAATGCTTAGATTGAATATGAAAATCAAGCTTTAAATGAAAAAAAAAATTCTTATTGAAGTGTAAATGATGCAAATTAAAAATCAATGCAAACAAACATACTACTACTACCACTAACAACTCACACGCAGCACCAAAACCGCCTGAGGCCAACACAGCTACGCACGCTCCTCCTCCACCCCAATCTATTCAAAGCCTCCTTTTTTTCACCCGCCCACGAAGTTCCCATTTTCCTTTAAATCTTTCTTTATGACGTCCTCCCACCCCAGACGGGGACGACCTGCTTTCCTTTTAGCCCTAGATGGTTGGCCGAAAAGAACCAAGAAATCTTCGGCAATCTGTCATCTTTCATCCGCACAACGTGCCCTAGCCACCTCAACCTTTCTTTCATTATAGCCCTAGAGAGCGGTATTGAACGACTTTTTTCGGACCTTTGTTTTAATGTCAGTCAGCCGTGTATAGCCTATTGTTTACTAAACCTCAAGTGAATGAAATGAATGGTCCCAGTCAGCCGGAGTAATGTACCCAGAAATAACAATCTATATACTTAAAACTCGTAATCAATTTCTCTGGTAAAAATGATCATATAGCAACCGCCATAATATCGGACGATCAGTAGTAGTACTAAATTTTTTCGAAACTCAATACAAACAGATAGCATACTTATAGTAAACCAGACGAGCTTTCTATTCGGTGAACAGAGACAGAGTGGGACAGTAAACGAACACGGATAGTATATGGCGGTTATTTGCAGGGTATGAGTAGTCCGTATGCTTTGCGTGCCTTTTCTGAAAAATGCTCAACCAGTGGCTGTAGACCGCAGATCTGAGCGATCGGAAGTCCAAGGTAAGTTAGAGATGGCTTTGAGCTCACCACTGTATCACCTAGGAGCACGCTAATCGGGGTCGAATCTTTTCGCGTTACGACGAAAACAACTACTTCAGCTTTTGGCAGCGTTATGCTAGCCCAATCTTAGCATATTCACACTCAATATATTGTCAGTTATCCTCAACCCTTGAAGTAGACCTACTTGCAAGTATATCATCAGCGTAATAGTGAGTAGACACGTCTATACTTAGTATATGCATACGTTTTGCATTCTTGAGGGACATAATACGTTTTGTTGTATAGGGGAGGGGAAGTATGGCGCCTTGCCGGATACCTTTACGGAAGGTATACCTACGGTGGATACACCATACCGCGATGAGTGGGGGACTTTAATCTTCACTCTCAGTCTCCTATACATGCTCCTCCATGACAACACAACCGAACGGGGGTCAACTCCACGTTTACAAGCAGAACTAAGTATTGTGCATCGTGGAATACCGGAGTCGAATGCTCTAAATCGTGGCTTGCTAGAACAAGTGTAACTCATTATTATCGTGAGCACTGAGGCAAAAGTAGCTATCAACGAATAACATGCTCGCGACTAGTACCACTCTTGAAACCCGAATTGCGATCGGGTGTATAACAAGCTCACTTAGTCATCAGATTTTCCATGAGTTTGCAGAATACGCGCGCAACTAATGGGGCGGTATGATGAAAAGTTCCTGGTCATTCCCTTTTTTGGGAACTGGTGTAAGGACGCCAACATCAGAAACTCGGGGACAAACCGCAGTTAAAAATCATCTGGTACATAAGAGCAAGGTGATTTAACCTCCTGTCACCTATCAATACCAGTGCATTCCACAAATACCATCATCACCTAAAGTACTTCTTTTTCAGTTTAGATAGCATATGACGGATACTAAGACAGTAACACGAACCCGACACTTCGTTCATTTGCACGCTAGGAGGGAGTCGAGCTCTTTTTCGAACTCTTCCTCGAAGGACTTCTTCGGCGGTGAGAATTCTTCAGTGAAGTATTTATTCCAATCACTTTCACTTGGTCAAATTTCTTCCTTGCGAGATTTTCGACCCCTTTTCTTTTTAATATACTTCCAGAAGCATTTGAAGGTCACCCCCCGCCCCCCCTTCAGCACTTTTGCAATTCTGGTCCATTAAGTCGGTTCGGTGTTTAGCAAGGGTCTTGGGCGAACTTTCGCTTAGTATATAGCCTGATTTCATTCAAGACACCTTGACGAGGGCGCCCGCACTCGTTCCATAGTGTATACCAGAATTTTTCAGAAACTACAAAACTCGGACAACTGTACATTTCTGAACCACTGTGGATTTTTCACTTCCGATTCGAAATTTTTCGTGTCGAACTGCAGCCTTTTCGGCACTAGCGTAGGGCATGTGTAATTTCTGCACGTAATTGTTCAGGAGTATCTGCTTCTCATTATCGGGACAGGTGAACCTTGTTGAAGCAGTTGAAATGGGAATTCTTTATCTTTTCAAGTATATTATCATACACGGACTTGAAAAGCGCAGAGTCGGCTTTTTCCCCACTCAGATTTTACCACCCATTTACGGTGACATTCATCGGGCTGAGTAGGTTTATTAGTGACACAGAACACATTTGAGATAGTAGGTGTGTCGGAAGCACAGATGCTTAATTTTACCCTACATTTTCCGTTTGTCTTCACATCTGCAGTAGCACAGCATTGAGTCAAGGGAGGATACAGAGCCGGAGTTATGTACATACGTGTAGTCCAGGTCATTTTCAAGTACACGGAGACTTTCACACGCAGCAACCAGCCTGAGTTCTTGGGCTGTTGTCCACAGGTTACAGTTCATGTCTCCGGTTACAATGCATGACAGTTTTTTGCGTAACACATCCGTCCACTGCTCCACAAATCTGTCCACAAGCAACATTGAATCTTGCATCAGATTCATCGTCACGATAATCCGAGGGCATATAGACACATAAATAGGGCTGTATCAGCAATGCGGACACCGACGAATAAATCAGACTGCTTGCACAAGGAAGGATTAAGACTTCGGCGTACCAGTATTGAAATACCACCAGAGGGTCTACCTCTGCCAGAACGCTTTGCAGGAACACTGAATACGCTGAAACTGTCATGACCTCAAGAAGCTGAAGTCCTTCTGTTGTAAGAAAGTGCTCCTGTAGACAGACTACGTCATATTCTTGTACTAATTTGCTCAACCAGAGGTAGTTTTTCGGAGCCAAAACTCCACCATTCATGTTCAATGATACAACTTTAAGTTCAAGATTATTCATTGTTTTGAATGCTTTCTGTGCTTCAGGGCATTTAAACTGTAACAGGGATGGTTTGCCGAACCACATAGAGCACATTTGAGGGGCTTCTGGCAGGGATTGTCCCCTTTGAGGTGGAGTGTTTACCAGCGCAAACGGGAGCACTTTGGCGGATTTGGACATGCCTTTGCTACGTGGCCGAAGCATTGACACTTGTAGCACTGGATTGGCATAAAATTTGTATTCGTGAATCGGCAGCCGCTCATACCAATCACGGGGGGAGACTTGATTGCACTCTGTAGGTCTTTCCGCGAATCAATTGCAGTTTGAATGACCTGGTTTTTTGCCTATTCCAGAAGCTTCGACACATTTCGACACTAAACTGCGTAAGTCCTCTTCTGAAATACTAGCAGGGACGTGGCGATATCCCTACAAGAAAGAGGGGCTTTTTTACTCTCTGCGACAACGGAATTATCGGTACTGGTAATAGCCTGTGCAATGGAATCGGCGGTCGCTTTGTCTTTCACGAGAACGCTCCAAGCACTTCTTCGAGGCCTCAGTTCGACGATATCACTGCTTGTCTGTCCGCAAAGTCCATTAAATAGTCTTTCCGTGATTCGGGATCAGTCATCCTATGGGGCGGATTCTTTGAGAACTACGGCGTAAGTCTGTTTTTATGCTTTCCGATTCTTCTCGCGTGAGTGATAGGGATTGCGCAGCGCTGGTACTCAAACTCGACGAAACTGTCGAGATTTCGGCATAGGTCTAAACTTTTCTCGTCAAAGTTGCACTTATTTTCAACTGAAAGCTAATCGGAGTCAACAGTTGGTATAAACGAACCGCGGGAGCGAAATGTTTTTTTCGTCACACAGCTTAAAAAAAACTTTCATTATGTCAATGAAATTATCCGAACTTTTTGTCTCTTGCAGTCCACTCTCGTCGCATATTTCGGCTTCATCCCAAATCACCTTTTGCTTCCAATATATCCGCATCGAGAAATGTGAAACCGCACTTTTAAATACTGTCTAAGCTTTCCAGCCTTCATCGCCCGCTCAACAAGTTCAGTACATTATTTAACACAAGCTTCATGTCGCCATTTTGCTACGGGTAATGATTATTACGCAATCCGACAGCAATTCAAACTTTAAAGATTTAGCGGTAGATAAGTCCCGTGGAGAAGTGCAACACGAATCACCTTATCCATTTAAGGATAAAAATCCCGCTATTACTGTTCGGCCTCTTGAATGTTTAATGTTGCTCACTTTCTGCACAGGCTAAAAAATGCAGCCCGATTTATATCGCCGAAAATGGCAAATATACTGTCCTAAAATTTTGCAGCTATGCAATATTTGGCAACTATGTAAAATTCACTTATTCAGAAGAACAGTGATGGCAACAAGTATGGCAAATATACGAAATAGCAGAATAGATGGCGCGCCAGTCTATATAAAAAAAAAGAAGATGGTGCTTGTGAGAATACCCAGGACGAAATACCTATACTAGGAATTATAGAAGGTCCCCTCAATACTACTCAAAAAATCTAGAACTTAAAGTGTAGAAATCAATATGGAAAACCTCAGGTAATTCAGAATCTTTTAATTAAGGAAGCAAAGATGCAAACTCAGCTACAATAAAAAATAACATAGATCAATACATAGCCATTTCTAATACATTGTCGAATATTCTTGTCGATAACCTGTATGCTTAAATTCTTCTTGAAATTTTCAGCTTAATGCTTTTAGCATTACAAAGTAGTTGCTATAGAAGTTAGTAGTTGCTATCAATAGTAGTAGGATTAATACTTGTACTATAGGCATGTTCATCGTGCCTTTTGGTCATTTGAGCCATTTCCCTTTGGGAATGCCCCAAAGTTTTCACCTTGATAACGGCGAGCGTTCCAAAGATATTGCTGATGATCCACATTTGATCCCCTTTTGTTGACGCCCGTTTTCACTTAATACTCTAAGCAATTACAACTTCTTGCAATTGAAGTAGCAGCACTTAGTAGTAAATCTGGCGAATACTACTAAGGCTGAGATATTGAAAAAAACTAGGAAACGTCAAGTATAGATCGAATGGTTTAGTATCTAAATAAAAAAACAGTTTTTTCAAAAAAAGGAGTCAAAAAACTAAAAAAAAAAAAATGTTGGGGTTCAACTCCGTCTCAAAGTACCGGCTCTTCAGCATCTTTTTTTCCTGGCAAAAAAAGCTGCAAAATTTGGGTTTCCAAGATCCTTCTCAATTTCTTCACGAATGAGCTTAAAACCTTCCTATTCTGATATTCCATTACAGCCCTTGTGTTTCAGGAGTCCTTCTTTAGTCCTTTGAAGGACTTCTTAGTTTGGTCCTTCTAAGTTAGTCCTTCTTAGTCCTTCAAAGACTTCTTAGTCCTTAAAGTTTTGAAGGACTTCTTAGTCCTTCAAACTTTTGTGTAAAGAGAAAGGTGTTGAAAAGGGGGGCAACCACTTCATGTACAGAATAATTTCTGTTCGTTTGGGTTTTAATGTCGCCCCTTTTTTAAACTTAATAAAAAATTTTCATTCATTTTCTGAAATTGTTTTTCAAATAATGCCGAAAATCTGGCCAATCCGTCTAGTAAAAATCCCTCTCCCAAAATTCCCTTTAAAGTACCTTGCGTTGACGATCAGCTTGAAAAAATTCTCCTTGCCATACTTTGCATTTAAAAAAGAGCTTTAAATTGAAGTGTTTTTGTTCTGATCACTCCGGAAACATTCCCTTCCGTGGAATTTTTTTTTTTTCCTGAACTCCAAACCAAGAGCATTGAAAGTTTTTTGGGGGACAATTCCCCCTGAACGTCCTCTACGTAAAAGTTGAGTGGGTAAAGAAAGTAAAACAAATAACAAAAATTCATATAGGAATTCTGTCAAATCCTACAGTGTAAAATTTTCCCTGGAAATTTAGCATGGAAGTTTTCCCTCCCCACGGAAAATTCTCCTCCTTGGCACCCTACCCACCACAATATCTCCCCCATAAATATCAGTATACTTCCCAATAACAAACACTATACCCAAACAATGAGTAAATTTAATAACTTACAGCCCTTTCCTAATGGGATATGGGGGATCATGTTACCCCTAAGCAAAGTTAAGGATCTTACAACTATTTTTTAACAAAACGGCTATCACAAAATTTTGATCGGAGGACTTTGCTAAAAAAGGGGTGTGGCAGGGGGGGGAAGCTGCCCTCCAATCGTTTTTGGTCATTTAAAAAGGGCATTAAACTTTTAATTTCTGTTCGAGTGCACCCTCTCCCAATCTTCTAGGGTGATTAGTAAGATACGATCACCCCGGAAAAAACAAAAAGAAAGCAAAAAAAAAACAAATAAACCACGCATCCGTGATCTTTCTTCTGACAATAATGTATTATATTAGCTTGAAACTTCTACACCAGGGTTATCTGATACGCTGAATCTGATTGTGCGACTTTTGCTAAGATTCCTTATTTTGAAGGGGTGTTTCCTCCCTTTTTGGAAATTGAGGCAATTTTCTCTGGCTCGTAGCTTGTGAATGGTAGCACTAAACTTAATCTTATCTATTTTGAACCGTGATAAGCCGATTCTTTTGATGGATCTATTGATATCAAATAGGCTCCGCTTTTTAGATTTTAATGGTACTAAACCATTCAAAATCTTTACTTTTTTTCAACTGAAGTAAGGAGCAACATTAAAACGTAAAACAAACAGAAATTATTACGGACATGAAAGGGTTGCCTCCTCCTCAAAAACCTCTGCTCTTTACGCTAAAGTTTTTAGTACTTTTAAAAAAGCTTCTTATTGTTCTAATTAATGACCCTTTGTTTCAGGGGTAAATCTTAAGAATTGGGACACATTCAGACTTTAGCATAAAGAGTGAGATGTCGAGAAAACCCCCTTCATATACGTAACAATTTCTGTTCGTTTTAAGTTTTAATGTTCCTCCTTTCTTTCAGTAGAAAAAATTTGTTTTTTATTGAAAATTTCTGATGGTTTTTTTTAGATATTGCGAGGAAATCTGGCCCCTAATCCACGGAAAATACCCTTCCCACGGATATATACCTCTAAAAAAATCAATCTCAGTGAAACTTCACCCAGGACGATTACTCTTAACAACCCCAGCGTAAAATTGAACTTTCTCCCCAAGAAAAATTCTTCCGTGGAAAATACCGGAAGAAAATTCGTCCCCCACCCAAAAAAAAAAAATATGTATGCATACTTCCCATAACAAATACCATGTGTAAACAATGGGTAAATTCATAATTTAAATACCTTCCCCTGGGCTTTGGGGGCTAATGTTTATATCTAAGGCGTAACTTTTTAATCAGACAATTTTGGGAAAAAAGGGGTGAGGGAGCGGGCCTAGTTGCCCCCACTCCGATCCTTTTAGTCACTTCAAAAGACATTAGAACTTTTAATTTCCATTTGCATGAGCCCTCACAATGATAAAAATAGGAAACTTGATCGATAAGACTTTTCCCCTAAAAAAAAAAAAAAAAAAAAGAAAAAAAAAAACACGCATCCGAGATCTTTTTTCTGGCAAAAATGCAAAATTCCAAATTTTTGCAGATATGATCTTAAAACCTCTACGCTGATACGCTGAATCTGATGGTGCGATTTCCATTAAGAGTCTATCACTTTTAGGGGGTGTTTCCCCTTTTTTCGAAAATAAGGCATATTTTCTCAGGCTCGTAGCCGTTATGGGTAAGACTAAACTTAATGAAACTTATATTTGAAATCAGCATAATAATCCAATCTTTTTGATATATCTATTGGTATCAAAATTCGTTTTTTTAGAGTTTGGGTTGTTATTGATATTCGCTCCTTATTTGCAGTTCGTTACCACGAGCTGTTTGATTTTTGGATTGAAAATTGAATTACTTAGTTGTTTGTTTTGAAACAGAGCTTGAAAACCGAGGGGTCAAATTTGGACTTGAGATGCTTTATGAACAAAAACAAAATAAAAGAGAAAATACCTGGTTTGTTGGCATGTAGCTCGGATCACTAACTATGGAGATACGGTTGAGAAAGCTGGAAATAAATCTTCATTAGATATATATAAGAATTAAGGACTCTAAGTTTAAATACAAAAAGTCAGTCAACTATCAAGACTTGCAGCGTACTTATTCGCATTAAATTGTGCTGATTACTTGTAGTGTTATTAATAATAACTATTCACTAAATCACAAAAGCAAAACATGTTTATATCACTGAGCCGTTAGATCACTAGAGCAAAATTCATTTTTTTTTCTTTAGGTTTAGCAGAAAAAAAGTGGATTTCTTTTGAGTTAATTTTACCTCGTGGCGATGGAATAGATCCAGCAAAATATATCTTTTGGGAGTTCATTTTTGGCAAACCTCTAATAGGCCCCCCCAGAAACATTTAATATTGGATAGTAAAAATTTTTAACTGAAAATCAAGCAGTTCGCGAAACCGAACGTTAGTTGGCTCAGTATGACCGAAACTCTAAGAAAAAAAAATCGAAAAAAGATGCATCAAAAGAATTCGCTTTTTATGCTGATTCCAAATATGTAAGATTCATTAAGTTAAATGTTACCCATCAAAAGCAACGAGCCTGAGAAAATTCACTTGATTTTTAAAAAAAGGGAGAATCATCCTCCAAAAGTCAAGGAATCTTATTGAAAATCAACATCTTCATATTCAACCTATGATAGAACCTTATTGTACCTATCAAAAGAACTTACTGGTTTCAACCTTCCATTTGCAAAAATATGGAATTTGATATATTTTTGCCAGAAGAAAGATCACGGATGCGTGTATATTTGTTTGCTTGTCTTCTTTTTTTTTTTTTGTTCTTCCCAGGGGTGATTCCATTTAACAGTCATAGAAAAGCCGGGAAAGGGGTCATTTGAACAGAAATGAAAATTTCAAGCGACTTTAAATGACTAAAAATTGGAGGGAAACTAACTCCCCACCCGCACTTTTCCCCCAAAAATTGTCCAATCAAAAGTTTGAGATGGCTATTTTATATATATATATATATATATATATATATATATTATATATATATATATATATTATATATATATATATATATATATATATATATATATATATATATATATATATATATCTATATATATATATATATATATATATATATATATATATATATATATATATATATAGTATTTGTTTTGGGGAGTGTACAAGCATTCTTTTTTTTGGGGGGGGGGGTTCTCTAAGGGGAATAATTTTCTTTAGGAAAGAAGTTTCCAGGAGTAAACTTTCCAGGGAAAATTTTAAATGGACGGAATTGGCTAGAATTCAAATTTCATTCTATTTATCCCATGGATGAATTTTTCGTGGACAGGGGGAAGTTGTCATTCAGGGAAATCTGGGGATGGATTTCCCTGAATTATTTGAAAAACCTTCAGAAATTGTATATAAAAAATAGTTTTTTTCATATGAAATTAGGAGTAATATTAAGACTTAAAACGAACAGGAATTGTTTCGTATAAAAAGGACTACCCCTCTTACATACCCCCGCTCTTTACACTGAATTTCAAAATTTTTCGCTGGAAATTTTCTCGGATCAGCTATACATGTAAAATTGAGTCGACAAAGACAAAATAAGACAAATAAAAATAATTTTGTATAGGAATTCTGGCAAGTTTCCGGGTGTAATATTTCTCCAGGAAAGTTGACCAACGGAAACTTCCCTCCCAATAAGAAATTTTCACCGTGGAAAATTCCTTGAAGCAAAAAAAAAATCCCCTCCCGCCCCCAAAAATTATCGGTATACTTCCCAATAACAAATACTACATAAAAACAATAGGCAAATTTCGAAAATTACAGCCCTTTCTCCATGGAATATGTGGGGTCATATTATCCCGAAATGCATAGCTATAGGACCTTTCAACTATGCTGAATAAACTAGCAATCTCAAAAGTTAATCGGACGACTTTGGGAAAAAAAGGTGTGAGAGGAGGACTACAATCATTCCAATCTTTTTGTTCACTTAAAGGGACACTAGAACTTTTAATTTCCGATCAAATGAGCCATCTCGCGATATTCTAGAATCACTTGCTCGATACGATGACCCCAGTGGAAAAAAAAAACAAATAATGACGCATCCGTGATTTTTCTTCTGGCAAAAAAAAAATAATTCCACACTTTTGGTCATAGGAGCTCCAAACCATGGAGCTCCAAAACCTTTTCTAGGTGTTTTTTCCGTTTTTTTTTTTTCTAAATCGGTCAAATTTTCCATGGCTCGTTACCTTTGATGGGTAACATTAAACTTAACGAACTTATTTATTTGGAATGAGCATAAAATTCAGCTCGGTTTATATGGCTCTTGATGTCAGAACTTAATTTTTAAGAGTTTCGGTTACTATTGAGCCACGTCACTCCTTGCTTACAGTTCATTGCAACCACTGTTACAACGAACAGTTTAACTAGATTGATTGTTTCATGCATATATACGAAGTAGACGTTAAACTATGTAACCCTATTGTTTTATTTTTGCCTGTAACAAGAATGTACACTATTTTCTATGGTTAATGGATATCCTTGAAACAGTTCATTGTGTAAGATTCTTTTTCCTAGTGAACAGTCATTAAGAAAAAAAGATCATTTTGTTTCGAGATCAGGATTTTCGGTATTATTTCCCAAAAATTAGGGAGAGTTGCGAAAATTTTGCTTTGGTTGTCGAGGAGAATAAATGAATTTATATCAATATTCGAAGTTACTTGATATCAAGTTAAGCTTCAAGGCTAGGCTAGTTTGTTTAGACAAAATCAAAACTTCAAAGCAGAAGGGGTCAAAGACGTCACCAGAAGGCTTTTTAACCTCAAGAAAAACCAATTTCAGTTCTAGTTCTTAGAAGATCTTTCTATCCGCTGGAAAAACTCTACTTGACAAGGAAAAAAACAACCTCTAGGATATCAATAAACTTGATACGTCACTTGATAACAAAGCAAACAACAAAGCAAATTTGTTTACAGGAGAGTTCATGTCATCTTGCGCATTTTTCATAAAAGTACGTACTTTTCATTCGTATAGAACACAACAGGCATCAAATCAAAAATTTTAGAAAACAGCCCAAAAAATTAAATTTGAAATTCAAGATTGACTTTTCTTAGGACAATTTTCTAAGAAATCTAAAAGAGACGCACGGAATTTTATTTTCCCACTCAAGAAAGGAAATTTAATGTTCTGCAGAATTATGATTTTCATTCCTGTCATCTTCTCCATATACGGTACTTTTATAAAATTGCTCTGAGGAGCAATTTTAACTTTCTCAGCTAGTACACTTTTTGCCACCATGTGCAACATGAATTTCTTTTCTCGAAAACTACTGGAAATTTTACAAACTTTAATGGAACTTCTCTGACCCGTTTTTGCGATTCCCATACTAATGAATAACTTTGAGTTTCCAATATACATCCCGATCCCATAGGTGCAGAATCAGCGGTGTTGCTCCTTAACACAATTAAATTGAAAAAAAAAGTTTTTTCAACTGAAAATAAGGAGCAACATTAAAAATTAAAACGAACAGAATTATTACGTATATAAAGGGGTTTTCGTCTCCTCAACACCTCACTCTTTACGTTAAAGGTTTTTAGTATTTTTAAAACAGTGTCTTATTGTTCTAATTAAATGGCCCTTGTGTTTCAGGATTCATTCTTACAGAGTTGGGACAAAATTTTAAACTTTAGCGGAAAGAGCGAGGTGTTGAGGAGGGGGCAACCCCCTTAATATACGTAATAATTTCTGTTCGTTTTAATTTTTAATGTTGCTCATTACTTTCAGTTGAAAAATTGTTTTTTTTATTTACTTTCTGATCTTTTTTTAAATAATGACAGGAAATCTGGCCCAACCTCAACGGAGAAACCCCCTCCCCACGGAAGTATCCTCTAGACAATTCAATCACTGTGAAAATTTACCCCGGACAATTACTCTTAACCACTCTGCGCCTAAAATTGAGACGGAAAAGAGAACGCAAGACATATAAGAAGAATTTTGTATAATATTTCTGGCAAATTCTCTTAGTGTATAATTTCTCCTGACAAGTTCACTCCCTGGAAACTTACCTCCCCATGGAAAATTCCCCCCGTGGAAATACCCCCAGCAGAAATTTTGCCCCCCCCCCACCCAAAAATGTATGCCTACATCCCAATAACAAATAGTATACCCAAACAATGGGCAAATTTTATATCTTAAAGACCAGTCCCCCGGGAATGCACGGGGGGGGGGGGCTCATTTTATACCCAAATGCATAGTTATTAGGCCTTTCAACTATTATGAACAATGGCTATCTCAAAATTTTGATCGAACTATTTTGGGAAAAAGGGCGCAGGGGTGGGGTCAAGTTGCCCTCCAATTTTTTGATCACTTAAAAAGGGCACTATAACTTTTAATTTTAGTTCGAATTAGCCCTCTCCCGTTTATGCTAGGACCACTGGGTCGATACGATCACCCCTGAAAAACAAAACAAAAAAAAAACACACATTCGTGATCTTTCTTCTGGCAAAAAAATACAAAATTCCAAATTTTTTTGCAGATAGGATAGGAGCTTGAGACCTATACAATAGGGTTCTCTAATACGCTGAATCTGACGGCATGATTTTCATTGAGATCATTTGACTTTTAGGGGCTGTTTTCCTCTTTTTTTTTTTTTTCGAAAATCAGGAAAATTTTCTCAGGTTCGTAACCTTTGATGGGAAGACTAAACTGAATGAAATTTATATATTTGAGATCAACATAAAAAGCCGATTCTTTTGACATATCTATTGGTATCAAACTTCCGTTTTTTAGAGTTTCGGTTACTATTGAGCCGGGTCGCTCCTTACTTACGGTTCGCTACCACGAACTGTTTGATTAAGCAAAAAAAAAACAAGTTTTTTTCAACTGTAAGTAAGGAGCAACATTAAAACTTAAAACGAACAGAAATTATTAAGTATGTTAAGTGGATCGCCCCCTCCTTAACACCTCCCTCTTCACGCTAAAGTTGTTCGGCACTTTAAAACACAAACTTACTTATTGTTCTAATTAAACGACCCTTGTGTTTCAAGAGTTGTTTTTAAAGAATTAGGACAAAATTTAAACTTTACCGTAAAGAGCGTGGTGTTAAAGAGGGGCAACCCCCCCTCATGTACTTAATAATTTTTGTTCGTTTTAATGTTGGCCCTTACTTTCGGTTGAAACAACTTTTTTTTTATTAGTTTCTGATACTTTTTTAAATAATACAGGGATATCTGGATCCACTTCCGCAGAAAAATCCCCTCCCCACGGGAAATATTCTCTGGACAATTCAATTCTGGTGAAAATTTACCCCGGACAATTACCTTTAACATCTTCACATGTAAAACTGAATCGGTAAAGAGATAGCAGACATATAAGGAAATCGAATTCGTATATGAATTCTGACTAATTCTCCTTTAAAGTTTTCCCTGAAAAGTTCACTCCCTGAAAACTTCGCTCTCCATGGAAAATTCTCCCCATGAAAAAATCCCCCCAGCAGAAAATACATTCTCCCTTCCCCACCCTAAATATGAATGCATACTCCCCAATAACAAATACTATAAGTAAACAATGGGCAAATTTTTCAATTTAAAGAACTTTTCTCAGGGGCTAGGGGGGGTGGTCATGTTATCTCCAAAGACATAGTTATTGTAGCTTTCAACTATGCTGAATTATATAGCTATCTCAAGATTTTGATCGGACGATTTTGGGAAAAATAAGTGGCGCGGGAGGGGGCCTAGTTGCCCCACAATTTTTCGGTCACTTAAAAAGGGCACTAGAACTTTTGATTTCCATTCGAATGAGCACTCTCCCGATTTTCTAGGTTCACTGGGTCGATACGATCACCCTGGAAAATAAATAAAACAAACAAAAAATAGAAATAAACACGTATCCGTGATCTTTCTCCTGGCAAAAATTACAAATTTCCCACATTTTTTGCAGATAGGAGCTTGGAACCCTCTACATTAAGATTTTATGATTTGTTGAATCTTATAGTGTGATTTTCATTAAAATTCTATGACTTTTAGGGGATCTTTCCCCCTTTTTTTTCAAAAAAAATACGAACTTTTTCAGGCTCGTAGCTTTTGATGGATAAAACTAAACTTAATGAAACTTGTATATTTAAAATCAAAACAGTTCGAGGTGACAAACTGTAAGTAAGGAGCGACCCGGCTTATAATAGTAGTGGTCCTAGAATGTCGCGAGAGGGCTCATTTGAACGGAAATAAAAAGTTCTAGTGCCCTCTTTAAGTGACCAAAAAAAAAATTGGAGGCAACTAGGCCCCCTCCCACGCTCATTTTTTCCCCAAAGTCACTGGGTAAAAATTTTGAGATAGCTATTTTGTTCAGCATAGTCGAAAAAATCTAA
The DNA here is from genome assembly GCA_027921565.1 of Artemia sinica. Classification (NCBI taxonomy): domain Eukaryota; kingdom Metazoa; phylum Arthropoda; class Branchiopoda; order Anostraca; family Artemiidae; genus Artemia; species Artemia sinica. Next base: position 54,920,556 of record CM051265.1, read on the forward strand.
TAATTATTTCTTTGAGGATGGCATAATCCCCGAGGAAGGGCTGCAAGTTATGACTTATGACAGTCACTCCAAAGCCTTCGGGGCAAGGGTTGTAAGTTATGCCTTGGGGGCATATAAGGTTTTATGGAAAGCGTAGTCGTAGAAACTTCAAAAAGGACTTGTGCCATTTTAAATAGTCGAAAATTATTGGAGGGCAACTAACCCCTCTGTCACGCCCCACCATTTCCCCAAACACATCCAATCTAAATTTTTATATACCCATTTTGTTCAACGTAGTTGAAAGGTCCAGAAATTGTCTCTTTGAGGATGACACTCCCCCCATAGTCATCAGGGCAAGAGTTGTAAATTATGCCCTTGGGGCATATAAGGTTTTTATAGAAAGCATTGTCGTAGAAACTTCATAAAGGGCTCATTCGATTGGTAATTGAAAGGGCTAGTGCCCTTTATAATAGTCAAAAGTATTTGGAGGGTCTACTCGCCCCCTCTCATGCCCACCATTTCCCCGAACACATCCAATCCAAATTTGAGATAACTATTTTGTTCAACATAGTTGAAAGTTCTGGAAATTATGTCTTAGAGGATGACAAACCACCCCCCCCCACCCCTCAGATCAAGAGTTGTAAGTTATACCCTGGGGGCATATAAGGTTTCTATAGAAAGTGCTGTCGTAGAAACTTCAAAAAGGGCCTCATTCGATTGGTAATTGAAAGGGCTAGTGTTCTTTTTAATAGTCAAAAGTGATTCGAGGGTCTACTCATCCCTTCTCACGCCCACCATTTCCCCAAACGCATCCAATCCAAAGTTTGAGATAACCATTTTGTTCAACATAGTTGAAAGCTCTGGAAATTATGTTTTTTGAGGATGACAAACCCCCCACACCCCACAGGGCAAGGGCTGTAAGTTATGTCCTGGGGGCATATAAGGTTTTTTATAGAAAGTGTTGTCGTAGAAACTTCAAAAAACGCTCATTCGATTTGAAATTGAAAGGGCTAGTGTCCTTTTTAATAGTCGAAAGTGATTCGAGGGCAAATAACTCCCCTCTCGCACCCACCCTTTCCCCAAACACATTCAATCAAAATTTTGAGATAGTAATTTTTGTTCAACGCAGTTGAAAGTTCTGGAAATTAGGTCTTTGGGGATGGGAATGACAACCCCTCCCCCCACAACCCTCAGGGTAAGGTTTTAAGTTATGCCCTGGGGGCATACAAGGTTTTTATAGAAAGCGTTGTCATAGAAAATTCAAAAATTCGTCATTCGATCGGAAACTAAAAGGGCTATTGCCCTTTTTAATAGTCGAAAGTATCGGAGGGAGAATCACCCCCCCCCCCCTCCGTCCATTTCCCCAAACATTTCCGATCTATATTTTGATATGGTAATTTTTTCAAAAATGAAAGTGTGTGTGTGGGGGGGGGGGGAGGAAGGCATTTTATCCCCCCCACACACACATACGTTGTATTGTCCTGAAATGCATCTAAAAGAAATTTTGAGATAGGCACTCTATTCAAACAGTCTAAATATCATATAACAGGCTTTTGGGGTTGAAACAAACCCCAATATGTCAGAATTCACCGGTCATTCAGAGCGATAACATATATTAGTTTAAAACAGTTAATACACAATACAGTGCGCAAGGACGGTGAGAAGTTAGCCACGCCCCCCAGCATAGCAGCGTCTCCGGATAAAGATTCATTTCTTTGACAACTGAAGAAGAGAGCGCTACAAAGCTGTGTCCCGGGCTAAGCGGGACGCAACGAATAAACTCTACTGCCGGAGAATATTGCTTGCAGAGAATAAGGTAGGCAATCTTAATCATCTTGAATAAGCAAGCAGAACTGGAGGGGAATCGGATTCAGCCACCTCAACTTCCGGATGCGTCAGATCCCGACGCTATTTCTCTCAGTTTATGCGTGAAATAAATTTCAAACTGGATTTGATCCCACAGCTCTCAAACAGCTTATCCGGTATAGAGGCAAAAATGAATAGTTTTAGTAAACAGCTAGATACAACAAAATCAGAAATTTCAAATGATCTAGCGGAAATGAGGAACAAACTCAGGGAGTCTACACTGAAAATTGACCCACTGGAGGCAGAAATAAAGCGTTATAAACCTCGTGTTTTAACAATTTCCTGTGACTGGTCCATCCCAGTAGAATTTGAAGGATGAGCTTTGCGAGTTTCTTAGCTGGTGCCTCCCGAACCCACAGCTTTCTCGGAGGGACATAAAGGATACTTTCCGCCTGAGATCAGGCCCTGTAGCAGTTAAGTGGCACGACTTGGAAATACGAAATGCGGTTCTCAGGAAAAGTTTTGTATTGAAACAGAACGGCGTAGGGGTTGCTCCGGACTACACTACGTATCAACGCGAGGCTAGAAAAAATTTAAAGCCAGTGCCGTCCCAAGCCCTAGTAAAAGGTCAAAATGCGCGGCTCAAAGGCGATAGGCTTATCATTGAAGGTAAAACGTACACATACGACCGTGAATGTCAGAAAGTAAAAGAAATGACGGTAAGCCACCCAATTATGGCCCCTAATCCAGCGCAGAGTAACTCAGAGATCAGACGTATAAATCCCGCTAATGTGAATGAAAATAACCAGAGCTCAGTCCAGAATTGCCCTTCAGATCAGTCGGACGGTTCTGGTAATGAAAGTGACACGAACACGATAGTTGAAAGAAACAGCAACTTGCCGAAAAACAATAGGAACAGGAAAAGGTCGTAAAGTAGCGAGATTAGCCCCGTTGATAATACTTACTGTCGCACCGCTAGAAATACACGGCAAAGAAATGAGGAGCCATTGACAAGCCGGGCTATTGAAGGGAATTGGCCACCATTTATAGACAAAACACACGCCTGTTCAGGCAGCTACAAAAAAAAATCAGCCTTGGCAGTACAGGGGTATTAATAAGCCTAGGGGCGATGATTATTACCGGTTAGCTTTCCCCCGAGTGATTACGGAGCCCAATAGCATCGACAAGGTCATACACAAACCCTGAAGTTTGTATCTTGGAATGTACAGGGTATAAAAATAAGTTAAGTTCTGTGGAAAGTGGATTTGTCAAATTTTGACTTTGTAGCATTAATAGAAACCTGACATTGCCCTAGTGAAACTCCAAAAGTAAGAGGTTTCAATGTGGAAAGTGTATCGCGAGAGTTAGCTTTGAACAATCGTTATTTTGGAGGCCTTGTAGTGTTGATAAAAGATGAGTCTTTCAAAAGTTATACAAAGCTGAAAAGTAAATCAGAAAAATGTTATTTGGATTAGATTAGAATGTTGGGATGGACTGTGTATTGTAATAGGATCGATTTATATTCCGCCTCAAAATAGCTCGTACCGAATGAAGATACGTGGAATTTGTTGGTAAAAGAATTAGATGAAAAAAGAGCTAATTTTGAAAATGATAGATTGATATTAATGGATGATTTTTAATACTTATACTAGTGATGAAGTTGAATTAAAAGATGTGTTAATTCCAGGTATTCCGTCAGCAGTCCCCAGCCGTCTACAGAATTCCCAGAGCTAGCAGGGATGAAAAAAGAAGCATAAAATCAATGGGGTAGAAGGTTGCTGACACTATGCGCAGAATCGGTTTTGATGATTGGAAATGGAAGATTTGGAAAGGATAAAAATCGGGGTAAGTTTACTTGCGTATCTGGGGCTAAAGCAAGTTTAATTGATTATGTTTTGGTGGATATTCGCTGGGATCCAATTATCTTAATGTGGATGTGCTTAAGCTAGTAGGATCGGACCATCTACCGGTATTTTTAGAAATTAGATCAAGGAGGGCTCTCCAAATAAGGGATATTTAAAGTGTAAGTCGTATTTATAATAAAAATGTTAGACGTCAGATACCTAGGGAATGGTCTACAGAGGAAAATGTTAAATTAAGTGAAGCGTTTTCAGAGGATGATGTAGCTATAAGGCTAAGTGATTTAGAGAAGATAAATAACCATGATAGATTGATAGAGGAGTTCACGGAGATTTTACATGAAATAGCAGGCCCAGTTCTAGGAATAAAGGAGGTTGTAAGGATATAGAATTTTTTGATGAGGAATGTAGAAAAAAGTTATAATTGATTAAAGAAATGGAGATTTTGAGGCAAGAGGAAAAAGAGGAAAATAGGCTTCGATTAGTAACAAGTTTTAAAAATGTTCGCCGTGAGTATAAACACTTTTTAAAACAAAACAAGAGACTGGCTATTCAAAAAGGTAAGGAGGAGCTGATCCAGTTTTATGAAAAGAGTGATATGTGGTCTTTCTGGAGAAAGATAAAAAAAGGGGACTCCATAGCTCAGCCAAAAAGTACCTGACCCGAAAACATGGCCTACATACTACAACGACGCGGTTCAGAAGACTATTCGTTTGACTGCTGGTTCAGCGACGAATTATCGAATACAGAGAATGAGATCAGTTTCCCACTGAAAGAACACGATTATGATCTGATGAAACCCGCATCGGAAGAAGAAATCGAAGAATGCATTAGCGCCATGAAAGGTGGATCAGCACCTGGTAGCGATGAAGTCCCAACAAAGATCTTGAAACAATTCCAACTTTTATTTATGCCCATCTTCTTGGCTATCTTCAACTCAGTTCTGGCTTCTGGAGAATGACCACCGCCGTGGAAAACATCCTTGATTTTGCCGCTATTCAAAAAGGGAGACCCAGCGGATCACAGTAATTATTGACCGATATCTTTAGTACCTAGTCTTAGCAAAATATTAGAAAGAATTCTAAATGCTAGATTAGCTCATTGGTTAGAAAAATATAGGATTTTGAAGGAGGAGCAGGCAGGATTTCGAGATGGATATAATGCTATTGATAGGGTCTTAGTCCTACAGGCGCTTGTAGAGAAATATGCAAAAGGGAAGAATAGGTTGTACGTTGCATTTTTAGATCTAGAAAAGGCTTCGACAGTATTGATAGGATTTTCCTGTGCTTAGAACTGTTAAAGGTAGGCTTACCAAGATTTTTCGTTAGGATACTAGCTGATATGTATGGAAACACATTTGGTATAGATAAAGTTTTAGGGAAGGGATCATCGTCGCCGTTTTGAAATGTAGAAAAGGAGTAAAACAGGGTAGTAGTATTTCGCCTAGGTTATTCATGTTGTATATAAATGATATTGTTGACCATTTTAAAAAGGTAGGGGCCCCTACGGTGTCACTAGGGAACCTGACGTTATCTCTGTTGCTTTTTGCTGATAATGCGGTGCTGATAGGCAAGTCACCAGAGGAGCTCCAAATCTTATTGAGTATATTAGAAGAATATTTAGATAGAAAGAAACTAGTATTGAATATTAAAAAGACTGAGATTGTGGTTTTTAGAGGAATTCGTGTGAATAATGATCATCAAAAAGTAGAATTTTTTTATAAAGGTGAAAAGTAAAAGAGAGCGAAAATTTTAAAATATTCGGGAGTAACACTTTCAGCAAAAGGAGGATGAAAAGAGCATGTAAAAGAGATGATTAAGAGAGGGAAAGCAGTTTCAGCTGCCATTTTACGTAATTCAAGGTTTTCAAGTATAAAAGATTTAAAAATGCATAAATATGTTTTTTAATTCTAAAGTTTTGCCTACTATCCATTACGGAGCTGAACTCTGGGGGCATGACCCGGCACCACAATTGGAATCAATTCAGCTGCAAACACTTTAAGATATTAATTGGTCTTCACGTAACGACCCACAATCAGGCAATAAAAGGTGACCTAGGTATATTTTCGCTGGGAATGAGTAGATTAGCACAGATGATCCGGTACTGGCTAAAAGTTGTAAGTCTGCCAGAAGATAGGTTAGCAAAAGCAGCTTATGTGGAGATGCTACGGTCGAAACGTAAAAGATCGTGGCCGTATCAAAAAAAATGTTTTAGATGGATTAGGATTATCATATATTTGGAATGAGGTGCTAGGACCCTCAGATCAGGGTGAGCCGTTTTTTGGCTATGATTGTAGAAAGAATAAAAGACCAGGAAGTCCAAATGTGGACCCAGGCAGTTAAAAGATCTGAAACATTGAAGTTTTATTCCCATGTAAAAGAGATATTTGGATTTGAATATTATTTTAAACTAGGATTACCGGGTAGACATTGAGGACTTGGTTTCGGATCCGAGCGAATTGCCTGCCACTAAAAAATAGAAAAAGAGTATTTGAAAGAAAAAGGGTGGCCCCAGATGCAGATGCAGATGCGGATTACTCTTGCCCCAGATGTAACCTAGGTATTGAGGATGTGGCCCATATTCTCACCGAGTGCCAGCAACTTTCTCTATTAAGGGAAAAGTATTTTGAGGGTGGCAACTTGGAGTTCCCGGGATCCTGAAAACGACTGTAAAAAGGACAATCAGGCAGTTATGTAAATATGTAAATGAAGCGTTGACATCAATGAGTGAAACTTGATAATTATGTTATTTTTTTCTTGTGGAGTGTAATTAAGAATACTGTTCTGTATGGCCTGTTTTTTTGCTTATAATAAATATTATTATTATTATTATCAAACCCCAGAGATTAGGAACAAGGGTTGTAAGTTATGCCCAAAGGATATTTAAGGTTTTTTATGGAAGGGCTGGTTGTTTAACTTTAGAAGAGGCTTATCTGGTTGAAAATTGGAAGCTCTAGTTGCTTCAGATAGCCATTCATTCTCCAGATTGTCATTTCATTCAGAAAATCAGAATGTCAAAAATTCTGGCTCCAGGGTTGTATGATAGGTGCAGTTCAGGGACAATGCCATTAATTATACAACAGTCCGTATAAAACAAAGGCTTCGTAGATGCATTTTAGTAGAAAGGATGTGTTACACCTTGCTGAATTCAGAGTACAACAAGGATTTTCAATCCTTACATTTTATGAACATTGAAGAGTGAAAAGGGTGGCCTTTGTACCCGTGTCTTCTTCGGCTCCCGCACCCTAAAATTCGCACGTATAGGCATGTCAGGACTGTCAAGACTGAAGATCAATCGGGAACCCCTTGGTCAATGATACCTGCATGCCAGCTAAATAGAGTTCTTTGAAAGTGCTTAATTGACGTTAAACAAGTTTTATTTAGCCTAAGCAGGACCGTATCCCGGATTTTTGTTCAGGGGGGGGGGGGGGGTACAAAAAAACTTTACAAAACGCAAAAATTTGTTTTGCATGAATTTGTGTTACTTTTGTAAGAGTCGGACAAAAATTTCGGGGGGGGGGGGGGAGGGGTACTCGGTTTCAAACTGGGTACCTCCCCTGGATACGGCCCTGGCCATCAATTTTCTATATCTTTGAAGAATGAAAAGGGAAATTGAAATGGAACTGAAAGGGGAAAATAATGACAAAATCAGTATCTTTTAAAATGGTAAAAATAATTTAGTTTTACAAATGTGAGAGTCGTCCCTCTCGCCAGAATGATGAGCGTTATATATTATTTGGGAAAGTTTTTACATAATTATTATGTGGAGCTAAGAAGGGTGGTTTTCACTTGTCTTGAGCGAGAGGGAGCAATGTGAGAGCCGAAGTGTGGTTTTATAGTCTATATCAGAGAGGACTATCTGAAATTACTCTGCCAAGTTTCTGTTCCATCCAGCCCTGTTTCTGCTCTCGAGTTGAAAACTAGCCGGCAACAGCTTTAGGTTAAATTTAGACTAAAACCTAAGAGTGCTTAAGTTGTGCGAGGATTCCCAAGCCCCATCACCAAAATATCTTCTTAGAATCTAAATAGAAAATTCACAGTTTCAACATAGGAGTATTTTTCCCACGGGTCCGAAAGTACTGTCATTGACATTTATATACCATTTCTGTTTGTAATAGTAGAGATGCCTCATGAGCTTCCGATCCCTCACCCCTGCTGCCACCTACAACTTTTTTACATAGTTTAATGAGGACAGGGTCAATGACCTCTTTCTCCATGACCTCTTTCTCCAGGTGTGTTTTTGGCACGCTCTCAGCGAATGTTGTTGTTATTGTTTCCGAGGCAAAATGCCAAGGTCATTGTTGTTTTGAACAGAGTCATTAGAGAGAACACGTGGTTAATGGGATCAATGTTGTTGTCGTTTCCGAGCCAACTTTCTTTTCAGTCTAGAGTTGGCAGTCATTAATCAAATTGTTTCCAGGGAGTGTCTGACAGATGACGTCAAGTTAATTAATGTCTTTGGAGTTCGACCAGAATTGTCTCCGAGACAAAGACATTAATGACTTGGATCTATTCCTGGAGAATCGTTTCTAGGCGGAAATTTTTAAAGTCTGACAGATGATGTCATGATTGATTGATTGAAACGAAAGGGGAATTAATTTGTTGTTCTAAAGAGAATTGATTCACGAAAGGGAAATTAATTTTGGTTTCAAACAAGAGAATCGTTTCCGAGCAGACGTTTTGATCTTAGCGCGCGAAAAGGTTTCCAAATAATTTGAAATGCATTGGCGCAGAGATGCCAAACAAAAGGAACATGCCGAAATTCCGTTTAGGGATAATTTTGGCGAAACCGTTTTAGCTATTTTATGGAACTATTTCGGCGAAACAGCTAGAGACATTTTAAAAGGTGATTTTTGAAGAGATTTTGGAAAAGAATTTGAGTGTGGTCGTTATAATACACAAGTTTCAATTGAACAGTGTTGTGAGGTCCTCTACCCCAACCCCAAAGGTTCCGATCCCCCTACCACAACCCCGAAGGAAGCCACCGGTCCTCAAGATTCTCTGGGCTTCCAAAGGACCCCCCCCCGGACCCCCAAAGACCCTCACCCATCCCCAAAGGTCCCCAGGCACCCAAAGGGCCCCAGACCCTAAAAAGGCCATACCCGAGCCCCAAAGGCCCTCCCCGGTCCCCAAAGTCCACCAGACCCCCAAAAGCCCTCCCCGTCCCCAAAGGTCCACCAGAACCCCAAAGCCCTCCCCGGTCCCCCAAAGGCCCTCCCCCCGTCCCAAAGCCCTCCCCGGGCACCCAGGGCTCCCAAAGGGCCCCGATTACTCTACCCCTACCCCGAAGGAAGCCTCCGGTCCTCAAAGGTCCCCCAGGCTCCCAAAGACCCTCACCCGGTCCCCAAAGGTCCACCGGGCTCCCAAAGGGACCCCCAGACCCCCAACGGACCCACCGGGCCTTAAAGGGCCCAATCCGTGCTCAAGGGACCCCCGGACCCCCAAAGGTCCTCCACCAGTCCCCAAAGGCCCTCTCCCGGTCCCAAAGGTCCACCAGGCACACAAAGGGCCCAATCCGTGCTCAAAGGCCCCCCCCGGACCCCCAAAGGTCCTCCACCAGTCCCCAAAGGCCCTCTCCCGGTCCCAAAGGTCCACCAGGCACCCAAAGGCCCCAGACCCTAAAAAGACCATACCCGAGCCCCCAAAGGCCCTCACCGGTCCCCAAAGGTCCACCAGACCCCCAAAAGCCCTCCACCGGTCCCCAAAGGCCCTCCCCGGGCTCCCAGGGCTCCCAAAGGGCCCCGATTGCTCTACCCCCACCCCGAAGGAAGCCTCCGGTCCTCAAAGGTCCCCCAGGCTCCCAAAGGACCCAGTGGACCCCCAAAGGCCCTCACCTGGTCCCCAAAGGTCCACCGGGCTCCCAAAGGGACCACCGGACCCCCAAAGGGTCCCCGGACCCCAAAGGTGTCCTCCCCAGGTCCTCAAGGGTCACCCAGACCCCCAACGGACCCACCGGACCCCAAGGGCCCAATCGGTGCTCAAGGGCTCCCCGGACCCCCAAAGGCCCTCACCCGGTCCTCAAAGGTCCACCGGGCTCCCAAAGACCAGTCGGTCCTCAAGGACCCTCTCAGACGTGCAAAGACCCCCCCCAGACCCCCAAAGGCTCATCCCGGTCCCCAAAAGGTCCCCTCAGGCTCCCATATGACCACTCCACCCCTCAAGGGCCCCTGGATCCCCAAACGCCCTCCCCGGACCCCTCCAAAGAACCCCCTCTCCATTTTTAACACTTTTTATGGCTTTATTATATCCTTTTAGAACAAGTTCCTTTCATAATGTGCCTCCTAAACCCATTTTCCAACTTGAAGTACTTATCTTTTTCACCCACTTTCTCAATGAAAAAGAAATTAGTTTTTAATCAATTCTAATTTTCCAAATAATATAAAAATTTTCCACTTTAGTTCAGATCTGTCTCGAAGAGATGAAAAATTTAAAATACTGTTCCAAATTTTTCGGTGGAAGATAGAAAAAGTAATACCATACCTGTGAATATTTTCACGGAAGATAAAAAAGTTCTAGTTCAATTTACAGTTTCCACAATGAAGTCAAGGAAAGTTCAAGTTCTCTTCTGAATTTTACCAAAGAACGTGCTCCAATTCTAATTTCACCAGAGAAAAAAAAAATCTTCCACTTCAGTTCTTTATTTCACAAAGACATAAAGAAATTTAAAGTACAATTCTAAATTTTTCGGTGGAAGATAGAAAAAGCAATACCATACTTGTGAATATTTTCCCGGAAGATAAAAAGTTCTAGTTCAATTTAAAATTTCCTCAACGAAGTGAAGAAAGGTTCAAGTTCTCTTCTGAATTTTACTAAAGAACACGCTTCAATTCTAATTTTTTCAGAGAAAACAAAAATCTTCCACTTCAGTTCTTTATTTCACAAAGACATAAAGAAATTTAAAGTTCAATTCTAAATTTTTCGGTGGAAGATAGAAAAAGTAATACCATACTTGTGAATATTTTCCCGGAAGATAAAAAAGTTCTAGTTCAATTTACAGTTTTCTCAACGAAGTCAAGGAAAGTTCAAGTTCTCTTCTGAATTTTTTACTAAAGAACAAAATTCAATTCTGATTTCACACCAGAGAAAATAAAAATCTTCCACTTCAGTTCTTTATTTCACAAAGACATAAAGAAATTTAAAGTTCAATTCTAAATTTTTCGGTGGAAGATAGAAAAAGCAATACCATACTTGTGAATATTTTCCCGGAAGATAAAAAGTTCTAGTTCAATTTACAGTTTCCTCAATGAAGTCAAGGAAAGTTCAAGTTCTCTTCTGAATTTTACCAAAGAACACGCTTCAATTCTAATTTTTTCAGAGAAAATAAAAAATCTTCCACTTCAGTTCTTTATTTCACAAAGACATAAAGAAATTTAAAGTTCAATTCTAAATTTTTCGGTGGAAGATAGAAAAAGCAATACCATACTTGTGAATATTTTCCCGGAAGATAAAAAGTTCTAGTTCAATTTACAGTTTCCTCAACGAAGTGAAGAAAAATTCAAGTTCTCTTCTGAATTTTACCAAAGAACACGCTTCAATTCTAATTTCACCAGAGAAAATAAAAATCTTCCACTTCAGTTCTTTATTTCACAAAGACATAAAGAAATTTAAAGTTCAATTCTAAATTTTTCGGTGGAGATATAGAAAAAGCAATACCATACTTGTGAATATTTTCCCGGAAGATAAAAAGTTCTAGTTCAATTTACAGTTTCCTCAACGAAGTGAAGAAAAAATTCAAGTTCTCTTCTGAATTTTACCAAAGAACACGCTTCAATTCTAATTTCACCAGAGAAAATAAAAATCTTCCACTTCAGCTCTTTATTTCACAAAGACATAAAGAAATTTAAAGTTCATTCTAAATTTTTAGGTGGAAGATAGAAAAAGTAATACCATACCTGTGAATATTTTCACGGAAGATAAAAAGTTCTAGTTCAATTTACAGTTTCCACAATGAAGTCAAGGAAAGTTCAAGTTCTCTTCTGAATTTTACCAAAGAACAAAATTCAATTCTAATTTCACCAGAGAAAATAAAAATCTTCCACTTCAGTTCTTTATTTCACAAAGACATAAAGAAATTTAAAGTTCAATTCTAATTTTTTCGGTGGAAGATGGAAAAAGCAAGCAATACCATACTTGTGAATATTTTCCCGAAGATAAAAAGTTCTAGTTCAATTTAAAATTTTCTCAACGAAGTGAAGAAAAATTCAAGTTCTCTTCTGAATTTTACTAAAGAATAAAATTCAATTCTAATTTCACCAGAGAAAATAAAAATCTTCCACTTCAGTTCTCTATTTCACAAAGACATAAAGAAATTTAAAGTTCAATTCTAAATTTTTCGGTGGAAGATAGAAAAAGTAATACCATACCTGTGAATATTTTCACGGAAGATAAAAAGTTCTAGTTCAATTTAAAATTTTCTCAACGAAGTCAAGGAAAGTTCAAGTTCTCTTCTGAATTTTAACCAAAGAACAAAATTCAATTCTAATTTTTTCAGAGAAAACAAAAATCTTCCACTTCAGTTTCCTTATTTCGCAAAGACATAAAGAAATTCAAAGTTCAATTCTAAATTTTTCGATGGAAGATAGAAAAAGTAATACCATACTTGTGAATATTTTCACGGAAGATAAAAAGTTCTAGTTCAATTTAAAATTTCCTCAATGAAGTCAAGGAAAGTTCAAGTTCTCTTCTGAATTTTACCAAAGAACAAAATTCAATTCTAATTTCACCAGAGAAAATAAAAATCTTCCACTTCAGTTCTTTATTTCACAAGACATAAAGAAATTTAAAGTACAATTCTAAATTTTTCGGAGGAAGATAGAAAAAGCAATACCATACTTGTGTATATTTTCCCGGAAGATAAAAAGTTCTAGTTCAATTTAAAATTTTCTCAACGAATTGAAGAAAAATTCAAGTTCTCTTCTGAATTTTACCAAAGAATAAAATTCAATTCTAATTTCACCAGAGAAAATAAAAATCTTCCACTTCAGTTCTTTATTTCACAAAGACATAAAGAAATTTAAAGTTCAATTCTAAATTTTTCGGTGGAAGATAGAAAAAGTAATACCATACTTGTGAATATTTTCCCGGAAGATAAAAAGTTCTAGTTCAATTTACAGTTTCCTCAATGAAGTCAAGGAAAGTTCAAGTTCTCTTCTGAATTTTACCAAAGAACATGCTTCAATTCTAATTTTTTCAGAGAAAACAAAATCTTCCACTTCAGTTCTTTATTTCACAAAGACATAAAGAAATTTAAAGTACAATTCTAAATTTTTCGGAGGAAGATAGAAAAAGCAATACCATACTTGTGAATATTTCCCGGAAGATAAAAAGTTCTAGTTCAATTTAAAATTTTCTCAACGAAGTGAAGAAAAATTCAAGTTCTCTTCTGAATTTTACCAAAGAATAAAATTCAATTCTAATTTCACCAGAGAAATAAAAATCTTCCACTTCAGTTCTTTATTTCACAAAGACATAAAGAAATTTAAAGTTCAATTCTAAATTTTTCGGTGGAAGATAGAAAAAAGTAATACCATAATTGTGAATATTTTCCCGGAAGATAAAAAGTTCTAGTTCAATTTACAGTTTCCTCAATGAAGTCAAGGAAAGTTCAAGTTCTCTTCTGAATTTTACCAAAGAACAAAATTCAATTCTAATTTCACCAGAGAAAATAAAAAATCTTCCACTTCAGTTCTTTATTTCACAAAGACATAAAGAAATTTAAAGTTCAATTCTAAATTTTTCGGCGGAAGATAGAAAAAGTAATACCATACTTGTGAATATTTTCCCGGAAGATAAAAAGTTCTAGTTCAACTTACAGTTTCCTCAATGAAGTCAAGGAAAGTTCAAGTTCTCTTCTGAATTTTAACCAAAGAACACGCTTCAATTCTAATTTTTTCAGAGAAAACAAAAATCTTCCTCTTCAGTTCTTTATTTCACAAAGACATAAAGAAATTTAAAGTACAATTCTAATTTTTCGGTGGAAGATAGAAAAAAGCAATACCATACTTGTGAATATTTTCCCGGAAAATAAAAAGTTTCTAGTTCAATTTACAATTTCCTCAACGAAGTGAAGAAAGGTTCAAGTTCTCTTCTGAATTTTACTAAAGAACAAATTTCAATTCTAATTTCACCAGAGAAAATAAAAATCTTCCACTTCAGTTCTCTATTTCACAAAGACATAAAGAAATTTAAAGTTCAATTCTAAATTTTTAGGTGGAAGATAGAAAAAGTAATACCATACCTGTGAATATTTTCACGGAAGATAAAAAGTTCTAGTTCAATTTCAAATTTTCTCAACGAAGTCAAGGAAAGTTCAAGTTCTCTTCTGAATTTTCTCAATGAACACACTTCAATTCTAATTTCTCCAGAGAAAATAAAAATCTTCCACTTCAGTTCCTTATTTCGCAAAGACATAAAGAAATTCAAAGTTCAATTCTAAATTTTTCGATGGAAGATAGAAAAAGTAATACCATACTTGTGAATATTTTCACGGAAGATAAAAAGTTCTAGTTCAATTTAAAATTTTCTCAACGAAGTCAAGGAAAGTTCAAGTTCTCTTCTGAACTTTACCAAAGAACACGCTTCAATTCTAATAATTTTTTCAGAGAAAACAAAATCTTCCACTTCAGTTCTTTATTTCACAAAGACATAAAGAAATTTAAAGTTCAATTCTAATTTTCGGTGGGTGATAGAAAAATTAATGCCATACTTGTGATTATTTTCACGGAAGATAAAAAGTTCTACTTCAATTTTAAATTTCCCGGAAGATAAAAAGTTCTAGTTCAACTTGCTATTATCTTTGCGAAAACACACAAACTCAGAAAAAATGTTCAATGTTCCTTTAGTACCTATGCAATTAGACTAAAAATGAAGATATTTATGCAGACTTTCAACTCGCTATGGCTAAGTTTGCTAAAAACAAGCTATTTTCTTGCGAAAACACACAAAATCAGAAAAAATGTTCAATGTTCCTTAAGCACCTACGCAATTAGGCTTAAATGAAGATATTTATGCAGAGTTTCAAGTCGATATGGCTAAGTTTTGCTAAAAACAAGCTATTTTCTTGCGAAAACACACGAAATCAGAAAAAATATTGTTTAGGTTAGGTTAAGTTAGATTAGGTTAGGTTAGCCTACGTACGCGCGCATATAGGTTAAGTTAGGTTAGATTAAGTTAGATTAGGTTAAGTTAGGTTAGGTTAGGTTAGATTAAGTTAGGTTAGGCTAGGTTAGCCTACATACGCGCGCGTATGTAGGCTAACCTAGCCTAACCTAACTTAATCTAACCTAACTTAACCTAATCTAACTTAATCTAACCTAACTTAACCTATATGCGCGCGTACGTAGGCTAACCTAACCTAATCTAACATAACCTAACCTAACAATATTTTTTCTGATTTCGTGTGTTTTCGCAAGAAAATAGCTTGTTTTTAGCAAACTTAGCCATATCGACTTGAAACTCTGCATAAATATCTTCATTTAAGCCTAATTGCGTAGGTGCTTAAGGAACATTGAACATTTTTTCTGATTTTGTGTGTTTTCGCAAGAAAATAGCTTGTTTTTAGCAAACTTAGCCATAGCGAGTTGAAAGTCTGCATAAATATCTTCATTTTTAGTCTAATTGCATAGGTACTAAAGGAACATTGAACATTTTTTCTGAGTTTGTGTGTTTTTCATAAAGATAATAGCAAGTTGAACTAGAACTTTTTAATCTTCCGGGGAAATTTAAAATTGAAGTAGAACTTTTTATCTTCCGTGAAAATAATCACAAGTATGGCATTAATTTTTCTATCACCCACCGAAAAATTAGAATTGAACTTTAATTTCTTTATGTCTTTGTGAAATAAAGAACTGAAGTGGAAGATTTTTGTTTTCTCTGAAAAAATTAGAATTGAAGCGTGTTTCTTTGGTAAAGTTCAGAAGAGAACTTGAACTTTCCTTGACTTCGTTGAGAAAATTTTAAATTGAACTAGAACTTTTTATCTTCCGTGAAAATATTCACAAGTATGGTATTACTTTTTCTATCTTCCATCGAAAAATTTAGAATTGAACTTTGAATTTCTTTATGTCTTTGCGAAATAAGGAACTGAAGTGGAAGATTTTTATTTTCTCTGGAGAAATTAGAATTGAAGTGTGTTCATTGAGAAAATTCAGAAGAGAACTTGAACTTTCCTTGACTTCGTTGAGAAAATTTTAAATTGAACTAGAACTTTTTATCTTCCGTGAAAATATTCACAGGTATGGTATTACTTTTTCTATCTTCCACCTAAAAATTTAGAATTGAACTTTAAATTTCTTTATGTCTTTGTGAAATAGAGAACTGAAGTGGAAGATTTTTATTTTCTCTGGTGAAATTAGAATTGAATTTTGTTCTTTAGTAAAATTCAGAAGAGAACTTGAACCTCTCTTCACTTCGTTGAGGAAATTGTAAATTGAACTAGAACTTTTTATTTTCCGGGAAAATATTCACAAGTATGGTATTGCTTTTTCTATCTTCCACCGAAAAATTAGAATTGTACTTTAAATTTCTTTATGTCTTTGTGAAATAAAGAACTGAAGAGGAAGATTTTTGTTTTCTCTGAAAAAAAATTAGAATTGAAGCGTGTTCTTTGGTAAAATTCAGAAGAGAACTTGAACTTTCCTTGACTTCATTGAGGAAACTGTAAGTTGAACTAGAACTTTTTATCTTCCGGGAAAATATTCACAAGTATGGTATTACTTTTTCTATCTTCCGCCGAAAAATTTAGAATTGAACTTTAAATTTCTTTATGTCTTTGTGAAATAAAGAACTGAAGTGGAAGATTTTTATTTTCTCTGGTGAAATTAGAATTGAATTTTGTTTCTTTGGTAAAATTCAGAAGAGAACTTGAACTTTCCTTGACTTCATTGAGGAAACTGTAAATTGAACTAGAACTTTTTATCTTCCGGGAAAATATTCACAAGTATGGTATTACTTTTTCTATCTTCCACCGAAAAATTTAGAATTGAACTTTAAATTTCTTTATGTCTTTGTGAAATAAAGAACTGAAGTGGAAGATTTTTATTTTCTCTGGTGAAATTAGAATTGAATTTTATTCTTTGGTAAAATTCAGAAGAGAACTTGAATTTTTCTTCACTTCGTTGAGAAAATTTTAAATTGAACTAGAACTTTTTATCTTCCGGGAAAATATTCACAAGTATGGTATTGCTTTTTCTATCTTCCTCCGAAAAATTTAGAATTGTACTTTAAATTTCTTTATGTCTTTGTGAAATAAAGAACTGAAGTGGAAGATTTTTGTTTTCTCTGAAAAAATTAGAATTGAAGCATGTTCTTTGGTAAAATTCAGAAGAGAACTTGAACTTTCCTTGACTTCATTGAGGAAACTGTAAATTGAACTAGAACTTTTTATCTTCCGGGAAAATATTCACAAGTATGGTATTACTTTTTTTCTCTATCTTCCACCGAAAAATTTAGAATTGAACTTTAAATTTCTTTATGTCTTTGTGAAATAAAGAACTGAAGTGGAAGATTTTTATTTTCTCTGGTGAAATTAGAATTGAATTTTATTCTTTGGTAAAATTCAGAAGAGAACTTGAATTTTTCTTCACTTCGTTGAGAAAATTTTAAATTGAACTAGAACTTTTTTATCTTCCGGGAAAATATACACAAGTATGGTATTGCTTTTTTCTATCTTCCTCCGAAAAATTTTAGAATTGTACTTTAAATTTCTTTATGTCTTTGTGAAATAAAGAACTGAAGTGGAAGATTTTTATTTTCTCTGGTGAAATTAGAATTGAATTTTGTTCTTTGGTAAAATTCAGAAGAGAACTTGAACTTTCCTTGACTTCATTGAGGAAATTTAAATTGAACTAGAACTTTTTATCTTCCGTGAAAATATTCACAAGTATGGTATTACTTTTTCTATCTTCCATCGAAAAATTTAGAATTGAACTTTGAATTTCTTTATGTCTTTGCGAAATAAGGAACTGAAGTGGAAGATTTTTGTTTTCTCTGAAAAAATTAGAATTGAATTTTGTTCTTTGGTAAAATTCAGAAGAGAACTTGAACTTTCCTTCACTTCGTTGAGAAAATTTTAAATTGAACTAGAACTTTTTATCTTCCGTGAAAATATTCACAGGTATGGTATTACTTTTTCTATCTTCCACCGAAAATTTAGAATTGAACTTTAAATTTCTTTATGTCTTTGTGAAATAGAGAACTGAAGTGGAAGATTTTTATTTTCTCTGGTGAAATTAGAATTGAATTTTATTCTTTAGTAAAATTCAGAAGAGAACTTGAATTTTTCTTCACTTCGTTGAGAAAATTTTAAATTGAACTGGAACTTTTTATCTTCCGGAAAATATTCACAAGTATGGTATTGCTTTTTTCCATCTTCCACCGAAAAATTTAGAATTGAACTTTAAATTTCTTTATGTCTTTGTGAAATAAAGAACTGAAGTGGAAGATTTTTATTTTCTCTGGTGAAATTAGAATTGAATTTTGTTCTTTGGTAAAATTCAGAAGAGAACTTGAACTTTCCTTGACTTCATTGTGGAAACTGTAAATTGAACTAGAACTTTTTATCTTCCGTGAAAATATTCACAGGTATGGTATTACTTTTTCTATCTTCCACCGAAAAATTTAGAATTGAACTTTAAATTTCTTTATGTCTTTGTGAAATAAAAGAACTGAAGTGGAAGATTTTTATTTTCTCTGGTGAAATTAGAATTGAAGCGTGTTCTTTGGTAAAATTCAGAAGAGAACTTGAATTTTTCTTCACTTCGTTGAGGAAACTGTAAATTGAACTAGAACTTTTTATCTTCCGGGAAAATATTCACAAGTATGGTATTGCTTTTTCTATCTTCCACCGAAAAATTTAGAATTGAACTTTAAATTTCTTTATGTCTTTGTGAAATAAAGAACTGAAGTGGAAGATTTTTATTTTCTCTGTGAAATTAGAATTGAAGCGTGTTCTTTGGTAAAATTCAGAAGAGAACTTGAATTTTTCTTCACTTCGTTGAGGAAACTGTAAATTGAACTAGAACTTTTTATCTTCCGGGAAAATATTCACAAGTATGGTATTGCTTTTTCTATCTTCCACCGAAAAATTTAGAATTGAACTTTAAATTTCTTTATGTCTTTGTGAAATAAAGAACTGAAGTGGAAGATTTTTATTTTCTCTGAAAAAATTAGAATTGAAGCGTGTTCTTTGGTAAAATTCAGAAGAGAACTTGAACTTTCCTTGACTTCATTGAGGAAACTGTAAATTGAACTAGAACTTTTTATCTTCCGGAAAATATTCACAAGTATGGTATTGCTTTTTCTATCTTTCCACCGAAAAATTTAGAATTGAACTTTAAATTTCTTTATGTCTTTGTGAAATAAAGAACTGAAGTGGAAGATTTTATTTTCTCTGGTGAAATCAGAATTGAATTTTGTTCTTTAGTAAAATTCAGAAGAGAACTTGAACTTTCCTTGACTTTGTTGAGAAAACTGTAAATTGAACTAGAACTTTTTATCTTCCGGGAAAATATTCACAAGTATGGTATTACTTTTTCTATCTTCCACCGAAAAAATTTTAGAATGAACTTTAAGTTTCTTTATGTCTTTGTGAAATAAAGAACTGAAGTGGAAGATTTTTGTTTTCTCTGAAAAAATTAGAATTGAAGCGTGTTCTTTAGTAAAATTCAGAAGAGAACTTGAACCTTTCTTCACTTCGTTGAGGAAATTTTAAATTGAACTAGAACTTTTTATCTTCCGGGAAAATATTCACAAGTATGGTATTGCTTTTTCTATCTTCCACCGAAAAATTTAGAATTGTACTTTAAATTTCTTTATGTCTTTGTGAAATAAAGAACTGAAGTGGAAGATTTTTATTTTCTCTGGTGAAATTAGAATTGGAGCACGTTCTTTGGTAAAATTCAGAAGAGAACTTGAACTTTCCTTGACTTCATTGTGGAAACTGTAAATTGAACTAGAACTTTTTATCTTCCGTGAAAATATTCACAGGTATGGTATTACTTTTTCTATCTTCCACCGAAAAATTTGGAACAGTATTTTAAATTTTTCATCTCTTCGAGACAGATCTGAACTAAAGTGGAAAATTTTTATATTATTTGGAAAATTAGAATTGATTAAAAACTAATTTCTTTTTCATTGAGAAAGTGGGTGAAAAAGATAAGTACTTCAAGTTGGAAAATGGGTTTAGGAGGGACATTATGAAAGGAACTTGTTCTAAAAGGATATAATAAAGCCATAAAAAGTGTTAAAAATGGAGAGGGGGTTCTTTGGAGGGGTCCGGGGACGGCGTTTGGGGGATCCAGGGGCCCTTGAGGGTGGAGTGGTCATATGGGAGCCTGAGGGGACCTTTGGGGACCGGGATGAGCCTTTGGGGGTCTGGGGGGGGGTCTTTGCACGTCTGAGAGGGTCCTTGAGGACCGACTGGTCCTTTGGGAGCCCGGTGGACCTTTGAGGGACCGGGTGAGGGCCTTTGGGGGTCCGGGGAGCCCTTGAGCACCGATTGGGCCCTTTGGGGCCCGGTGGGTCCGTTGGGGGTCTGGGTGACCCTTGAGGACCTGGGGAGGACCTTTGGGGTCCGGGGGACCCTTTGGGGGTCCGGTGGTCCCTTTGGGAGCCCGGTGGACCTTTGGGGACCAGGTGAGGGCCTTTGGGGTCCACTGGGTCCTTTGGGAGCCTGGGGGACCTTTGAGGACCGGAGGCTTCCTTCGGGGTTGGGGTAGAGCAATCGGGGCCCTTTGGGAGCCCTGGGAGCCCGGGGAGGGCCTTTGGGGACCGTGGAGGGCTTTTGGGGGTCTGGTGGACCTTTGGGGACCGGTGAGGGCCTTTGGGGGGCTCGGGTGTGGTCTTTTTAGGGTCTGGGGCCTTTGGGTGCCTGGTGGACCTTTGGACGAGGAGAGGGCCTTTGGGGACTGGTGGAGGACCTTTGGGGGTCCGGGGGGGGCCCTTGAGCACGGATTGGGCCCTTTGTGTGCCTGGTGGACCTTTGGGACCGGGAGGAGGGCCTTTGGGGACTGGTGGAGGACCTTTGGGGGTCCGGGGGGTCCCTTGAGCACGGATTGGGCCCTTTGGGGCCCGGTGGGTCCGTTGGGGGTCTGGGGTCCCTTTGGGAGCCCGGTGGACCTTTGGGGACCGGGTGAGGGTCTTTGGGAGCCTGGGGGACCTTTGAGGACCGGAGGCTTCCTCGGGGTAGGGGTAGAGTAATCGGGGCCCTTTGGGAGCCCTGGGAGCCCGGGGAGGGCCTTTGGGACCGGGGAGGGGCCTTTGGGGACCGGGGGAGGGCTTTTGGGGTTCTGGTGGACCTTTGGGGACCGGGGAGGGCTTTTTGGGGGTCTGGTGGACCTTTGGGGACCGGGGAGGGCCTTTGGGGCTCGGGTATGGCCTTTTTAGGGTCTGGGGCCCTTTGGGTGCCTGGGGACCTTTGGGGACTGGGTGAGGGTCTTTGGGGGTCCGGGGGGGGGTCCTTTGGAAGCCCAGAGAACCTTTGAGGACCGGTGGCTTCCTTCGGGGTTGTGGTAGGGGGATTGGAACCTTTGGGGTTGGGGTAGAGGACCTCACAACACTGTTCAATTGAAACTTGTGTATTATAACGACCACACTCAAATTCTTTTCCAAAATCTCTTCAAAAATCACCTTTTAAAATGTCTCTAGCTGTTTCGCCGAAATAGTTCCATAAAATAGCTAAAACGGTTTCGCCAAAATTATCCCTAAACGGAATTTCGGCATGTTCCTTTTGTTTGGCATCTCTGCGCCAATGCATTTCAAATTATTTGGAAACCTTTTCGCGCGCTAAGATCAAAACGTCTGCTCGGAAACGATTCTCTTGTTTGAAACAACAAAAATTAATTTCCCTTTCGTGAATCAATTCTCTTTAGAACAACAAATTAATTCCCCTTTCTTGACAGATCAATCAATCAATGACATCATCTGTCAGACTTTAAAAATTTCCGCCTAGAAACGATTCTCCAGGAATAGATCCAAATCATTAATGTCTTTGTCTCGGAGACAATTCTGGTCGAACTCCAAAGACATTAATTAACTTGACGTCATCTGTCAGACACTCCCTGGAAACAATTTGATTAATGACTGCCAACTCTAGACTGAAAAGAAAGTTGGCTCGGAAACGACAACAACATTGATCCCATTAACCACGTGTTCTCTCTAATGACTCTGTTCAAAACAACAATGACCTTGGCATTTTGCCTCGGAAACAATAACAACAACATTCGCTGAGAGCGTGCCAAAAACACACCTGGAGAAAGAGGTCATGGAGAAAGAGGTCATTGACCCTGTCCTCATTAAACTATGTAAAAAAGTTGTAGGTGGCAGCAGGGGTGAGGGATCGGAGCTCATGAGGCATCTCTACTTGTAATATCTTACCTCCTTTCAAGCATATTAGAGAATCTTTTTCACTTTCTAACACATATTTTTTCAAAGAGTTAGATGTACCCTCTCTTTTGGTTACGAAGATATTTTAAGATTTGTATTTGGTTGAAAACTAAAACAAAAGATTTTGACTGTCAGACTAATTCGTGTGATATCATTGAAAGATAAAGTTGTATAAAAAGTATAAATAGTAATTTGTAAAAAGTATATTGTAAGTCAACTAGGACATATACTAAAATTGGAACGATACAGAGAGGATTAGCATGGCCCCTGCGCAAGGATGACACGCAAAATCGTGAAGCGTTCCATTTTTTTTGGCCTCCCCCAGGCCATTCAGCGTCTCCCCAGGTGGCGATAGGAGAACGCCCTACAGATATGTAGGGTACCTCCATAGGAGGCACGGACCAAGGGGGGACCTTTTCCCAGGGGGTTCATAATAGAAAACTGGGGCACCCTCGCCCGGGGTCATTAATACAGACGGAGGAGGAAGAAGGCCCCTCAAATGTACACTCAAAAAGGCCCACTGGTTTCTCCACAAGTCCCACGAGTTACAAACCTTCTCCCAGTAATGGTTTAGATTGCATGGTGATGCAGAACACCATCGCGGAGGATCCTCTATAGGAGGACAACTGCGGCAGGGCCTAAGATCCAGATCTGTGGGCAACGGCCTCTGCAAAGGGCGGCCTCGACCCTTATGGGGTACCTGCAAGACTGGGGACCTTGCGGTCAACTCTATTCCCACTTGAGGAGTGGCGCCCCTGGAGGAAATTATAGCCTAGTAAACGACACAGCACTCGCAAGGGATTCTGACTAATGGACAATTCTTTTGGCTTGGTATTTTTTGACGGGTGTCTTCGGGCTGAAAATCCTCTTCCTAGCTAATTTATCCATTATGGGCTGCCTCCCCGTCGCAGCATAATATTTGTAGGCATGAATACATAATGAGTCGGAGGTAATAGGCTTGAGATTGTCTGTGCAGGATTTCGACTCTTGTTGATAGAAGGGCATCGCCAAGTGCTGAATACCATGTTGAGACCAAGATGGGCCCAGGATTGCACAAAGCCTCCATTCATGGAGGTCCCAGGGACTTCTGGATGTCCGGTTCTAAGCCGGCTTCAGCACTTCGGTGTAGACTTGAGAAGATATGTGATCCCCGTCCTGCACTGGTATCCGGGACCATTGCTTTTCCTGAGGCGAAAATAATTTCAATGATTTAAAGAACATGAAAATTGGAACTTGGAATGTTACGACGTTAAAAAATGACTATCGTATCGACATTTTGACTGACGAATTCAGATGATTCGACCTGGATTTATTAGGAGTTTCAGAAACTCATATCCCAGGGGTAGGAAGCATGAAATAAGGTAATATAGAATCTGTTTACTCAGGCAGGAAGGTTGGGGTACATAGACAGAGAGTAGGGCTAATGATGAATAAGGAAGCTGCTAAGTCTTGTTTAGGCTGGGAAGGTATTAATAATTGAATACTAATTGCTCATTTTATGACTAAAAAGTGCAGAGTATCAGTTATAGTAGTATACGCCACTGTAGAACCGACTGACGGAGATACTAGTGACTCAGATGAACCTTACTTACAGTTACAGGAGCAAATAGACAGGGTCCCAGGTGGGAATATGATGTTATTACTGGGAGATTTTAACGCCCAGGTCAGTAGAAATAGGGATAGATGGTATCCTAGCCTAGGTAAATTTGGTGTAGGAAAAGAACACAGTAATGGATACAGACTTTTGCAATTTTGTAGGTACAACAATCTAGTTGTAACCAATACTGTGTTTGGTCATAAAATTGCTCATAAGTTAACATGGTATTCACGTGATGGTAAGACAGCAAACCTTATTGATTATGTCATAGTAAACCGAAGACTGGCAGGATCAATACAAGATAATAGGGTATATAGGAGTGCTGTTATTGATGTTAAAAGTAAAGATCACCATCTAGTAGTCAAGGGTTAATTTAAAGCTGAAATATCGGAAGGGTAACTACCTCCCGGGAAGTTATGCTGTTGGTAGACTCCAGGATGAGAATTTGAGAGAAAACTTTCCAGGAACAGTTGAATACTAAACTTGAGAGTTTAAAATTTGATAATGTGGAAGATGGTTCGAATAATTTTTGAAAATAATTTGTGAAGTTGCTGAAGGTGTCTTAGGGAAAAAAGTTAGAACTGCAGCTAAGAATATTAGGGAAAAAACTTTATGTTTAATAGAAAGGAGAAAAGACTTGTACAAGAATTATCTCAGTGATAGATCATATGAAAACAAAATGAATGTAAAGAAAGTGGAGAAAGCATTAAAATATGAACTAAGGAGGTGTGAAGTGGAGGCCATGGATAAAATTGCAGAGGATCTTGAGATGCAGCTAGACGGCATAATAGTAAAATATTGTACTGGCATGTTAACAAATTGAGAGGGAGTAGTCAAGCCGGACTTGGCCCAGTAAAAGGTATGAATGGGGCAGTAATTAGCGATAAGGAAATAACTAAAGAGAGATGGGCCGAACATTTTGAGAATTTGCTTAACCGAGATAGAGTTGCAGGAAAAGATATAGAGGAATATGAAAAAGTTTGTAATACCTTAGATGTGAAGTAAGATTTGTTTTGTGAGGAGGAATTAGCAACAGTACTAAAAGGATTAAAAAAATATAAGGCTCCAGGTGCTGATAGGTTGGTAAATGAGTTTCTCAAATATGGTGGCTCTGAGGTTAGAAATGAGCTACTGAAGATTATGAATATGATTTTTGAAAAAGGGGAAGTACCTAACGATTTTAGGAGAACCTTAATTAAGCCACTTTATAAGAAAGGTGATAAAAGTGAGTGTGGTAATTATCGAGGCATTAGTCTGGTCTCTGTAGGTAGTAAATTACTTAGTAATATGATACTTTTTAGACTGAAAGATGCCGTTGACAAAGTTTTAAGAGAAGAACAGTGTGGTTTTAGAAAATGTGGAGGATATTTCGATCGAAATTTCACTCTTGGGATAATAATTGAGAAGTGCCTGAGCTTTCAAGCACCTTTGGTCCTCAGTTTTATAGATTATGAGCAAGCGTTCGGTTCTGTTGATAGAAGAGCTTTAGTAAAGGTTTTATCCTTGTATGGTATACCAGACAAATACATTAAAGTGATTAGTGCTATGTACGAGAATAATACTGCTGCGATTAAGGTAGGAAATGAGGTTAACAGCTGGTTTCCTATTAAATGAGGAGTTAAGCAGGGTTGTGTTCTATTCCCCTTTATATGGATTATTTTGATGGACTTTGCCTTAAGGAGCACAGGAAAGGCAATGGAAGACCACAGAATCAAATGGGGAGGAAAATGTCTCCTTGACTTAGATTATGCTGATGATTTAAGCATCCTAGATGAAAGTGTGAGCAAAATGAATGACATTTTAGAGGTTTTGCGAGTTCAGGGTGCTAGAATAGGTTTGAAAATTAATGTTAAATGACTAAGTCACTAAGGCTAGGAATAAGTGAATATGAAAAGGTGACGTTGGGTAATGAAAAGATTGATCAGGTGGGCAGCTTCACTTACCTTGGTAGTATTATTAATAAGATGGTGGGAGCAGTGAAGATGTTAAAAGTAGAAAAGCCAAGGCTCGGGTGTTTTTTCACAGTTAAAAAAAGTTTGGAAGAATAGGAAGATAAGTCTGAACTAAGATTATAATATTAGAAGGTACTGTGGTGACAGTGGTCAAATATGGCTCTGAAGCGTGGACGCTCCGAAAACTGGAGGAAGATTTGCTCGATCTTTTCAAGAGAAATTGCTTAGGGATTGTTCTGGGTACCCGGCTGACTGACCGTATTTCAAACAACAGGCTATACGAAAAATGTGGTTCAATACCGCTCTCTAGGGGTATAATGAAAGAAAGGTTGAGGTGGCTAGGGCATGTTGTGCAGATGACGGATGATAGATTGCCGAAGATTGTTCTTTTCGGTCAACCGTCTAGGGCTAAACGGAAAGCATGTCGTCCTCGTCTGGGGTGGGAGGATGTCATAAAGAAAGATTTAAAGGAAATGGGAACTTTGTGGGCGGGTGTAAAAAGGGAGGCTTTGAATAGATTAGGGTGGAGGAGGAGCGTGCGTAGCTGTGTTGGCCTCAGGCGGCTTGGTGCTGCGGTGAGCTGTTAGTAGTAATAGCAGTAGTAGTCTAGTTGCTTTTTAAGCGTCAAAAGTGATTTAAGGCAATTAGCCCACCCCCCTCTCCTAAAGCCCCTCCTTTCACCACACGCATCTGATCGAAATAATGAGATAGCCATTTTTTTTAAATAGTCTAAGGAACGTATGATAATGTCTCTAGGGAAGACACAACCCCCCACCACCCTGGGGATAAGGTTGTAAGTTATTTTATGAAGGCATATATGGTTTTTATTGAATGGGCAGCCATTTAAACTTCAGATGGGGCTTATTTGATTTTTATTTGGAAGTTATGCTGCCCTTTTTTAAGAGTCACAGTGATTTAAGATGATACAGCCCCCCCCCCCCCTCTAAGCTAAGCATTCGCCTTAACACCTCCAATCAAAATTTGGAGATAATAATTTTATTCATCGTAGTTGAAGGTTTCGGAAATTATGTCTGTGGGGAATACACCCCCCCCCTCCACAGCGCTCAGGGAAAGGGTTGTAAGTTATGCCTGCCGGGCCTAAAGGTTCTTATAAAAAGGTGGTCGTATGTGATTTTGAGGAAACTCATTGGATTGGTAATCATAATTTCTAGTGCCCTTTTTTAAGAGTGAAAGTGATCAGAGCGCAGCTACCCCCCCCCCCCCCCCCACACACACAAACACACACACAAACTCGTCGTGTTTTCCTGAGATGTATCCAATAGATATTTTGAGACAGTCATTTTATTCAAAATAGTCCATCCACCAATAAAACAAGTGAAAATAGGTTCAAATATCATATAACAAGGCTTTTGAGGTTGATAGATACAAACTACCAGAGCCTGAGGGCGAGGGTTGCAAGGTATGTCCCTGGTACATTTAAGGCTCTTATGGAAGGGATGGTTGTATAAGCTTTAGAGGAGGCTCATTTGGTTGAAATTGGAAGTTTTAGTTCCTTTTTAAGAGTTATTACTGCTAATACTATGGGTAGTGGCATTAATAGTAACGGCAGTAGTATTAACGTGTTGCCTTATGGTCAGTTGAACATCAGTTTCATTAAGTCCTGGAAGTTTCAACTTAATACAATTACCCATTGCTAAGACATCACTGATATTTCCTGTTGATAACCTTATATTTATATACTACTTGAAATTTTCCTCTTAATGCTCTTAGCCTTACAAGAAGTTGCAATAGAAGTAGTAGTTGAAGTAGCAGTAATAGTATATGTAGCAATGATAGTAGCATTAGTAGTAGCGTGCACAAATTGCCTTTTGGTCGGATTAATTTCCCCTTTAAGCATTCTCTAAAATTTCCAACTTAATACTCAAATCAATTCTTGAGATACACTTTTTTAACAATGTGCGTGCCCAAAGTGTCTTTTTGATTTAGTTCAAATTTCCCCTCTATATTCTAAATGGAGCAGTGGGGTAGCAGTTGTAGCAGTAGTAGTGGTAGCAGTAGTAGTAGTAGTGGTAGCAGTTGTAGCAGTAGTTTGTTGTAGTAGAGCCTGGCTTTTTGATCATCTCCCTTTTCCTCCCAGGAAGAAGTAAATTCTTCCTGAAAAAGGTGGCTTCGAATGACTATTAATTTATGGGTATGTTTGTTGTTTTTTTTTTTTTTTTTTTTTTTTTTTCAGTAGTGATCGTGTCAAACCAGTCGTAGAATATTGGGAAAGGACTCGTCTAAACAAAAATTGAAAGTCTTAGGATCCTTTTTAAGTAGTATTAGGCTAATTGATTTTTTTTTTTTTTTTTTTAATCAGCATAAAGAATTTATGAAAACTTGAAAGGAACAGAAATATTTTACACAATAGAGGGGTCGATACCCTGTAAAAACTCTCACTCTCTACGCTAAATTTTGACTAAGCCTCTAGCGGAAGCACTTAAAAGTTCAAATGTAACTTTGATGTTTTATTTTACACCAAAAAAACGTTTTTTTAATAACAGGGATGCCATTCTCTCCTTAGCATCCATATTACCTGCTTAGTTCAAATATATTTTTCCAGATAGTGGTATGCTAGAGACTAAAGGCACTATGCTAGAGACTAAAGGCATAATCAGAACACGTCTTTCGAAATAGTTGGAAAATCTACCCCTGAATATTTCACCTTCCTCAGGGATCCCCACCATCAATAACAGGTGTAGAATAAATGTGCTTTAATAAAATTTGAATAGAGACAATTTGCAAACTCTGGCTAGTCAAACACTATGTGGTAACGAGCTGTAAATAAAGAGGGAATCGGGTTAATAGTAATAGAAACCTCTAAAATAGGAAGGTTAATAATAATCAATGCATGAAAAAAAAATCGTTATTTTTTATGTTGATTCAAAATATATAAAATTCATTCACACTATCAGAAAATCACACTTTCAGATTCAGGGTTTCAGAGAACGCTACTGTAGAGGTTTCAAGCTCTCATCTGCAATAATGTGGAATTTGTGTTTATTTATTTTACCGGAAGAAAGATGACAGATGCGTGTTTTTTTGTGTTTTTTTTTTCTCTCTCTCTCTCTTTCATTTTTCAAAGGGGTGATCATGTCGAACTAATGGTCTTAGAAGATCACGAGGAAGTTCATTCGGAAGGAAATTTTAATTTTCCTCCTTTTTTCCAACTTTAGCGTAAAGATATCAAACCTTATTTTCAAACTTTAGCGTAAAGAGTGGGGTATTGAGGAGGGGTAGCCGTTATACAAAATCATTTCTTTTCGTTTTAAGTTTTCATGTTGATTCCTATTTTCAGTTTAAAAAAACTGTTTTTTTTTTTTTTTATTTAATCTTTTGAAGACCTGACAGCTTTTTTAGTACTGTATTTATGAATACTGATGGCAGCACAGTCCAAGAAAGACTGTGGTCGCGATACTAATAACACCCTAGTATCATCAGTAGTGGCACTGAAGGAGCTGTACCACGCACTCTGGGGGCAGGCATTGGGGTAATAACTAATGATACAAATGAATTATTATTGTTATTATTATTATTATTATTATACGATGTGTCCATCTTTTTCATGCAGGATTTATCATTTTGAATAGGGGGAATGTTGGATCCTGGGCGCGTCCGAAAAGACTAAGGGTATTATGGCAAAATTTCGGGAAATGTTGAGGGGTATGTTGAGGTAAATCAAAAGAAACTAGCTGTATTCAAGTTATCAAAAGGGTCTCTTTGCATTATTTTAGGGACGGGTAAGGGTATTAATTTGAAACTTTCAGGGCCACCACTACTACTGTTACTACTTTAGCTGCAAATGAGTCTGGTTGTGACTAAAAATGTGACTGCACCTTTAGTGTTGATTAAAACGGCACTTTGATGTTTGGTACTTCGATGAAACTTGAAGTTGAAAAAAACTTTGATGTTGAAAGTGGGAATCTTGAAAAAACTTGTAACTTTGGCTAAAACCGACAGACATTAATTAAAAAAAGAAACTTTCAGAAAAAGAAGTTTTTTAAGGAAAAGTAAAGTTAAACTTAAGTTAAAATTAAAACCAGCAGAAATAAATTCCTCTTATAAGTCAAACTCAAAATGACCAAAAATTACTATTAAATAATAAATGAAGCCCAAAATGAACAGAAATTATATAAAAAAAATCTATAGCAAAAAAAACATACAACGAGTAAAACTCAAATTGAATATTCAAATCAAACTTAAAACAAACAAAAATCACTACAAACAAGAGTTTGGCAATTGCCCCCTTCTCCCTAACTGTAAAAGTTTAAAACCTACTGCGTGATTTGCGCTTTACTTAAAACGAATTTATACTATATATATATATATATATATATATATATATATATATATATATATATATATATATATATATATATATATATATACATATATATATATATATATATATATATATATATATATATATATATATATATATATATATATATATATATATATAATATATATATATATATATATATATATATATATATATATAATATATATATATATATATATATATATATATATATATATAATATATATATTGCGCTTACTCGACTTATGTGACTTCATTTTCCTGCTGGTGGTCCAGCTTACAGAGATATGTGACTCTTTGCCTCCAACCAAAACTGTCCCATGGAAGCGCGACTGTTTGTTGTAAGCAGTGATGTTTGGCTACTACAAGCTTGGCGCGTATAAAAGCTCCGCCCATATATTCACACGATTTGCCATCAGCGGTCCAGTGTATTATTACCCTGGAACACGTATTTTCGCAGAAACTTTCTCAAAATACCTTTGAAACAAACTCGAGACTTCGAAACCTACTTGTAATTTTCTAAAAATATCTAATTATAACATTGCACTACTAATTACCGATTCTTATATATGTAGTGGAATAATTTAATTTAAAATTATATTCTTTGAAATTTAGTGTTACAAAGGTGAAGCCATTTTCCGTTCAAGAGAAATCTGCCTTGTCTACCCGTAAAAAAATCTAATGTCACTTATGTTTATAAGTTCTCCTGAGCACTTGCATCTCAGCCCGGCTTTGTATAATGGTTGAAATAGGGAATGACCTTACTATATATTATTTATGCACAGTGGTTGTTGATCAGCGCCAAGCATTGAGAGGTACTCGGTAAGGCTTTCCCTCCATCTGAAATGGGGCTTTCCTCGGTAGCGCTTCCAGGCATGTGCAGATGGATCAAAACTGAATAGTGTGCCAGCGGGGGTGTTTCTACTGTCATGTGGACCAAGCGGCTAAACTATCGCAGAGTTCGTGCAGTAGGCAGACGAAAGTTTGGGTTCTGATCTGTTAGTGTCAGAAGTCAGGTTTTTGAGCCGAAGTAGTACCATCTGATCCCTTCGATGCGTCTCAGGAACTGTGTTTGGACCACGTATATGACATTACGAACAGAAAGAGTAGCAGACCAGGTTTCAGCATCGTAAAGGAGGACTTGAGTTACGGTGTTGCTGTAGGCCTGCATTTTGTTTTTTGGCTGATGTTGGGCTTTGAGCATATCGAACGGAATAGCTGTGGCATAACTGATGTGGCTATACTGATGCGCGACTGAACTTCAGTTTTCACTGAGCCATTGTCCATAAAGATAGATCTAAGGTAAATAAATGATTTGAAGACTGTAACAGTGTGCCCTGATATGTTGAAATCTGGTGAGTTGGCCGTAGTACCTGCCAGGTGAACGATCATTGTTTTTATTTTTTGACCTTATTTTTTGGAAAATTTTCTTTAATTAATACACCTAAAATATACACCAAGGAAGATAAATTTTTCAAGACTTTTTCATCATTTATGGTAAAATTTTTGGTGAAGGTTGCATACACTTTCCAAATCATGGACAAAATGAACTTAGCCTCAATTATATTTTAAAAATTTCGCCTAATTGAAAAAAAAAAATTCTACGTTTGTATTATGTGTCCAAACTTTTGACTCCACCCTTAAAGGTGGAAAAACAAATTCACAAAGCACCTACTTACTACACAGAGTTTTCCATTAATTTTGATTTTCTCTCGTCCAAAGTTCCAACTGAATTCCTAAATTTTTTGTCCATCCATAGGGATTCTGCCAATTTTATTGCTTCCTAAAAATTGACATTTACAACTTAAAAGACTGTAAATGATTGCAAAAAAAAAACTGATATAGTTGGAAAACACGACAAATAATTGCAAAACAAGTGTATTTTTTTGACGTTTGGCAAAGAGTGAACTATCAATAAAAATACGTGTCAAACTTATCATACACATTGCATCTGTAAATTTTGCTTATCTTGTACTGTCAGAAGTGATTAATTAATGTTTCCAGAAGATATTGAATCAAATGTCACAGAACTAGACACATTTTTCACAAGTTGTGGCGTATTGGTCAATGCTCAATGAGTAACTTTATAATCTTTAGAACAGAAATAGATTGCAGGCTGAAGCTGTGGATTTATTTCTAATATCCGTTTCCTAACAGTAACGTAGCTTGAGGGGGTGTACAACCCTAGGCCATCATGTGCCTTGATGCAGCCAGAAAGAATACTATTCACTTCATTTCGGTTTTCTGTATGTTCCGTTAATGGAAAATACGTTTTACAAAACTGTTACTCAATCAGTGAACCTGGGGAAGGGCAAGGCCCCCCCCCCTAACGTAGTCTAAAGTAGTGTAATTTATTTAATTAACGCAAGCTTGCGTTAATTAAACTTGCTCCCAACACAAGTTTATCGGATCCAACCTATTTTACGCCCCCCCCCCCTAAAAAAAATCCTGGATCCGCTTTTGTACTGAATTGAATTGATTTAAACTTTGTGAAAAAAAAAATACACCATTTAATCATTTAACAAGTAGCCGGCCGAGAATATATATATATATATATATATATATATATATATATATAATATATAATATATATATATATATATATATATA
>CM051265.1:54958059-54965559 GCA_027921565.1 Artemia sinica
GGGGTGATTTCACCGATACAGTAGTCTTATAATATCGTGATAGGTATCATACGAACGGAAATTAAAATTTCTAGTGACCGTTTTAAGTAAACAAAAAAAATTGGAGGGCAACTTGGCTCCCTCCCACGCTCATTTTTTCCGAAAGTCACCCAATAAAATTTTAAGATTACCATTTGTTCACCATAGTTGAAAATCTAATAAATATGTCTTTGAGGAGGACTTAATCCCCCACAGTTCCCAGGGGAAGGGCTGCAAGTTACGAACTTTGCCCATTGTTTACATATAGTATTGGTTATTGGGAAAATTATATAACGTTTTCAGGAGGGATTTTTTTGGTGGGGGGGGGGCTAGAGGATGGGGCTACGTGAAAGGATCTTTCCATGGAAGATGTTTCCTTGGGGGAAGGGATTTTCTTTGAAGGGGGTGCCGGATTTCCCAGCATTATTTAAAAACGATCAGAAATTCAATAAGAAAATAAGTTTTTTCAACTGAAAGTAAGGAGCAACATTAACACTTAAAACGAACAGAAAATTATTAAGTATATGAGGGTGTTCGCCCCCTAGTCAATACTCGCTCTTTACGCTAATGTTTTTTCAGTACTTTCAAAAAGAGCTATCTATTCTAATTAAACGGCCTTTGTGATTCAGAGATTTGTGATTCGAACAAAATTCAAAAAATTAGCGTTAATCCTCGTAAGAGAAAGCAGGAAAAAGCTATTTAATCCTCGTAAGAGAGCAGGTTTGTTGCAAGAAAAAACAACATGAGAGGTAAGACAGCAGGTAAGAGAGCAGGAGAGCTATTTAATCTTCGTAACAGAGAAGGTTTGTTGCAAGAAAAACAACATGAAAGTCATAGACAGCGCAATAGCACTGCCTAAGTAAAGAGCGATGAGGACACAATGTATTATTTATTTTTTTTATATTTTTTTTGGTTTTATTTTTTTATCTCTAGACCAGGGGAACTTCGTATAGAAATAGTTGTCGCAGAAACTTCGAAAAGGGCTCATTCGGTTGGAAATTGAAGGGGTTAATGCCCTTTTCAATAGTGGAAAGTGATTGGAGGGCAACCAGCCCCCCTCCCATGCCCTTCATTTCCCCAAACACATCCACTAAAATTTTTGAGATAACCATTTTGTTCAGCGTACTTGAAAGGTCCTGTAATTGTGCATTTAAAAATGACAACCCCCACAGCCCTCAGGGCAAGGGTTGTAAGTTATTCCCTGGGGAGCAGATAAGGTGGTATAAAACTTGGGAGGGGGGCTAATTGGATTGAAAATCAGAAATTCTAGTGCCATTTTTAAGAGTCAAAAATGATGAGAGGGCAACTGGCCCCCTTCTTACGGTCTATGTTCCCCCAAGTGCATCCGATGGAAATTTCGAGATAGCCATTCTGTTCAAAAAAACAATCAAAAGATCACATAACAAGTTCTTTGGGGTTGATACAACACCCCATAGTCAGGGGGCTAGGGTTTTAAGTTATGCCCCGGGGGCATGTAAGCGTTTTATGGAAGGGGTGGTTGTGTCAACTCTAGAGAAAACTTTTGGTTGGAAATGTAAAGCTATAGTTCCCTTTTAAGAGTCAAAAATGGATGATGGCAACTAGACCGCCCCCCCTGACACCCTCTTTTCCCCAAACACACATCCGATCAAAATTGTGAGATAGCCATTTTATTCACAAGAGTCCAGAGAGCATATAACTCAGGTTTTAGGGTAGACACAACCCTCCAGAGTCAAGGGGCAAGGGTTGTAAGTTATGCCCTGGGCATATAAGGTACGGATGGCCGTATAAACTTTGGATCAGATAGGCCTCATTCGATTGGAAGTCGGAAAATCTAGTGCCCTTCTTAAGAGTCAAAAGTGAGTGTAGTGCAATACGCCCCTCTCCCACTAGCCTACCATTCCTCAAAACACATCCAATCAAAAGTTTAAGAGAACTATTTTGTTCAGCACTATTGAAATGTTCAGTAATTTTGTCTTTGTGAATGTCCCCCCCCTCCACAGTCTTCAGGTTAAGGCCTGTAAATTGGGTACTTCGTTCATTGCTTACATATAGTATATGTTATTGAGAGTTCAGAGTTTCAGAGTTCAGAGTTTTTTTATTCACCAATAAATACAAAATGGAAATATAATACCCTTATTCCCCTCGAAAGGCTCCATACCCAGGGAGGGGGGAGAAAGGATACATGTTTGAACTTTATTTTCCAAAAAAAAGCGAAGGTGATTCAAGTGAGCCTTTCAGAGAATGTTGAGGAGAGGTGCATAACTAAATCAAAACACGTTATGTGTATACGGATTGTCTAAAAGGCGTAACTCATGAATGACTGGGTATATTAATTTGGAACATTCAGGAAATGATAAGGAATATGATCAAAAAGGAAATACTAGTGACCTACCACTACTACTTCAATTACCACTACTACTACTGCTACCGCTACTACTACAACTACCACACTACTCCATTTACAATATTGAGAGAAAATTTGAGGTACATGAAAAAAAACGTTATGTGCATGCACATTGTCAAAAGAGCGTATCTAAAGAAACTAAAACACTCTCAAGAATTCTCAGTATATGTTTCAAGAATTTCCAATCAGAAAATTTGAAATATTTTTGAAAATATAGATATATTAAATTTGAATTAATATAATTGATAACTTAGATTTGAATAGATACAACTTAAATTTCAAAGTATAATTATGTTTCAATATTATCATAGGCAGCGCAATGGCGCTGCCTAAGTAAAGAGCGATATGGGCAAAATGTATTATTTATTTATTTTTTAGACCAGGACTCTTTGTATAGATGAAGTTGTCATAGAAACTTCAAAATGGGTTCATGCGATTGGAAATTGAGGGGGATGGTGCTCTTTTATTAGTCGAAAGTGGTTGGAGGGCAACCACCCCCACCCCTCCAAGCCAATCGTTTCCCCAAACACATCCAATATAAACTTTGAGATAGACATTTTGCTCAGCACAGTTAAAAGGTCTGGAAATTATGTCGAGGATAACACCCCCCTTCCCCTCACAGCCCTCAGGGCAAGCGTTGTAAATTATTCCCTGGGGGTATATAAGGTTGTTTATAGAAAGGGTGTTCGTATAAGCTTAGGAGGG
This sequence comes from Artemia sinica, assembly GCA_027921565.1. Lineage (NCBI taxonomy): Eukaryota > Metazoa > Arthropoda > Branchiopoda > Anostraca > Artemiidae > Artemia > Artemia sinica. The sequence goes on from CM051265.1 coordinate 54,961,169, forward strand.
GGCTTATTGGATTGGTAATCAGAAGTTCTAGTGTCCTTTTTAACAGTCAAAAGTGATGGGAGGGCAGCTATCCCCAACCTATCATTCCCGCCAAACACAATCCACTAAAAAATTTTGAGATAGCCATTTTGTTCAGCGTAGTTGAAGGGTCCAGTAATTGTGTATTTGAAGATGAGCCCCCCCCCAGAGGGTGAGGCTTTCTCACAAGGTGAGGCTTTTAAGTTATGCTCCGGGTGCATTATATGGCTTAGGCTCAATGGATTGGAAGTCAGAAGTTCTAGTGCCATTTTTAATAAAGTGACTAGAGGGCAACCAGGCCCCCCTCCACGCTCATCATTTTCCTAAAACACATCCAATTGACTTTCTGAGATTGCCATTTTGTTTAGTATATTTTAAAGGTCCAGTAATTATGTCTTTGGGAATGCTAACCCCCCCCCCGCTCCCTCCACGGCCCTCAGAACAAGGGCTATAAGTTTATAGTATTTGCCCATTGTTAATATCTAAGGTTTTTCTGGAAAAAGGGGGTCATATAGACTTCGGAGAAGGCTCATTCAATGTAAATTCGAAAATTCTAGCTCGCTTTTTAAAAGTCAAGAGCGACCAGATGGCAAACCCCCTTCCACCCCACACCCTTTTTCCCAATTGCATCCGACCAAAATTTTGAGATTGTCATATATGAGCATAAAAAATTAGATGTTAGTAGAGATGACCCTATAACTCGATCAGTACACCTTATATGGGCATAGAACCACGTGGTTTAATGGGGTCAATGACCTCTTTCTACAGGTGTGTTTTTGGCACGCCCTCAGCGAAGGTCAATGTTGTGTTTTTCCCGAGCCAAAATGCCAAGGTCAATGTTATTGTTGTTTTGAACAGAGTCATTAGGGAGAGAACACGTGGTTAATGGGGTCAATGTTGTTGTTGTTAAGTGCACACTCGAGGCAGATGTTATGATCCAGAAATAGTATTTGTTGTTGTTGCTCGAGCCAAATGTTATGACTTTCCCGGAATTTGGAAAACACCTGTGCTGTCGACCTCAATTCACCTATCGTGAATCAATAATTCCCCTTAGAAACAACAAATTAATTTCCCCTTTCATGACAGATCATCAATCAATGACATCATCTGTCAGACTTTAAAAAAATTTCCGCCTAGAAACGATTCTCCAGGAATAGATCCAAGTCATTAATGTCTTTGACTCGGAAACAACTCTTTGGAGTTCGACCAAAAGGATATTAATAGCCAAAGGCCATGGAAACAATTCTCCAAGAAACATCTTAGCGATGAATTGTTTTTAGCGCGCGAAAGGGTTTCTTTTGTAATTTCAAATGTGAAAGCACAGGGGATGCCAAACAAAAAGGAACACGCTGAAATTACGTTTAGGGATTATTTGGGCGAAACTGTTTTAGACAGGTTATGGAACTATTTCGGCGAAACAGTTAGAGACATTTTAAAAGATGATTTTTGAAGAGATTTTAGAAGAGAATTTAATGGTGAAACTCTGTGGTCGTTATAATACACAAGTTTCATTTGAACAGTGTTGTGAGGTCCTGTAACCCAACCCCAAAGGGTTCCAATCCTCCTACCCCAACCCGAAGGAACCCCCCGGTCCCCCAAAGGTTCCCAGGGCTCCCACCGGCCCCCCAGACCCTCAAAGGCCATCCCCGGGCCCCCAAAAGGCCCATCGAGCTCCCAAAGGACCAACAGGGTCCCAAAGGCCCTCCACCGGTCCCCAAATGTCCCCAGGCCCCCAACTGCCCCCCCCCCCCGCACCCCCAAAGGCCCTACATGTGCCCCAAAGACCCTCCCCCGGCCCCCAAAGGTCCACCGGGCTCCCAAAGGACCAAATCGCGTCCTCAAGTGCCCCCCAGACCCCCAAAGGCCCTCCCTGTGCCCCAAAGGCCCTCCCCCGGTCCCCAAAGATCCCCCGGGCCAGAGAAGCGCCTCCGGGATGCGCCGTGGGCCAGGAAAGCGCCGCAGGATGTGTCGCAGGGATGCGCCGCGGGTCAGGAAAGCGCCACAGGGAATGCGCCGCAGGGAGGTTAGGTTAGGTACCTATGATTTGGGATGGGTGGATTGCTACTTTTGACTTTTCTGAGCTGGATTTCTTAGCCTATCATAGGTTTTTGTTGTCTGAAACCTATAGTTTGGATGACTAGTTTGCTATTTTTGACTTTTCTGAGCTAGGTTTCTTAGCCGTTCATAGGTGAGTGTTGTCTGAAACCTATGATTTGGGATATGTAATTGCTATTTCCGACTTTTCATAACCGGATTTCTTAGTCTTTCGTAGGTGTGTGGTGTCTGAAACCTATGATTTGGGATGTGTGGGTTGCTATTTTTGACTTTTCTGAGTTGGATTTCTTAGTCTTTCATAGGTGTGTGGTGTCTGAAACCTATGATTAGGATGTGTAGTTGCTATTTTCAACTTTTCCGAGCTGGATTTCTTAGCCTTCATAGGTATGTGTTGTCAGGAAATTATGATTGGGAATGTATAGTTTGCTATTTCAGGCTTTTCTGAGCTAAGGTTTTCTAGTATTTCGTAGGTGAATGTTGTCTGAAACCAATAGTTTGGGATGAGTAGTTTGCTATTTTTGACTTTTCTGAGCTAGGTTTCTTAGTCTTTCGTGATGTGTGTTGATTGAAACTGATGATTTGGGATATATGTAGTTTGCTATTTTTGACTTTTCTGAGCTGGATTTCTTAGTCTTTCATAGGTGTGTGTTGTCTGAAACCTATGATTTGGGATGGGTGGATTGCTACTTTTGACTTTTCTGAGCTGGATTTCTTAGCCTATCATAGGTTTTTTGTTGTCTGAAACCTATAGTTTGGGATGACTAGTTTGCTATTTTTGACTTTTCTGAGCTAGGTTTCTTAGCCGTTCATAGGTGAGTGTTGTCTGAAACCTATGATTTGGGATATGTAATTGCTATTTCCGACTTTTCATAACCGGATTTCTAGTCTTTCGTAGGTGTGTGGTGTCTGAAAACTATGATTTGGGATGTGTGGTTGCTATTTTTGACTTTTCTGAGCTGGATTTCTGAGCCATTCATAGGTGTGGTTGACTGAAACCTATGATTTGGGATGGTTAATTTGCTATTTTTGACTTTTCTGAGCTAGATTTCTTAGCCTATCATATGTGTGTCCTTCAGAAAATTATGATTTGGGGGGTGTAGTTTGCTTTTTGGACTTTTCAGAGCTAGGATTCTTAGTCACTCATAGGTGTTTGTTGTCTGAAACTTCGAGTTTGGGATGAGTAGTTGGCTATTTCAGACTTTTCTGAGCTAAGGTTTCTTAGTATTTCGTAGGTGAATGCTGTCTGAAACTTATGATTTGGGATATGTAAATTACTATTTCGGGCTTTTCTGAGTTGGATTTCTTAGTCTTTCATAGGTGTGTGGTGTCTGAAACCTATGATTTGGGATGTGTAGTTTGCTATTTTTCGTCTTTTCTGAGCTGGATTTCTTAGCCTTTCATAGGTATGTGTTGTCAGAACATTATGATTTGGGATGTGTAGTTTGCTATTTCAGGCTTTTCTGAGCTAAGGTTTTCTAGTATTTCGTAGGTGAATGTTGTCTGAAACCAATAGTTTGGGATGAGTAGTTTGCTATTTTTGACTTTTCTGAGCTAGGTTTCTTAGTCTTTCGTTGGTGTGTGTTGACTGAAACCCATGATTTGGGATATGTAGTTTGCTATTTTTGACTTTTCTGAGCTGGATTTCTTAGTCTTTCATAGGTGTGTGTTGTCTGAAACCTATGATTTGGGATGGATGGATTGCTACTTTTGACTTTTCTGAGCTGGATTTCTTAGCCTTTCACAGGTGTTTGTTGTGTGAAACCTATAGTTTGGGATGACTAGTTTGCTATTTTTGACTTTTCTGAGCTAGGTTTCTTAGCCGTTCATATGTGAGTGTTGTCTGAAACCTATGATTTGGGATATGTAATTTGCTATTTCTGACTTTTCATAACCGGATTTCTTAGTCTTTCGTAGGTGTGTGGTGTCTGAAACCTATGATTTGGGGCTGTGTGGGTTGCTATTTTTTTTACTTTTCTGAGCAGGATTTCTTAGCCAATTCGTAGGCGTGTGTTGACTGAAACCTATGATTTGGGATGGTTAATTTGCTATTTTTTGACTTTTCTGAGCTAGATTTCTTAGCCTTTCATAGGTGTGGCCTTTCAGAAAATTATGATTTGGGAGGTATAGTTTGCTTTTTTGACTTTTCAGAGCTAGGATTCTTAGTCACTCATAGGTGTTTGTTCTCTGAAACTTCGAGTTTGGGATGAGTAGTTGGCTATTTCAGACTTTTCTGAGCTAAGGTTTCTTAGTATTTCGTAGGTGAATGTTGTCTGAAACTTATGATTTGGGATATGTAAATTACTATTTCGGGCTTTTCT
>CM051265.1:54968059-55175559 GCA_027921565.1 Artemia sinica
CACACACACACACACACACACACACACACACACACACACACACACACACACACACACACAGACACTTACACATGCATATGAAAACTTACATGCACACACAAACTTACACACACACACACACATCAAAACTTACACACACAAAAGCTTAGACACACAAAAACTTACACACACACACACACAAAAACTTACACCACACGCAAAAAACTTACATGCACACAAAAAACTTACATGCACACAAAAACTTACACACACAAAAACTTACACACACGCACAAAAACTTACACACACACACAAAAACTTACACACACACACACGAAAACTTACGCACACACACGAAAACTTACACACACACACGCCAAAACTTACACACACACAAAAACTTACACACTTACCATATCACAGTTACATTGTCTTAATTTTTCAAATTTCATTTTGAATTTCTGTCGTGAAATGCAAGAGTTGGAATATTTCAATAGTGACTTGTTGTGCTTTACCTTCTCACAGTTACATTCTCTTGATTTTTCGAAGTTCATTTTGAATTTCTGTCATGAAATGCAAGAGTTGGAAAATTGGGGTCTTAGTCCACCAGCCCGAATGGTGGAAATCCACTAGCTCAGTATTGGGGTCCCAGTCCACCAGCCTGAACGGTGGAAATTCACTAGCTCAGAATTGGGGTCTTAGTCCACCAGCCTGAATGGTAGAAATCCACTAGCTCAATATTGGGGTCTCAGCCCACCAGTCTGAATGATGGAAATTCACTGTTTAAGTTAGGTTAGGTTAACTTATCATGAGCGCTCATGATAAGTTAACCTAACCTTTTCCGGTGAGTATGGTTAGGTTAGACTAGATTAAGTTAGGTTAGGTTAAGTTAGGTTAGGTTAGCCCATGTACGCTTCACTTAGGTTAGCTTAGGTTTGGTGAGAGACAGGCAAAAAGTTAGGTGTATGATTAGGTTAGGTTAGGTTGGATTAAATTAGGTTAGGTTTTTCCGGCGAGTATGGTTAGGTTAGACTAGATTAAGTTAGGTTAGGTTAAGTTAGGTTAGTTTAGCCCATGTACGCTTCACTTAGGTTAGCTTAGGTTAGGTGAGAGACAGGCAAAAAGTTAGGTGTATGATTAGGTTAGGTTAGGTTAGATTAAATTAGGTTAGGTTAAGTTAGGTTAGGCTAGGTTAGCCTACGTACGTGCGCGTACGTAGGCTAACCTAGCCTAACCTAACTTAACCTAACCTAATTTAATCTAACCTAACCTAATCATACACCTAACTTTTTGCCTGTCTCTCACCTAACCTAAGCTAACCTAAGTGAAGCGTACATGGGCTAACCTAACCCTAAACCTAACTTAATCTAGTCTAACCTAACCATACTCACCGGAAAAACCTAACCTAATTTAATCCAACCTAACCTAACCTAATCATACACCTAACTTTTTGCCTGTCTCTCACCAAACCTAGCTAACCTAAGTGAAGCGTACATGGGCTAACCTAACCTAACTTAACCTAACCTAACTTAATCTAGTCTAACCTAACCATACTCACCGGAAAAGGTTAGGTTAACTTATCATGAGCGCTCATGATAAGTTAACCTAACCTAAACTTAAACAGTGAATTCCATCATTCAGACTGGTGGGCTGAGACCCCAATATTGAGCTAGTGGATTTCCACCATTCAGGCTGGTGGACTAAGACCCCAATTCTGAGCTAGTGAATTTCCACCGTTCAGGCTGGTGGACTGGGACCCCAATACTGAGCTAGTGGATTTCCACCATTCGGGCTGGTGGACTAAGACCCCAATTTTCCAACTCTTGCATTTCATGACAGAAATTCAAAATGAACTTCGAAAAATCAAGAGAATGTAACTGTGAGAAGGTAAAGCACAACAAGTCACTATTGAAATATTCCAACTCTTGCATTTCACGACAGAAATTCAAAATGAAATTTGAAAAATTAAGACAATGTAACTGTGATATGGTAAGTGTGTAAGTTTTTGTGTGTGTGTAAGTTTTGGCGTGTGTGTGTGTAAGTTTTCGTGTGTGTGCGTAAGTTTTCGTGTGTGTGTGTGTAAGTTTTTGTGTGTGTGTGTAAGTTTTTGTGCGTGTGTGTAAGTTTTTGTGTGTGTAAGTTTTTGTGTGCATGTAAGTTTTTGTGTGCATGTAAGTTTTTGCGTGTGGGTGTAAGTTTTTGTGTGTGTGTGTGTGTAAGTTTTTGTGTGTCTAAGCTTTGTGTGTGTAAGTTTTGATGTGTATGTGTGTGTAAGTTTTGTGTGCATGTAAGTTTTCATATGCATGTGTAAGTGTGTGTGTGTGTGTGTGTGTGTGTGTGTGTGTGTGTGTGTGTGTGTGTGTGTGTGTGTGTGTGTGTGTGTGTGTGTGTGTGGTGTGTGTGTGTGTGTGTGTGTGTGTGTGTGTGTGTGTGTGTGTGTGTGTGTGTGTGTGTGTGTGTGTGTGTGTGTGTGTGTGTGTGTGTGTGTGTGTGTGTGTGTGTGTGGTGTGTGTGTGTGTGTGTGTGTGTGTGTGTGTGTGTGTGTGTGTGTGTGTGTGTGTGTGTGTGTGTGTGTGTGTGTGTGTGTGTGTGTGTGTGTGTGTGTGTGTGTGTGTGTAAGTTTTTGTGTGTGTGTGTAAGTTTTTGTGTGTGTTTGTAAGTTTTTGTGCGTGTGTGTAAGTTTTTGTGTGTGTGTAAGTTTTTGTGTGCATGTAAGTTTTTGTGTTCATGTAAGTTTTTGCATGTTGGTGTAAGTTTTTGTGTGTGTGTGTAAGTTTTTGTGTGTGTGTGTAAGTTTTTGTGTGTCTAAGCTTTTGTGTGTGGGTGTAAGTTTTTGTGTGTGTGTTGTAAGTTTGTGTGTGTGTTTGTGTGTGTGTGTGTAAGTTTTTTTTGTCTGTGTGTGTGTGTGTGTTGTGTGTGTGTGTGTGTGTGTGTGTGTGTGTGTGTGTGTGTGTGTAAGTTTTGTGTGTGTGTAAGTTTTGGCGTGTGTGTGTGAGTTTTCGTGTGTGTGTGTAAGTTTTGTGTGTGTGTGTGTGTGTGTGTTTGTAAGTTTTTGTGCGTGTGTGTGTGAGTTTTGTGTTGTGTTCATGTGTAAGTTTTTTGTGTGTGTGTGTGTGTGTGTGTGTAAGTTTTTGTGTGTTTGCAAGTTTTTGGCGTGTGTGTGTGTCAGTTTTTCGTGTGTGTGTGTGAGTTTTGTGTGTGTGTGTGTGTGTGTGTGTGTGTAAGTTTTTGTGTGCATGAAGTTTTTGTGTGCATGTAAGTTTTCATGTGCATGTGTAAGTTTTTTTGTGTGTGTGTGTAAGTTTTTGTGTGTGTGTAAGTTTTGGCGTGTGTGTGTAAGTTTTCGTGTGTGTGTGTGTGTGTGTGAGTTTTGTGTGTGTGTGTGTGTGTGTGTGTGTGTGTGTGTGTAAGTTTTTGTGTGCATGTAAGTTTTTGTGTGCATGTAAGTTTTTCGTGTGCATGTGTAAGTTTTGTGTGTGTGTGTGTGTGTGTGTGTGTAAGTTTTTGTGTGCGTGTAAGTTTTGGGCATGTGTGTGTAAGTTTTTCGTGTGTGTGTGTGTAAGTTTTCATGTGTGTGTGTAAGTTTTTGTGTGGTGTGTGTGTAAGTTTTCGTGTGTGTGCGTGTAAGTTTTCGTGTGTGTGTGTGTAAGTTTTTTGTGTGTGCGTGTAAGATTTTGTGTGTGTGTAAGTTTTTGTGCGCATGTAAGTTTTTATGTGCATGTAAGTTTTCGTGTGCATGTGTAAGTTTTTTGTGTGTATGTGTGTGTGTGTGTGTGTGTGTGTGTGTGTGTGTGTGTGTGCATAAGTTTTCGTGTGTGTGTGTAAGTTTTTTGTGTGTGCGTGTATGTTTTTGTGTGTGTGTGTAAGTTTTAGTGTGTGTGTGTAAGTTTTTGTGTACATGTAAGTTTTTGTGTGCATGTAAGTTTTTTTTTGCGTGTGGGTGTAAGTTTTTGCGTGTGGGTGTAAGTTTTTGTGTGTGTGTGTTTTGTGTGTAAGTTTTTTGTGTGTCTAAGCTTTTGTGTGTGTAAGTTTTGACGTGTGTGTGTGTGTGTAAGTTTTTGTGTGAAGAAAACTAGCTCAGAAAAGACAAAAATAGCAAACCACTCATCTCAATCATAGGTTTCAGTCAACACACACCTATGAAAGGCTAATAAATCCAGCCCAGAAAAGTCAAAAATAGCAAACTACATAACCCAAATCATAGGTTTCTGAAAGGACACACCTATGAAAGGCTAAGAAATCTAGCTCAGAAAAGTCAAAAATAGCAAAACTAGTCATCCCAAACTATAGGTTTCAGACAACAAACACCTATGAAAGGCTAAGAAATCCAGCTCAGAAAAAGTCAAAAATAGCAACCCACACACCCCAAATCATAGGTTTCAGACAACACACACCAACGAAAGACTAAGAAATCTAGCTTAGAAAAGCCCGAAATAGTAATTTACATATCCCAAATCATAGGTTTCAGACAAACACTCACCTATGAAACGGCTAAGAAACCTAGCTCAGAAAAGTCAAAAATAGCAAAACTAGTCATCCCAAACTATAGGTTTCAGACAACAAACACCTATGAACGGCTAAGAAAACTAGCTCAGAAAAGACAAAAATAGCAAACCACTCATCTCAATCATAGGTTTCAGTCAAAACACACACACCTATGAAAGGCTAATAAATCCAGCCCAGAAAAGTCAAAAATAGCAAACTACGTATCCCCAAATCATAGGTTTCAGTCAACACACACCAACGAAAGACTAAGAAACCTAGCTCAGAAAAGTCAAAAATAGCAAACTACTCATCCCAAACTATTGGTTTCAGACAACATCCACCTACGAAATACTAGAAAACCTTAGCTCAGAAAAGCCTGAAATAGCAAACTACACATCCCAAATCATAATTTTCTGACAACACATACCTATGAAAGGTTAAGAAACCTAGCTCAGAAAAGTCGAAAATAGCAAACTACACATTCCCAATCATATGTTTCAGACATCACACACCTATGAAAGACTAAGAAATCCAACTCAGAAAAGCCCGAAATAGTAATTTACATATCCCAAATCATAAGTTTCAGACAACATTCACCTACGAAATACTAAGAAACCTTAGCTCAGAAAAGTCTGAAAATAGCCAACTACTCATCCCAAACTCGAAGTTTCAGAGAACAAACACCTATGAGTGACTAAGAATCCTAGCTCTGAAAAGTCCAAAAAGCAAACTATACCTCCCAAATCATAATTTTCTGAAAGGCCACACCTATGAAAGGCTAAGAAATCTAGCTCAGAAAAGTCAAAAAAAATAGCAAAAATTAACCATCCCAAATCATAGGTTTCAGTCAACACACGCCTACGAATGGCTAAGAAATCCTGCTCAGAAAAGTCAAAAAAATGGCAACCCACACACCCCAAATCATAGGTTTCAGACACCACACACCTACGAAAGACTAAGAAATCCGGTTATGAAAAGTCAGAAATAGCAAATTACATATCCCAAATCATAGGTTTCAGACAACACTCACATATGAACGGCTAAGAAACCTAGCTCAGAAAAGTCAAAAATAGCAAACTAGTCATCCCAAAAAACTATAGGTTTCACACAACAAACACCTGTGAAAGGCTAAGAAATCCAGCTCAGAAAAGTCAAAAGTAGCAATCCATCCATCCCAAATCATAGGTTTCAGACAACACACACCTATGAAAGACTGAGAAATCCAGGTCAGAAAAGTCAAAAAAATAGCAAAAAGCACTACATATCCCAAATCATAGGTTTCAGTCAACACACACCAACGAAAGACTAAGAAACCTAGCTCAGAAAAAGTCAAAAATAGCAAACTACTCATCCCAAACTATTGGTTTCAGACAACATTCACCTACGAAATACTAGAAAACCTTAGCTCAGAAAAGCCTGAAAAAGCAAACTACACATCCCAAATCATAATGTTCTGACAAACACATACCTATGAAAGGCTAAGAAATCCAGCTCAGAAAAGACGAAAATAGCAAACTACACATCCCAAATCATAGGTTTTCAGACACCACACACCTATGAAAGACTAAGAAATCCAACTCAGAAAAGCCCGAAATAGTAATTTACATATCCCAAATCATAAGTTTCAGACAGAAATTCACCTACGAAATACTAAGAAACCTTAGCTCAGAAAAGTCTGAAATAGCCAACTTCTCATCCAAACTCGAAGTTTCAGACAACAAAACACCTATGAGTGACTAAGAATCCTAGCTCTGAAAAGTCCAAAAAGCAAAACTACACCCCCCAAATCATAATTTTCTGAAAGGACACACATATGATAGGCTAAGAAATCTAGCTCAGAAAAGTCAAAAATAGCAAATTAACCATCCCAAATCATAGGTTTCAGTCAACACACACCTATGAATGGCTCAGAAATCCAGCTCAGAAAAGTCAAAAAATAGCAACCCCACACATCCCAAATCATAGGTTTCAGACACCACACACCTACGAAAGACTAAGAAATCTGGTTATGAAAAGTCGGAAATAGCAAATTACATATCCCAAATCATAGGTTTCAGACAACACTCACCTATGAACGGCTAAGAAACCTAGCTCAGAAAAGTCAAAAATAGCAAACTAGTCATCCCAAACTATAGGTTTCAGACAACAAAAACCTATGATAGGCTAAGAAATCCAGCTCAGAAAAGTCAAAAGTAGCAATCCACCCATCCCAAATCATAGGTTTCAGACAACACACACCTATGAAAGACTAAGAAATCCAGCTCAGAAAAGTCAAAAATAGCAAACTACATATCCCAAATCATCAGTTTCAATCAACACACATCAACGAAAGACTAAGAAACCTAGCTCAGAAAAAAAGTCAAAAATAGCAAACTACTCATCCCAAACTATTGGTTTCAGACAACATTCACCTACGAAATACTAGAAAACCTTAGCTCAGAAAAGCCTGAAATAGCAAACTATACATTCCCAAATCATAATTTCCTGACAACACATACCTATGAAAGGCTAAGAAATCCAGCTCGGAAAAGTTGAAAATAGCAAACTACACATCCCTAATCATAGGTTTCAGACACCACACACCTATGAAAGACTAAGAAATCCAACTCAGAAAAGTCAAAAATAGCAACCCACACATCCCAAATCATAGATTTCAGACACCACACACCTACGAAAGACTAAGAAATCCGGTTATGAAAAGTCGGAAATAGCAAATTACATATCCCAAATCATAGGTTTCAGACAACACTCACCTATGAACGGCTAAGAAAACCTAGCTCAGAAAAGTCAAAAATAGCAAACTAGTCATCCCAAACTATAGGTTTCAGACAACAAAAACCTATGATAGGCTAAGAAATCCAGCTCAGAAAAGTCAAAAGTAGCAATCCACCCATCCCAAATCATAGGTACCTCACCTAACCTCCCTGCGGCGCATTCCCTGTGGCGCTTTCCTGACCCGCGGCGCATCCCTGCGACACATCCTGCGGCGCTTTCCTGGCCCACGGCCCGCATCCCGGCGGCGCTTCTTCTCTGGCCCGGGGGATCTTTGGGGACCGGGGGAGGGCCTTTGGGGCACAGGGAGGGCCTTTGGGGGTCTGGGGGGGCACTTGAGGACCGATTGGTCCTTTGGGAGCCCGTGGACCTTGGGGGGGCCGGGGGAGGGTCTTTGGGGCACATGTAGGGCCTTTGGGAGTGCGGGGGGGGGGGGGCAGTTGGGGGCCTGGGGGACATTTGGGGACCGGTGGAGGGCCTTGGGACCCCGTTGGTCCTTTGGGAGCTCGATGGGCCTTTGGGGGGTCCGGGGATGGCCTTTGAGGGTCTGGGGGGGGCCGGTGGGAGCCCTGGGAACCTTTGGGGACCGGGGGGTTCCTTCGGGGTTGGGGTAGGAGGATTGGAACCCTTTGGGGTTGGTTTAGAGGACCTCACAACACTGTTCAAATGAAACTTGTGTATTATAACGACCACAGAGTTTCACCATTAAATTCTCTTCTAAAATCTCTTCAAAAATCATCTTTTAAAATGTCTCTAACTGTTTCGCCGAAATAGTTCCATAACCTGTCTAAAACAGTTTCGCCCAAATAATCCCTAAACGTAATTTCAGCGTGTTCCTTTTGTTTGGCATCCCTGTGCTTTCACATTTGAAATTACAAAAGAAACCCTTTCGCGCGCTAGAACAATTCATCGCTAAGATGTTTCTTGGAGAATTGTTTCCATGGCCTTTGGCTATTAATATCCTTTTGGTCGAACTCCAAAGAGTTGTTTCCGAGTCAAAGCATTAATGACTTGGATCTATTCCTGGAGAATCGTTTCTAGGCGGAAATTTTTAAAGTCTGACAGATGATGTCATTGATTGATTGATCTGTCATGAAAGGGGAAATTAATTTGTTGTTTCTAAGGGGAATTATTGATTCACGATAGGTGAATTGAGGTCGACAGCACAGGTGTTCCAAATTCCGGGAAAGTCATAACATTTGGCTCGAGCAAACAACAACAACAAATACTATTTCTGGATCATAAACATCTGCCTCGAGTGTGCACTTACAACAACAACATTGACCCCATTAACCACGTGTTCTCCCTAATGACTCTGTTCAAAACAACAATAACATTGACCTTGGCATTTTGGCTCGGGAACAACAACAACATTGACCTTCGCTGAGGGCGTGCCAAAAACACACCTGGAGAAAGAGGTCATTGACCCCATTAACCACGTGGTTCTATGCCCATATAAGGTGTACTGATCGGAGTTATAGGGTCATCTCTACTGATGTTGCTCATTTAATTGGAAATCAGAAGTCCTAGTGTCCTTTTTAAAAGTCAAAAGTGATGGGAGGGCAACTCTCCTCCCACGTCTTTTTTTCCCATCCGATAGAAATTTTTAGATAGCCATTTGTTTCAAAATAGTCTAAACATCATATAACAAGGCCTTCAGGGATGAAGCAACCCCTCACAACCTGGGGATGATTGTTATAAGTTATGCCCCGAAGGCATATAAGGTTTTTATATAAGGCGTGGTGGTATAAGCTTTAGATAAGTCTCCTTCAATTGAAAATTGAAATTTATAGTTCTCTTTTAAGACTCATAAGTTACCCAAACGTATCTGACTGAAATTGTGAAATAACCATTTTGTTAATAACAGTCCAAAGAACATATAACAAAGAATCCAGGGTTGAGACTACCCACCGGAGCCCTGGGGCAAAGGTTGTAAGTTATGACATGGGGGCCTACAAGGTTTTTATTGAATATGTGATCGTGGAGCTTTCGATAGAGCTCAGTTGCTTAGAAACTAGAAGTTATAGCCTCTTTTTAAGAGTCAAAAGTAAATTGCAGGCAACCAGCCCCCACCCTCCCCTACGCCCATCATTTTTCAAAACAAACATCCAATCAAAAATTTTCAGACATATATTTTCTTCAGCATTGTCAGAATATCCAGTAATTATGTATTTGGGGATGTCAATCTCCTCACAGCCCCCCAGGATAAGGGCTGTAAGTTGGTATATTCGTTCACTGTTTACATATAGTATATGCTATTGAGAAACGTATGCATGTTTGACCTTTTGCTTTCCAAAACGACAAAGGACATTGAAACTTTTAAAGGAGCTAATTCGATTCAAAATTAAAAGTTCTGGTGCTATTTTTAAGAGTAAAAGAGATTGAAGGGCAAGCAGACCTCCTCCAAAGCCCATTTATTTTCCAAACTTGCCCAGTGAACATTTTGAGACAGGCATTTCGTTTAGCATAGTAGAACAGTTTAGCAACTATGTCTCTAGGAAAACTGGGTATGTCAACGCCGCAAAATTATACAATTAGTCCATTATGCTTTAAAATTTATTCAAAAGACACTGTGTGCATGGTTGCCAATAGGAAATTCAGCAATTTATCGAGAACGGCTAGGGCTATTAAGTTAGAACTTACTGGGCTATTTCTGTTACTAGTTCTGCTCTTACAATTTAAATAAATCAAAAGAGCGTAAGTGTATCCAGGTTTGTAAAAGAGCATAGATAGACTTTTTTGGGAATGATATTAAGTTTTATTTTTGAGGCCAAATTGAGAAGGTATAGAATTGAATTAAAGAATAGCATTTGTATGAGGATTAAAAAATGTGGAAAGAGATTTCCAGCATACAAATAGTAAGCAAAACTATGGATTCTTATAGAAGAAAAAAACAAAAGATATAAATATTATCATTTTTTTCCATGAAAAAAGACTATGTCAATAAAAAAACGAACAGAAATTAATTTAGAAAACTTTTTCCACAAAACAAGTTTTTTGAAGAAAAGTAAAGAGCTTCATTAAGCCATAAATGAGCAGAAATTAATTCCAAAAATCTTCCAATTGGAAAACTACCAAAATTCATCATCAGTAAATAGATGAAACTCAAAACGAACAGAAATTACAATGAATGACCAAGTCAATCTCAAAACGAGAAAAAATTTATATGAGTAGGACTGACAACTCCCCTCCCTTCTCAGTAACAGAACCTAATTTGCACTTAACTAAAAACAAAATCCACTTCAAATGTTTTCACTTTGCTTTACTTTAATAAGTGAAAAACAATTAAAATTATACTGAATAGGTATATTAAACTGATAATCCGTGGTCAATTGTTTTTTTTAACAAATATTTGTAATATATACAAAGATAAATCTTTGTATATATTCCGGGTACATTTTATAGTAACATAGTTTTAAAGCTGACCAGGGGGCTTCGAAAGGCTGACGATGGTTTTGCTAGACTTTTTCCAAGGGAATCGTCAGTAAATTGTGACATTATACTTTGCTTGAGGTCCCAGGAATCACTGTGCTATTTGGTTGAGGCCATAGAAACCACTGAAGCGTATCAAGTTAAATGAACTTTATCAAGGCCATTCCCTAGGGAACTCTTGAGGTTGAACGAACCTTATCTAGGTCATTCTCTATTGAGGTTCCATTTTGCTTACTTTACGTTCCTTGCCATGCTATTTGCTTACTTTAGGTTCCTTGGCACCTTTCCAGGGCACATGTCAAGGCTATCAGCTTGGGCACTCTTGCATTATTTGGTTTTGGACGTTAGGGAGCGCTCAAAGTTGAAACTTTTAAAGATGTAGATGCCGAGAAAAGAATTTTAATAAAGAAATTCCGAACAATCTTTAGAAATCCTTAGAAATCAACTAGTGAGATTATTATGGGTTTGAACCATCAAGGATCGCAACCACCAATGACCGTAGCCATCAAGGACCTCAACCTCCAAGGGCCCCCTCTTCCCAACCTCCAAGAGGCCCCTTCCCTTCAAAATTTTAGGCCCCTCCCCCTTTTTTTTAACATGGTAATTCTTTTAAACTTTTTTATCAACATGTCTTAGAATGACATAAAACATACTTAAAAACAAAAAAAAAAATCACATTTAATATTTTCGAAATACAAAATGGGAATGACACAAACATGTTACTCAAGACTTTTACTATTAGAAAAATAATGTTAGTAGTAGCACTTTTTTTGGACTGAATTCTTTTGGACTTAGACATTATTTCAACTTTTTTTTTACATGTCTTAGAATGACATAAAACACCGTAAAAACATAAGAAATTCACAAATAATATATTTACAAATTATCAATGAGAATGATATAGAAATGTTAGTCGTGACTTTTACTATTAGAAAAATAATGTTTGTTGTAGCACTTTTTTTGGACTGAATTTTTTTTTTGACTTAAACTTTTTTTGGACATTCAAGTTTTTTTTACGTATCTTAAAATGACATGAAATATGCTTGCGCCTGTACCAATCGTACTCTATGCTTACTCATAGAGACGATGCGGCTTTCTTACAGGTACTCTATGGTAGTTTATCGACAGTACCTAGTTTATTGCATGTATTAAACCGGTAATTTTTATTAGGTCTTATCTTTAAAAAAGTAAAGATGGAGCATTTTAAGAAAGTGTGTTCACATGATAGTGCTATTGTAGCATTGAATGCTGACAAGGAGAAGTATTTGAACTATGAAACAAGTACAAGTGGTAGCAATATTGGAAACGTATGCGTGCATTGTCATGACAGTAAGGAATTAAATTTCTTTTGAGAACCAAACAATTCAACTCTTATGATGGTGGATATGCGAAAATGGGATCTCCGGAGATGATTGCAATCAAAGAGAATGCCAACATAAAAAATAATAGTTGATGAAGAGGGCAATCTTCTTTCTACTGCCCGTGGTAACATGTTAAACAGTATTAAACCGTATCGTCAGCTTTCGAAAATTAGTATTCAACGAAAGGTCAAAAGGAGACTGACGAAATCAAATAAATCATAAAAAGTTGTTCAGTGATGTTAATAATGTGTAATAATGTGTGAAACATATTTTTATATTAATATTCTACATATCATTATTACATTAAAAAATATATTTTATATTACTTTTTTACACGATCATTATTTTTTTAGGGTATGCTAGAACATTAAACGTTTAGAATATCTATTAAAAAAGTTGGAGATATAAGAAAAGGAATTTTCACAAATATAGACACTACTACTAGCAAGCTCATAGGGAATATATTAGAAAATGAGATAGTTTAAAATAACTTTTACCAAAGTTTGAGGGATGTGAGCTGAATTTTTCTCAAAAATCTCCACAAACAAGCAAAAACCCGTCTAGACATACGAGAGTTTTTTAGTTTTCAGAAACAGGAACATCCACTTTTAAAGTACAACTGATTTATTAATACTATTTGATTTTTAATAAAGTCGTAACATTGTAAGTAAGTAACAAACTCTTTCTTGAATTCGCCTCTTGGATAAACAATACAGACATTTCATTCAAAAAAGTATGAAAAAATTGTAAATAAGTAAGACGTTCTTCTTGAATTCACCTCTTGGATACACAATACAGAAATTTCATTCAAGAAATTATGAAAAAATTGTAAGTAAGTAGCCAACTCTTTCTTGAATTTGCCTCTTGGAAACACAATACAGAAATTTTATTCAAAAAATATGGAAAAATTGTAAGTAAGTAAAAAACTCTTCCTTGAATTCACCTCTTGGATAACACAATGCGGATACTTCATTCAAGAAATTATGAAAAAATTGTAATTAAGTAGCAAACTCTTTCTTGAATTCACCTCTTGGATACACAATACAGAAATTTCCTTCAAGAAATCATGAAAAAATTTTAAGTGAGTAACAAACTTCTTTCCTGAATTCGCCTCTTGGATACATAATTCAGAAGTTTCATTGAGAAAATTATGAGAAAAATTGTAAGTAAGTAAAAAAATCTCTCTTGAATTCACCTCTTGGATAGACAAATACGGAAATTTCATTCAAGAAATTATGAAAAAAATTGTAAGTAAGTGACAAACTCTTGCTCGAATTCACCTCTTGGATACACAATATAGAAATTTCATCCAAAATTATGAAAAAATTGTAAGTAACTAATTTTTTGTTGAATTCGCCTCTTGGATGCAAAATACAGAAATTTCATTCAAGGCATTATAAAAAAAATTGTAAGTAAGTAACAAACTCTTTCTTGAATTCACCTCTTGGATACACAATACGGATATTTCATTCAAGAAATTATGAAAAAATTGTAATTAAGTAGCAAACTCTTTCTTCAATTCACCTCTTGGATACACAATACAGAAATTTCCTTCATGAAATCATGAAAAAAAATTTTAAGTAAGTAACAAACTCTTTCTTGAATTCGCCTCTTGGATACATGATACAGAATTTTTTATTCAAGAAATTATGAGAAAATTGTAAGTAAGTAACAAAATCTTTCTTGAATTCACCTCTTTGATAGACAATACGGAAATTTCATTCCGGAAATTATGATAAAAATTGTAAGTAAGTGACAAACTCTTGATCAAATTCACTTCTTGGATAAACAATACAGAAATTTCATCCAAGAAATTATGAAAAAATTGTAAGTAACTAATTCTTTCTTGAATTCACCTCTTGGATGCAAAATACCGAAACTTCATTCAAGACATTATAAAAAAATTGTAAGTAAGTAACAAACTCTTTCTTGAATTCACCTCTTGGATACGTAATACGGAAATTTCATTCAAAAAATTATGAAAAATTGTAAGTAAGTAGCGATCTCCTTCTTGAATTAACCTCATGGATACACAATACTTAAATTTCATTCAAGAAATTATGAAAAAATTGTAAATAAGTAACAAACTCTTTCTTGAATTCGCCTCTTGGATACAAAATACGGAAATTTCATTCAAGAAATTATGAAAAAATTGTAAGTGTGTAGAAAACTCCTTCTTGAATTCTCCTCTTGGATACACAATACAGAAAATTTCTTCAAGAAGTTATGAAAAAGTTGTAAGTAATTAACAAACTCTTTCTTGAATTCACCTCTTGGATACACAATACGGATATTTCATTCAAGAAATTATGAAAAAATTATAAGTAAGTACAAACTCTTTCTTGAATTCGCCTCTTGGATACACGATACGGAACTTTCATTCAAGAAATTATGAAAAAATTGTAAGTAAGTAGATAACTCCTTCTTGAATTCACCTATTGGATACACAATATAGAAAATTCCTTCAAGAAGTTATGAAAAAATTGTAATTAAGTAGCAAACTCTTTCTTAAATTCACCTCTTGGATACACAATACAGAAATTTCCTTCAAGAAATCATGAAAAAAATTTTAAGTAAGTAACAAACTCTTTCTTGAATTCGCCTCTTGGAACATAATACAGAAATTTCGTTCAAGAAATTATGAGAAAAATTGTAAGTAAGTAACAAAATCTTTCTTGAATTCACCTCTTGGATAGACAATATGGAAATTTCATTCAGGAAATTATGAACAAATTGTAAGTAAGTGACAAACTCTTGCTCAAATTCACCTCTTGGATACACAATACAGAAATTTTCATCCAGGAAATTATGAAAAAAATTGTAAGTAACTAATTCTTTCTTGAATTCGCCTCTTGGATGCAAAATACAGAAATTTCATTCAAGACATTATAAAAAAATTGTAAGTAAGTAACAAACTCTTTCTTGAATTCCCCTCTTGGATACGCAATACAGAAATCTTCATTCAAGAATTATGAAAAATTGTAAGTAAGTAGCAAACTCCTTCTTGAATTCACCTCTTGGATACACAATACAGAAAATTCTTCAAGAAATTATAAAAAAAATTGTAAGTAAGTAACAAACTCTTTCTTGAATTCACCTCATGGATACACAATACGTAAATTTCATTCAAGAAATTATGAAAAAAATTGTAAGTTAGTAACAAACTCTTTCTTGAATTCGCCTCTTGGATACACAATACGGAAATTTCATCAAGAAATTATGAAAAAATTGTAAGTAAGTAGATAACTCCTTCTTGAATTCACCTCTTGGATACACAATACAGAAAATTCCTTCAAGAAGTTATGAAAAAATTGTAAGTAAGTAACAAACTCTTTCTTGAATTCACCTCTTGGATACACAATACGGAAATTTTATTCAAGAAATTATGAAAAACTGTAAGTAATTAGCAAACTCTTTCATGAATTCACCTCTTGGATACACAATACAGAAATATCATTCGACAAATTATGAAAAAATTGTAATTTCCAAGCTTTTTTGCATGCAATAGATACCGAGAATTTTATGACTCCACCCCAGAATGAATTTAAATGGCTTTAGGACTCATCCCCCTAGCCATAAGTCCTTTTAACCTTGAGCAAAGGTATAATAGTTTGATGAAGTACTTCTCTAATTAAATACTACATTAATAGCTTCCAGGATGATAGGACTATAAGACACGGACTTTATTGGTTTGAAAAAATCATCTTTTGATGTTATATTTGAATGCGCGTTTTTATTACTGTATATGGAACTTGAAGAAATTGACTGCTATCATTGGATAGTGAACTATAATATGTTTGAGTATGATAAAAGCTTGTGGAGTACTACACTACGCCGTATATACAGACTGGGAATCTACGATGGAGTGATTACACCACATAATAAAAATTGTCGAGAATTGAGAAATGTTCAGGAAGAGGTCAGTAAAATTTTCAGCCTTTTCGGGGTTGAAGCACTGTACGTAAAGGCTAACTTACCTACAGATAAATTTTTAATTCAAAAGTGGGACCCTAGGATTCCACTTTTCAATCTAGAAGAGTTTTAAGTGTCCTAAAGTTGATGGTACTTATCACTGTCTTGAAGACGAGGTCAGGTTCTTCGCGCAGTGGTTACCTAGAGACTTACCTGATCGCGATAAGTGCATAAGACACGGTAAAAACTATTCTGTGTCATGAGATCCTCGTTTGTGGATGTTTAACAGTGAACTTTAAGTATTATTTTTATGTAAATATGTGTTTTTTTTTCGAAAAAAAAACACTGTTTAAAATGTTTAAGCAATGAATATCTTTAAGCTTAACCCGTCTTTATTCTTTAGAATAGTTCTATTCATTCCTGCAATTATGAAAAAATTGTCAGTAAGTAACGATCTCTTTCTTGAATGCACCTCTTGGATACACAATACGGAAATCACATTTAAGAAATTATGAAAAAATTGTAAGTAAGTAACAAACTCTTTATTGATTTCACCTCTTGGATACAAAATACGGAATTCTCATGCAAGAAATTATGAAAACTTGTAACTAAGTAACAAACTCTTTCTTGAATTCACCTCCCGGATACACAATGAAATTTCATTCAAAAAATTATGACAAAATTGTAAACAAGCAACAAACTCTTTCTTGAATTCACCTATTCTATAAACAATACAGAAATTTCATTCAGGAAATTATGAAAAATTGTAAGTAAGTAACAAACTCCTTCTTGAAGTCACCTCTTGGATAACAATGCAAAAATTTCATTCCAGAAATTGTGAAAAAAAACTGTAAGTAAGTAACAAAACACCTTCTTGAATTCATCTCCTGGATACACAATACAGACATTTAATTCAATAAATTATGAAAAAATTGTAATTACATAACAAACTGTTTCTTGAATTCGCCTCTTGGATACACAATACAGAAATTTCATTCAAGAAATTATAAAAAAAATTGTAAGTAAGTTACAAACTCCCATGTTGAATTCACCTCTTGGATACACAATACCGACATTTCATTCAAGAAATTATGAAAAAATTGTAAGTAAGTAACAAACTCTTTCTTGAATTCACCTCTTGGAAAAACAATACAGACATTTCATTCAAGAAATTATGAAAAAAATTGTAAGTAAGTAACAAACTCTTTCTTGAATTCACCCTTGGATACTCAATACAGAAATTTCATTCATGGAATTATGAAAAAAATGTAAGTAGTTGACAAACTCTTTCTTGAATTCACCTCTTAGAGATACACAATACAGAAATTTCATTAATGAAATTATGAAAAAATTGTAAGTAAGTAACAATCTCTTTCTTGAATTTACCTCTTGGATACACAATACGGAAATTTCATGCAAGAAATTATAAAAAAAATTGTAGGTAAGTAACAAACTCTTTCTTGATTTCAACTCTTGGATACACAATACGGAACTTTAATTCAAGAAATTATGAAAAAATTGTAAGTAAGTAACAAACTCTTTCTTGAATTCGCCTCCTGGATACACAATACAGAAATTTCATTCAAGAAATTATGAAAAAAAATTGAAAGTAAATAACAAAATCTTTCTTGAATTCTCCTCTTGGATACACAATACAGAAATTTCATTCAAGTTGAATTCACCTCTTGGATACACTATAAAAAAAATTAAGTAAGTAAGTAACAAACTCTTTCTTGAATTCATCTCTTGGATACACAATACAGACATTTCATTCAAGAAATTATGAAAAAATTGTAATTAAGTAACAAACTCTTTCTTGAATTAACTCTTGGATACACAATACAGAAATTTCATTCATGAAATTATGAAAAGAATGTAAGTAAGTAACAAACTCTTTCTTGAATTCACCTCTTGGATACACAATACAGAAATTTCATTCATGAAATTATGAAAAAACTTGTAAGTAAGTAACAATCCTTTCTTGAATTTACCTCTTGGATACACAATACGAAAATTTGATTCAAGAATTTATAAAAATTGTAGGTAAGTAACAAACTCTTTCTTGATTGCACCTCTTGAATACACAATACGGAATTTTAATTCAAGAAATTATGAAAAAATTGTAAGAAAGTAACAAACTCTTTCTTGAATTCGCCTCCTGGATACACAATACAGAAGTTTCATTCAAGAAATTAAAAAAAATTGTAAGTAAGTAGCAAACTCTTTCTTGAATTTGCCTCTTGGATACACAATACAGAAATTACATTCAAGAAACTATGAAAAAAATTTGTAAGTAAAAACTTCATACAATTCAACGAATAAATTTCAAAATAAACTTTGAAACATCAACAGAATGTAACAGTGACAAGCTAAGCCACGACACAAAACTACAAAAATGATATAGCCCTAAGAAAGAGAGATGAACATGATTCTTTTTAGAGTTAGAAAACATATAAGTTGGAAAATTTATCAAAATTCAATCAGACACAGACACTACTGCCAAGCTCACAAGCAGTTTAATAGAGTATAAAATAGATGGAACATAATAGACACTTTGAAACATTTCTTTTTGTTCAAGGAGTTGATGGAGGAAACATTCCAGTGAAACCTTCTCCTTTAACTGGAGACTATGACATTTGTGAGTGATACATGGGGTAAAGAAGCTATAGTCAAAAGTAGATTAATAGTCATCTGCAATCACCAAGATATACCTCACAACCATTACTGTCACAAGAAGAACATACAGCTTTTAAATGAGAGGATGTTAGACTAAGAACGTTTTTATTCAAAGATATTAATAAGATGTAATATTATATGTCTCATTACTGGAATAAGAAATGTTCTTCACATCATGTTGTTGTTTCGGCTATTTGATAGGGGCACACTTTTTTAGACAACGGAACGCATTTTTTTCTTAACGTCATTACATTGATATTTTTGAAATAAGAAATAAACTTGGGAATATGTATACTGTTCATTATTTTTTTATTTAAGTAGAACAGAATATTTTTTTGTGTGCTAGTTTTTTTGTAATCAGCAGTACGAGAGTCAATTCAAAATGAATAAAGCAGAAAAAAATTAAAAAAAACTTTTGAAGTCTTGTTACTTTTGAGTTTTTTTTCAAAGAAGAGACACAAGAGTTTGAATAACTGGAGTTTCAAATATTTTATTCGGTTAAAATAAGAATCAGTTCAAAATGAATAAAGCGAGACGAAAAACTTCTAGATCCTGTCTACATTTCGAAACTTTTACCTGTGTAAAAATAGTGTTTTAATAGACAATGAAATCGTAAGCAAAATAAAAATGGCATTAGCATATAATATTACCAAGAAAATTAAAGACAATTCAACTAAAAGCAAAGCACAAGTGAACCTTAAGAGTCAAGATTAAACAAGTTGTACTACTTTTGGAACGGATTCAAAGCATTCAAATTTTTTATTATGATATCAATATTATTTTACTTGCGATTTCATTGTCTATTACAACACTATTTTTTACAGGTAACAGTTTCGACATGTAGACAGGATGTAGAGGCTTTTCGTCCCACTTCATTCATTTTCAACTGATTCTCATTGTTACCGAATAAAATATTTGAAACTCTAGTTATTCAGACTCATGCGTCTCTGCTTTGAAAAAAATCCAAAGTAACAAGATTTCATAGGGTTTTTTTTTATTTTTCTGCTTTTTTCATTTTGAATTGACTCTCATACTGCTGATTACAAAAAAGCTAGCATACAAAAAATATTTTGTTCTACTTGAATAAAAAAATAATGATCAGTTTACAACATTCCAAAGTTTAGTTTTATTTCCAAAATATCAATATAATGACGTAAAGAAAAAATGCGTTTCGTTGTCTAAAAAAAGTGTGCCCCTGTCAAATAAAGGAAACAACAACATGATGTAAAGGAACATTTTTTATTCCAATAATGAGACATAGAATATTACATCTTATTAATATCTTTGAATAAAAACGTTCTTAGTCTAACATCCTCTCATTTAAGAGCTGTATGTTCTTCTTATGACAGTAATGGTTGGGAGGTATATCTTGGTGATTGCAGACGAATATTAATCTAGTTTTGACAAGGGCTTCTTGACCCCATGTATTGCTCACAAATGTCATAGTCTCCAGTTAAGGAGAAGGTTTCAATGGAATGTTTCCTCCATCAACTCCTTGAACAAAAATATATGTTTCAAAGTGTCTATTATGTTCCATCTATTTTAGACTCTATTAAACTACTTGTGAGCCTGGCAGTAGTGACTGTGTCTGATTGAATTTTGATAAATTTCCCCCTTATTAGGTCGCTAACTCAAAAAAGAATCCTGTTCGTCTCTGTTTCTTAGGGCTATATCATTGTTGTAGTGTTGTTTCGTGGTTTACCTTGTCACTGTTACATTCTGTTGATGTTTCAAAGTTTATTTGGAAATTTATTCGTTGAATTGTACAATGTTTTTACTTACAATTTTTTGATAATTTCTTGAATGTATTTTCTGTATTGTGTATCCAAGAGGCAAATTCAAGAAAGAGTTTGTTACTTTACTTAAATTTATTTCATAATTTCTTGAATGAAATTTCTGTATTGTGTATCCAGGAGGCGAATTCAAGAAAGAATTTGTTACTTACTTACAATTTTTTCATAATTTCTTGAATGAAATTTCCGTATTGTGTATCCAAGAGGTGAATTCAAGAAAGAGTTGTTACTTACTTACAATTTTTTCATAATTTCTGGAATGAAATTTCCGTATTGTGTATCCAAGCAATGAATTCAAGAAAGAGATTGTTACTTACTTACAATTTTTCATACCTTCACTAATGAAATTTCTGTATTATGTATCCAAGAGGTGAATTTCAAGAAAGATTTTGTTACTTACTACAATTTTTTCATTATTTCATGAATGAAATTTCTGTATTGAGTATCCAAGTGTGAATTAAAGAAAGAGTTTGTTATTTACTTACAATTTTTTCATAATTTCTTGTATGAAAAGTCTGTATTGTGTATCCAAGAGGTGACTTCAGGAAAGAATTTGTTACTTATTTACAATTTTTAATAATTTCTTGAATGAAATGTCTGTATTAAGTATCCAAGAGGTGAATTCAACAAGGAGTTTCTTACTTACTTACATTTTTTTTTTTATAAATTTCTTGAATGAAATTTCTTTATGTGTATCCAGGAGATGAATTCAAAGAGACGTTTGTTATTTACTTAAAACTTTTTCAAAATTTCGTGAATGAAATTTTTTCATTGTGTATCAAAGAGGTGACTTCAAGAAGGAGTTTGTTACTTACTTACAATTTTTTCATGATTTCCTGAATGAAATTTCTGTATTGTGTATCCAAGAGGGAAATTGTAGAAAGAAATTGTTATTTCTTACAATTTTGTTATAATTTCGTGATTGAAATTTCTGTATTGTGTATCCGGGAGGCGAATTCAAGAAAGAGTTTGTTACTTACTTACAATTTTTTCATAGTTTCTTAAATGAATTCCGTATTGTGTATCAAGGAGGTGAAATCAATAAAGAGTTTTGTTACTTACTTACGATTTTTTCATAATTTCTTAAATGAAATTTCCGTATTGTGTATCCTAGAGGGGAATTCAAGAAAGAGATCGTTACTTACTTACAATTTTTTCATAGTTTCATGAATGAATAGAACTATTCTAAAGAATAAAGGCAGGTTAAGCTTAAAGATATTTATTGCTTAAACATACTAAAAAGGTTTTTTTTAAAAAACACATATTTACATAAAAATAATACTTAAAGTTCACTTTTAAACATCCACAAACGAGGATCCCAGGATAGAGAATAGTTTTTACCGTGTCTTATGCCCTTATCGCGATCAAGTATGTCTCTAGGTAACCACTGAGCGAAGAACCTGACCTCGTTTTCAGGACGGTGATAAGTCCCTTCAAATTTTGGACAATTAAATTGTTCTAGATTGAAAATAGGAATCCTAGGATCACGCTTTGAATCAAAACTTTATCTGTAGGTAAGTTGACCTTTACGTATAGTGCTTCAACTGCGAAAAAGCTGCAAATTTCACTGACCTCTTTCTGAACATTTCTCAGTTCTCGACTACTATTATTATGAGCTGTAATCACTCTATCGTAGAATCCCCGTCTGTTTATACGGCGTACTGTAGTACTCCACAAGCTTTTATCATACTGAAACACATTATATTTCACTATCAAAATAACAGTCAATTTTTTTCGAGTTCCATAGACAATAATAAAAACGTGCATTCAAATATAACACCACAAGATGATTTTTTCAAACCAATAAATTCCGTGTCATATAGTCCTATCATCCTGGAAGCTATTAATGTAGTATTTAAGTAGAGAAGGACTTCATCAAACTTTTATACTTTTTCTCAAGGTTAAAAGGACTTATGGCAAGGGGGATGACTTCTAAAACCATTTGAATTCATTGTGGGGTGGAGTCATAAAACCCGTCAAATTCTTCGCGAGGAGGAGTCATAAAACTCTCGGCATCTATTGCATGCAAATGAAGCGCGGAAATCACATTTTTTTCATAATTTCTAGAATGATATTTTTGTATCGTGTATCCACGAGGTAAATTCATGAAAGAGTTTGCTACTTACTTACAAGTTTTCATAATTTCTTGAATGAAATTTCCGTATTTTTGTATCCAAGAGGTGAATTCAAGAAAGAGTTTGGTAGTTACTTACAATTTTTTCATAATTACTTGAAGGAATTTTTCTGTATTGTGTATCCAAGAGGGAATTCAAGATGGAGATTTCTGCTTACTTACAATTTTTTCATAATTCCTTGAATGAAATTTCCGTATTGTGTATCCATGAGGTGAATTCAAGAAAGAGTTTGTTGCTTACTTACAATTTTTTCATAATTCTTGAATGAAATTTCGGTATTGGGTATCGAACAGGCGAATTCAAGGAATAGTTTATTACTTACTTACAATTTTTCATAATTTCTTGAAGGAACTTTCTGTATTGTGTATCCAAGAGTGAATTCAAGAAGGAGTTTGCTATTTACTTTCAATTTTTCATAATTTCTTGAATGAAATGGCTGTATTCTGTATCCAAGAGGTGAATTCAACATGGAGTTTGTTACTTACTTACAATTTATTCATAATTTCTTGAATGTAATTTCCGTATTGTGTATCCAAGAGGTGAATTCAAGAAGAGTTTGTTACTTACTTACAACTTTTTCACAATTTCTTGAATGAAATTTGTGTATTGTGTATCCAAGAGGCGAATTCAAGAAAGAGTTTGTTACTTACTTACAATTTTTTTTCCTAATTTCTTGAATGAAATTTCTGTATTGTGTATCCAAGAGGCAAATTAAAGAAAGAGTTTGTTACTTACTTACAATTTTTTCATAATTTCTTGAATGAATTTTTTTCATAATATCCTGAATGAAATTTCCGTATTGTGTATCCAAGAGGAGAATTCAAAAAAGAGTTTGTTACTTACTTACAATTTTTTCATAATTTCTTGAATGAATTTCTGTATTGTATATCCAAGAGGTGAATTCAAGAAAGAGTTTGTTATTTACTTACAATTTTTTCATAATTTCTTGAAGAAAATTTCTGTATTTTGTATCCAAGAGGTTCATTTAAGCAAGAGTTTTGTTACTTACTTACAATTTTTTCATAATTTCTTGAATGAAATATCTTTATTGTATATTCAAGAGGTGAATTCAAGAAAGAGTTTGTTACTTACTTAGAATTTTTTCATAATTTCTTGAATGAAATTTCTGTATTGTGTTTTCCAAGATATGAATACAAAAAAGAGTTTGTTACTTACTTACAATGTTTTCATAGTTTCTTGAATGAAGTTTCCGTATTGTGTATCAAAGAAGTGAATTCAGAAAGAGTTTCTTACTTATTGATGATTTTTTCGTAATTTCTTGAATAAAATGTCTGTTTTGTGTATCCAAGAGGCAAATTCAAGAAAAAGTTTGTTACGACTTTATTAAAAATGAAATATTATTAATAAAATCAGATGTACTTTTAAAAGTCGATGTTCCTGTTTCAGAAAACTAAAAACTCTCTCCGTCTGTGTGTCTGGACGGGTGTTTGCTTGTCTCTGGAGATTTTTGAGAAAAATTCAGCTCATTTCTCTCAGACTTTGGTAAAAGTTACTTTAACCTATCTCATTTGTAATATATTCCCCTATGAGCTTTCTAGTAGTAGTATCTATATTTTTGAGAATTCCTTTTCTTATATTCCAAATTTTAAAATAGATATTCTAAACGTTTAATATTCCAGCATACCCTAAAAAATAATGATGGCATAACAAAGTAATGTATAATATATTTTTAATGTAATAATGATATGTAGAATATTAATGTAAAAAATATGTTTCAGACATTATTGTACATTATTAACATCATTGAACAACTTCTTTGATTTCTTTGATTTCGCATGCCTTCTTTTGAACTTCCGTTGAATGCTAATTCCCGAAAGCTGACGATAGGGTTTAACACTGGGTAAAATGTTTACCACGAGCACTAGCGATGCAGATTCCCCTCTTCAGCAAACTATTCTTTTTATTTTGGAATTCTTTTTGAGTGCAATCATTTACTGGAGATCCCATTCTCGCACGTCCACCAACATAAGAGTTGAATTGTTTTTTTTTTTACTCCAAAGAAATTTAATTCTTTACTGTCATGACAATGCAAGCACACGTTTTCGATAGTGCAACCACTTGTACTTGTTTCATAGTTCAAGTACTTCTCCTTGTCAGCATTCAATGCTACAATAACACTATCATGTGAACACACTTTCTTAAAATGCTCCGTCTTACTTTTTTAAAGATAAGACCTATGTGTTTATCCTTCCACTGAAAACGTAAAAATTACTGGTTTAATACACGCAATAAACTAGGTAGTGTCGATAATGTAATGGGATCAATTTTCAAAAACCCTCAAAATCTTCCAATTAAAGTTACCCAAGTAAAGAATAAAATCACCCAAAATATGAACCTGAAAAATTCAAGTAACCTACAGATCGAGCAAGACTCAAGCTTTCAATTTAACATAGTGAAACAAATGTATCTTATTATACATTGTAAGTATACATTGTAACAAACATCGTAAGAATCTTTCCCACAGAAAATCCAATAAATAAATCCGACTTTATGTCGCCAATGTATGCAATAAACATCAGCTTGACCAAATCTTATATGACAGGCGACTAACAATGTAATTTAAATCTTAAGAGCTCGAAATACCAAACTATCAAGAGGGTAAAATTTATTATACAAAAAAAATAGTCACTCGAGATGCAAAATATCTTTGTATAATCTAATTGCATTGTTCTTGAAACTAAGTTTGGAACTATGTAATCTCAATGTAATTAAATCGTATTATCCTTTACCAACTTTCACAGAAATAAATTATAAGTCTTCTGGAAACTAAGTGACACCCTGCTAGAAAAAAGCTACAGTGTAAAACTTTGCTTTGCTATGAAAAATTCCAAAGTGATCTATCTTAAAAGTCATAAACTTTAATTAAACCCAAGTAGCCCATGGGTGTATACCCATCCAATAGTAATATAGGACAAATAGTGGAACCAATAGAAACTGTAAAATACACTTGTTAGTAACGCCCGAACGTAACTCTGGCGAAGTTGGAAAGTGTAGATTGCTAGAACTTAGCAATTTTCGCGCCAGTTTTTGGCAGTCTCTTTTCAGTCTTTTTTGGAGTCTTTTCTTCAGTCTTAGGAGAGTCCTATGTCAGTTTTACTACAGACTTATTGTCAGTCTATTATGTGAATTTTAGGCAAACCTAAAAACACTTTTATTGAACGTTATTTGTACTGTCCAAGTGAACCATTTTTGCCTAAGTGCATTTGACTGTAAAGTGTCTTTGATATTACCACCAAATTCTGTGATGACGAAACCATTATGTGAGTAAAATTAAACACATACTTTCTTAGTTTATTCTCTCTATGTTAGTAATTCTCAAAATAGTTAGTCCTTGTGGCTCCACTCGCTCTCAAGGGAACCTGAACTTTTCAATCTGATTTTCGACTCAGTATGGCCGTTAATATAAGCTCCCTATTTGAACCGCTAATTTGAGCTCCCCCCCCCACACGAAGTTCCGTCTCCACTCAGGTAAGCCACTCGCGACTGTCAAACTAAGAATTTAACTAAATTTCCCATTGAATTAATTAATTGGAATTTCCATGTGAGGAAACATCAGAAAATATAAGAAAAAATAACTTTTATTAACCCCCCCCCCAACAGAACACCCTTTTTTATTAAGCCCCCTCCCCCATTAGAATTGGCGCGGTCAGTAGGATTGGTGTATACCCATCCAATAGTAATATAGGACAAATAGTGGAACCAATAGAAACTGTAAAATACACTTGTTAGTAACACCTAGAACTTAGCAATTTTCGCGCCAGTCTTTTGGCAGTCTCTTTTCAGTCTTTTTTTGGAGTCTTTTTTCAGTCTTAGGAGAGTCCTATGTCAGTTTTATTACAGAATTATTGTCAGTCTATTATGTGAATTTTAGGCAAACCTAAAAAACAGTTTTATTGAACGTTATTTGTACTGTCCTAGTGAACCATTTTTGCCTAAGTGTATTTGACTGTAAAGTGTCTTTGATATTACCACCAAACTCTGTGACGATATAACAATGGCCAAAGCAATTATTGATACAGAGTTCATATGTATAAAGCACGCCAAAGAAAATGTTATATACTCAGCGGCAATGATCATTGTGAATAAATCAGGGGAAGAAGTTTTTGCGAAAAAGTGGGATGTCAAGTACGACTTAAGGGAATACAACATAGAATCATATAGCTTCGGATTACGTTTTAGCAAATACACCCAAATATCAGCCCACAAGAGGGAAACTAGGAATAAAATACAACGCCAGAAAGGGCAAGTACCTCCATTTTTATTCAACATGAGATAAGAAAGTTGCAAAAACACAATATAAAGTTCGGTACTGGTACGTTAAAGGTCCTTGTCAAACAGATTTATTACCTCTTGACAAATTTAGAAAGCAAAAATTAGTTTACAAAATTGAAGGAAATCCAAACTGTGTAAAATATCAAGGTAAACATGACCCCCTCCAAGAAATAAAGTACTACAAACAGTATCTATATAATCCAAAAAGTGTAATATATAGAGCGAAAAGCAAATGAATTATATTTAAGAGAATAAAAACTTATGAATCAAAATCAAGGTAACCAAAAAAATCAAAAAAATTGTCCCCAATTGAAATAATTAAATCAACTCATGAACACTTTACGTTAAAAGAAAATTCTTGTAAGAGATCAATTGAAATATCTATCCCCCCCAGCCTAAGAATCAACCGTATATTCACCATAAGCAAAGCAACAAATTGCATGACCACGAATCTTAACCCCACCTTGTTTTACTTCTCGATAAAAAAAGGAAAATCCTTTATAATAGGAATCTAAATTTCTTATTCGATTTATCTATCATAAGAAAGCTTTCTATATCATTTTTAAACAAATATCAATTCCAGAAACAGCAAAAAAGGATGTGGCTAACAAATTTCATGATAATCTTCGTTGCCCAAACTATAGCCCAAGATATCGTAAAACATGGAATAATCTTCAAACATGAGAATTCGTTACTTGCAAGCCACAATGCCTGGAAAATATTTATGAAACTGGATCCCAAACCGTTTGAGACCCTATTTCAACAAGTAATTAGCTAGAGAAAAATATCAATGAATTAAAGGACTCTATATTCCAATTCTTAAAATCAGACAAAAGCCTGCAATCAACAAAAGAAATGCACCATAAGGAAAATAAAGGAAATCTACCCCCCATATTTTCCTAAAACTAAAATCGAAATTCATAATAGAAGATTTTCGACAAGAAAATGGCAGAAATTGACAAAGCTCTAGGATTTAACAAGAATGAAAGCCGAAGAAGGAGAGCACTAAATAACGTGGATAGTTCCATGAGCGAACATACTACAATTAAATCTACCACAAGGTTCCCCTTGACTACTTCCAGGAAAAATAAACTTTATGATGGAAATACGCAATGTTAAATGAATTACCGAGCCTATGGACTTTTCTCAAGGAATTATGGCAAAATCATGCTGAACAAAATGTTACGAAGCAAATATTATCAAAATTCACAAAGGAAATAGACTACAGACAAATTATTAACCTAAAGGAATTAAAATTCTCAAATACACAACAAGATGATAAGAATAAAAATCCGAAAGAAAGATAAAGCAAAGACACCAAAACAACCACGCCTATATATGAGAGCCAGTAAGAGATATACAATCTTCAATGTCGGAAACTACGACGAGCACAGTCCCAGAAATAAGCGCACTTAGCAAGGAAATCACCTAGAAATTTGACCATGCTAACCTATCTAAGACCAACAATACTTACAAATGGACGTGGTCAACAGGGCCCACGTTTTTACCGCACCCAGCCGATTGGCGTATTCACTATAGGCCTAAGAGCAAGAATCCCAGTAAGGCATACGAGATATAAACGATAAAAGTGCAAGCGATTCAACCAGAAGAAAAGAAAAATAAAAATAAGAAAGAGGAAGAAGAAAACGATTACGTACATAAGAAATGTTGGATAATACGGCAAACGTACTTGTGCAAGATTAGCAATGGCCGATGAGCCGGCAAGGGAAGATATTGAACCATTACCTGAGCTAAACGAGATATAACGCTCTAAGAGTATCGATTCACCAATCTTTCCTAATATTACATAGACAGAGACTGCAAGCACTATTTGAATTGTTCAATACAGAAATACAAAAGTTAAAGCAAAGTACCACAAGAATCTTCGAAGTATTTTTCGAAAAAGCAAATACCAAAGATCAGCTAGTCTAATACCAATCGTGGGGGAATTAGCCTCACGCTTGTTTGGGCTTTCGACTAAAGAAGACCTAAATATCCTAAGGGAAAACGTAGGAAAACTAAATAACGGCATGAACGTGACCTTACATGTCCAAAAAATACAAGCCAATATAGCCAAATACCAGAGAGACAACATTGAGGCAATCTCGAAGAAAATATCAAAGACAGTAAACATAATGAATTATTTAAAAAATGAAGTAGATCGTGTGATTACCGATTCGAGCCTCACCATGGTATCACTAGACATAGTGACAATGTCATTACTTAACCTAGCAACTGACGTTAGCAAATTTGAATTTGCATATTTGCCCTTACCGGATGAACCTTGTCGTATGACCTAGTGGATCCTTCGAACCTAAAAAGTATCTTGGATGAAATAAAAAACGCATTTAACGTTCGGACTACATCTACCAACAGAACCGGAAGTAGCAAACTTATTCCACTATTACACCAAGCTGAAGGTTCACATCACAGAGATAAACGAACAATTATTTGCAGTAGTAACAATCCCGTTAATAAATCAACAATCAATATATGACTTGTATAAAATTTCTACGTTTCCAGCCAATATAGGTAGAACTAATTCGTTCATGACTATCACACCCCGAAGCGGAATACTTGCTAGTCGATCAAAATAGGAGGAAATATGCCTTAGCAAATCCACAGGACCTTAAGGAATGTGTAGCATTCAAAAAACCTAGTATGTCAACTAACACTGCCCATTTATAATGTAAAACCCGGATCATGTATGTTGGATATATTTTTAAAAGAGACTCAACAAGAAGAAATTCCCTACTCATGCGAAGCACTAGTAGGCAGTACTAAACGAGAAATATTTATTCACCTTAGAAATGACCTGTGGCTATTTTCTGTTCCAAAGAAACAGTTGGGACTATTTCTTGTTATAATAACACAGAAAGAATCGATCCAAGCTACAGAACTGAACTACTATTACAAGACGTGGGAACAATAACAATAAAACAAGGATGCCGACTGGTAACCAAAGAAGCCACGGTACAAACACCACTGATAACAACAAGCACGAATATAATAAGTCCCAAGGTGATCAATTTCAAACCAGTCAATCTATCGTATACAATTCCTAATATTGAAAATGAAGAAGTAAAGGCCATAATATGGTCAAAAATAGAGAATATCAAGGGAACCTTACCACTAACAAAAAATAAGAGAAGCCTTAGACTCTCAAATTCCCCTATTTACTAATGAAGACCAAAGATTGACGTATGTAGAAAGTAGATACGGACTATTCTCAACAAATTTTGGGTGGTATATCCTCCTGACAGTAGGATTCGTATTCATAATCTCGTATTCTATAAGAATCGTGTTGAACCTAAATACGGAAGAGTGTTGAGAATAACGTGTAGAAAAGGAGCAAAGTCAGATCACATCGAGCCGAGTGAGATGCAAAACCTAAACCCAGAACTCCCTGATAGCCCTTAAGCAAACGAGTAAGGGAGGACAAGATCGAGCGAATGGGAGTAGAGGTCCTCATTCGTGCCATGTCCAAGTCCCAAATTTTCACTTAATTTTTTTGTGCAAGCCCATGCAGCTGCAAAGATATATTTCTTAAGCGGCATGGACGCGCATAAACAGTAAAGATTTGAAAATTTATAGTAAATCGAGACCTCTCATAAAAACCATGTAACCTACCTCGCATGTAGTCCTATAATAGAAAATTTAAATGCTAAAGTAGATGAGTGTTGAATAACATTTAAAAGCGTGTTTGAATATTAATATGTGCCAAAAGCACATATATACATGTATATATATATTATCACCAATTTTGAAAATCTTATATAGTGTTATTTTTTCGCAGACACAATTATTTTTTCCTAGTTTTTACCTAGTTTATCTCGTAGTAATTTAGTGATTGCTGCAATATGCATGTAAAAGCATGAAAATTGCTCTTATTGTTTTTTATCTTTGAATTTAACCGTAACTATATTAAAACTGATATTATTCGTACGACTGATCACGACTATTATTTCAAACAATAGTCCCCACATAGTATCATATATTTGTATATTATTGCTGTATGTGTTTTAACTTGTGTAATTATAAAGAGCATATGATTCTGCCCAGATATTTATATTCTAGGAAGCAGAGTAACCAGTGCAAATTAATTATTGGCGTACCAGCAGGCAACACGGATACAACCTAGTAGCATCTACTTTCATCATTCGTCAACCACCGACAAGTACTCACCAAGGAAACCCATGAAGACAATATCCTGATGACAATCCAAGTCACCCAAGCCTAGTACCAGGTAACACGATTCCAAACAATATCGACAAACCAAGAATAACCCTAGAGTCAATCCCTCAGAGATTATATATCTTAAGCCCCAAATCAGAGACAATATGTTGAACCAACATAAAAAGCTGAAGTTTTGACTCTATCCAATCATTATTAGATGTCACAAAACCAATCCATCCACCATGAGAAGAACCAAACATGATCAACTTAATGGGAGATATAAACTGTACGTGCTAAAATTTTTCTCAAAATGAAGCATTCAGAGAAGAAAACCAACCAGTTATTATTGTTTTTAATCTACATAATTACGCCCTCAATGATTGTGTATCATTTAACCGGGAATGAAAGACAATGCGTCGAGCCAAAGCCCTAAGATCAAGTTTTGATCCTGCCATAGTTAACGTTAAATGTTGTAACACAGCCCATAGTCCAAATAAAAATTGGACTGAACGTGAACAATTTACGAGAAACACAGACTGTACGAGTATTAGATTTTCCCAAAAATAAAAGTGTCCAAGAAGAGATACCCAGCCCAGCGATCAAGGTACCCATTTCATGTAATCAATTCCCCAAGAGTTATATACCTAGTAAACAATAAAAGAAGAACTGAACGTGATCAATTTACGGAAAACACAGACTGTACGAGTATTAGATTTTCCGAGGATAAAAGTGTCCAAGAAGAAATACCCAGCCAGCGATCAAGATACCCATTTCATGTAATCAATTCCCCAAGGGTTATGTACCTAATAGACATTCCAACATCCCTGTGACATCAACCCCTCGTATTTGACATGACAAACCATGCACGGACAGTTTTGTGCAATAGTCATAATTATGAACAATGTAAACGCTTATCCCAAGGAACAAATGCAAAGAGATGAAACACCACAAAGACAAACCATAAAACAATTAGCCGACACAGTAATTAGTTCAACGGAAACCCAAAATAAAGTGACAACGTATGTGAGTATTATAGACACGTACAATGATGAAGTAAGTGTGAAATCTTATGTATCTAACTTATAACTTTATTGAATATAGATAAACTTTTCATAAAACAAATGAAAATGAGTGTAAATTACATAAGCTCAGTGTTGCAATCAGACATTAAACTTAAAACCTATTAATGTGTCAAAACCTTTTCTTGCAAATTATTTTAATTCATATATATCAGTGTGTTAGAAATAGAGATGTAGTTATGTGCTTTTGAAGTCAGATACTTATCGTACCAATATAGCGTCAGGTGGAAGTATAAACTAGTATTAGAAGTAGAGAACATGTAAAACGTCAAGTAATAAAATAATAAAACCATGTAGAATTATTAGCATATCAGGTGAAGGTAATCTTAGTATTAGGTGAAGGAAATAATAATTATTATATAATCATATAACCTAATGTGTTAGTCAATAGAAACTCTTTGGCCCCTTCGCCAAATAGAGTGAGTAGGTGATGGACTTTAAAGTAATATTGTTATATATATAGTCTAATAGAGCAATCGGGGATATGAGAAAAAAAAAGATATAAATATTACCAAAAAAAAGAGCTAATTCAAGTAATGAGTACTAAAATAAATTCTTTTAAAGAAAAATCAAAATTTGAAAGTGTAGAGAGAGTAGCATAACACAACGATGAGGACATCGTTAAGAATGGGAAGGATGATATGTAATGGGATCAATTTTCAAAAACCTCAAAATCTTCCAATTAAAGTTACCCAAGTAAAGAATAAAATCACTCAAAATATGAACCTGAAAAATTCAAGTAGCCTACAGATCGAGCAAGACTCAAGCTTTCAATTTAACATAGTGAAACAAATGTATCTAATTATACATTGTAATTATACATTGTAACAACATCGTAAGAATCTTTCCCACAGAAAATCCAATAAATAAGTCCGCCTTTATGTCGCCAATGTATGCAACAAACATCAGCTTGACCAAATCTTATATGACAGGCGACTAACAATGTAATTTAAATCTTAAGAGCTCGAAATACCAAACTATCAAGAGGGTATAATTTATTATACAAAAAAATAGTCACTCGAGATGCAAAATATCTTTGTATAATCTAATTGCATTGTTCTGGAAACTAAGTTTAGAACTATGTATCTCAATGTAATTAAATCGTATTATCCTTTACCAACTTTCACAGAAATAAATTACAAGTCTTCTGGAAACTAAGTGACACCCTGCTAGCAAAAAGCTACAGTGTAAAACTTTGCTTTGTTATGAAAAATTCCAAAGTGATATCTTAAAAGTTATAAATTGTAATTAAAGTTACAATGTAAAACTTCGTTTTGTTAGAAAAATTCCAAAGTAATATCATAAAAGTCATAAACTTTAATTAAACCCAAGTAGCCCATTGGTGTATACCCATCCAACAGTAATATAAGACAAATAGTGGAACCAATAGAAACTGTAAAATACACTTGTTAGTTACGCCCGAACGTAACCTCTGGCGAAGTTGGAAAGTGTAGATAGCTAGAACTTAGCAATTTTCGCGCCAGTCTTTTGGCAGTCTCTTTTCAGTCTTTTTGGAGTCTTTTTCAGTCTTAGGAGAGTCCTATGTCAGTTTTACTACAGACTTATTGTCAGTCTATTATGTGAATTTTAGGCAAACCTAAAAACAGTTTTATTTAACGTTATTTGTACTGTCCAAGTGAACCATTTTTGCCTAAGTGTATTTGACTGTAAAGTGTCTTTGATATTACTACCAAACTATATGACGATATGTGAGTAAAAATAAACACATTACTTTCTTACTTTATTCTCTCTATGTTAGTAATTCTCAAAATAGTTAGTCCTTGTGGCTCCACTCGCTCTCAAGGGAACCTGAAACTTTTCAATCTGATTTCGACTCAGTATGGCCGTTAATATAAGCTCCCTATTTGAACCGCTAATTTGAGCTCCCCCCCCCCACACGAAGTTCCGTCTCCACTCAGGTAAGCTACTCGCGAACTGTCAACTAAGAATTTAACTAAATTTCCCCATTGAATTAATTAATTGGAATTTCCATGTGAGGAAACATCAGAAAATATAAGAACAAATAACTTTTATTAAACCCCCCCCCCAACAGAACACCCTTTTTATTAGACCCCCCCCCCCATTAGAATAACTACCATAGAGTACCAGTGAGAAAGCCGCATCGTGTCTATGAGTAAGTATAGAGTACGATTGGTACAGGCACAAGCATATTTCTTGTCATTTTAAGATACGTAAGAAAAAGTTGAATAATTTCTAAGGCCAGAAAAATTCAGTCCAAAAAAAGTACTACTACAAACATTATTTTGCTAATAGTAAAAGACTTTGAGTAACATGTTTATGTCATTCCCATTTTGTATTTCGAAAATATTAAATGTAAAGTTTTTTGTTTTAAGTATATTTCATGTCATTCTAAGACATGTTAACAAAAAAGTTGAAAAAATTACCATGTTAAAAAAAGGGAAAGGGGTCCAAAAAGTTGGAGGAAAGGGGCCCCTTGGAGGTTGGGGAGAGGGGGTCCTTGGAGGTTGAGGTCCTTGGTGGTTCAAACCCATAATCAGCTCACTAGTTGATTTCTAAGGATATCTAAAGATTGTTCTGAATTTCTTTATTAAATTCTTTTCTCGGTATCTACATCTTTATCAGTTTCAACTTTGAGCGTTCCCTAACGTCCAAAACCAGATTTTGCAAAAGTTCCCAAGGGGATAGCCTTGACATGTGTCCTGGAAAGGTGCCAAGGAGCGTAAAGTAAGCCAATAGCATGGCTAGGAAAGTAAAGTAAGCAAAATGGAACCTCAATAGAGAATAACCTAGATAAGGTTCGTTCAACCACAAGAGTGCCCTAGGGGATGGTCTCGAAATAGTTCATTCAACTTGATGCACTTCAGTGGTTCCTATGACCGTTGTAGAAGTATAATAGAGAATGACCTACATAAATTTCATTCAACCTTAAGAGTGCCCTAGGGGATAAATCTCCATATCTAAGGCTACAATGAAAGAAATCTTGATATAGTTAGGTTCTGTCTTAAGGATAAAGGTTGTAATTTTGCTAAAATCTTTACATTTTGCCCATCAAACGAAAAGCACAAGTAGTATAGCATTTATTCAAACTGAACTACCATCGGAACTTACATCATATAAACCAACTGAACCGGTTATATTCGGACCAGAATAGTATACCATATAGATAATAATTATGCAAATAAGATACCTTTTGATACCTATATTAATGTAAGCAATACTGATCGAGATCTGAGATACTTTTTCATACCTGTAAATATCTTGGTCAATGGTCTAAATTATGGTGTTCGTGTAGAAAACATAATATTCAAATGGTCTGAATAGTCATAACTCAGGATATCAAGATAAAACCAAGATGACAATAATAATAATAGCTTTTTTTCAATTGAATAAAACCGGTAAAGGGTTAAAATCGCTTATCAACTAAAGGTAAATCTGAGGGAATGGTAACTCCCACACCATATCTTATAAATTTCAGAATATGATTAAAATATATTCATCCTTTTAGAAGTCAATTGACATAGTTTCACTTCTTGGCTGTTTTCGCTATTGTATACAAGTAGCAAGTGAGGAGTGCGGTACCAAGTAAACTTGAAACTAATAAAATTGTAGGCACCGAGAAAAAATTTTAATTTTGAAATCCAGAACAATCCGTAGAAATCCAGTACAGTCCTGAGAAATTAAGTAGTGAGGTGGTTATGGATTTGACAACGCCCTTAGTGGGTATACTATTGGAGTTACTACAGATTCCTCTGACAAAAAGTCGTATACATTTTAGGCAATGATACGGCAGCCATTAGCCATCAAGGACCCCAAACATCAAGAGCCCCTCCCCCCATTTTTCATACTTTTTTTAAAGTTTAATTTTTTTAACTTTTATTTTTATTTTTTATTTTTTTCAACTTTTTCTTACATGTCTTAAAATGACATGAAATATAACCTACTTAAAACAAAAAAATATTCACATTCAATATTTTTGAAATACAAAATGAGAATGACATAGATATGTTAGTCGTGACTTTTATTATTAGAAAAGTAAAATTTGTAGTAGCACTTTTTTTGGACTGAATTTTTTTTGACTTGGAAATTAAGCAACTTTTACTTTTTTTTATTTTTTCGGCCTTACCAATGGTACTCTATGATTGCTTATAGTAAATACGTGGTTTATCGTGTCGGTGTTACCTCTATTGATGTTTCAAAGTTCATTTTATAATTTGCTTCGTTTGAAACATATGAATTAGAATATTTTTTGTAGTGTTATATTTGGTTTATCTTGTCAATGTAACCTCTGCTGATGTTAATTTTGGAATTTTTTCGGTTGAAAAGTATGATATGGAATATTTTTGTAGTGTTATGTCATGGCTTATCTTGTCCTTGTTACATTCTGTTGATGATTCAAAGTGCATTTTGGAATTTGTTTCGCTTGAAACGTATGACTTAGGATTTTTTTTAGTGTTGTTTCGTGATTTATCTTGTCATTGTTACATTTTTTGATGTTTCAAAGTGCATTTTGGAATTTTTTATTTTGAAACGAAGGACTTAGGATCTTTTTTCTAATGCTGTCTCGTGAGTTGTCTTGTCAGTGTTAGCTCTGTTAATGTTTCAAAGTTCATTTTGGATTTTTTTCCTCTGAAACGTATGACTTAGGATATTTTTTTTTAGTGTTGTATCGTGATTTATCTTGTCAGTGTTACCCCTGTTGATGTTTCAAAGTGAATTTTGGATTTTTTCGGTCGTTTGAAACGCATGACTAGGGATCTATTTGACATGTTGTTTCATGATTTATCTTGTCAATGTTATACCTCAAAGTTCATTTTAGAATTTTTTTCGTTTCAAACGTATGGCTAAGAATTTTTTTGCAGTGTTGTGTAGTGATTCATCTGGTCAGTCTAACCTCTGTTGATGATTCAAAGTACTTTTTAGATTTTTTTTTGTTTGAAACGCATGACTTGGAATATTTTTGTAGTGTTGTGTCGTAATTTATCTTGTCAGTGTCACCTCGGTTGATGTTTCAAAGTACATGTCAGAATTGGTTACGTTTGAAACTTATGACTTAGAATATTTTTTTTGTATTATTGTGTGTGGTTTATCCTGTCAATGTAACTCTCTGCTAATGTTTCAAAGTGCATTTTGGAATTTTTCGTTTGAAGTGTATTACTTGGAATATTTTGTTAGTGTAATTTCATGGTTTATCTTGTTGGTGTTACATTCTTTTGATGTTTCAAAGTACATTTTGGAATTTATTCGTTTGAAATGTATGACTTAGGATAGTTCTGTAGTGTTGTTTCGTGATTTATCTTTTCAGTGTTACATTCCGTTGATGTTTCAAAGTGCATTTTGGAATTTTTCTCGTTTGAAACGTATGACTTGGGATATTTTTGTAGTGTTGTTTCGTGAAATATCTTGTCAGTGTTAGCTCTGTTGACGTTCAGCTCTGTTGACTTTTTTGTAATTTTTTTGTTTGAAACGTATGACTTGGAAATTTTTTGTAGTGTTGTTTCGGGGTTTTTCTTATCAGTGTTAAAGTCTGTTGTTGTTTCAAAGGTCATTTTGGAATTTTTTTGTTTGAAACATATGACTTAAGATATTTTTTCTAATCTTGTGTCGTGATTTATCTTGTCAGTCTTACATTCTGTTATTATTTCAAATTGCATTTTAGAATTTGTTTCGTTGGAAACGCATGACTTGAAATATTTTTGTAGTGTTTTGTCGTGAAATATCTTGTCAGTTTTACCTCTGTTGATGTTTCAAAGCCCATTTCGGAATTTTGTTGTTGTTGTTGTTTGAAACATATGACTAATATTTTGTCGTAATTTATCTTGTCAGTGTTAGCTTTGCTGATGTTTCAAAGTGCATTTTGGATTTTTTTTGTATGAAACGAATGACGGGGACTTTTTGTAATATTGTGTTGTGGTTTATCTTGCCAGTGTTACATTTTGTTGATGTTTAAAAGTGCATTTTTGAATTTTTTCGTTTGAAACGAACGACCTGAGATATTTTTTCTAGTGATGTGTCGTATTTAATCTTGTCAGTGTTATCTCTTTTGATGTTTAAAAGTACATTTTGAAATTTTTTGTTTGAAACGTATGACTCTTTGTACTTTTGTAATGTTGTTTCATGATATATCTTGTC
Source organism: Artemia sinica (assembly GCA_027921565.1). Lineage (NCBI taxonomy): Eukaryota > Metazoa > Arthropoda > Branchiopoda > Anostraca > Artemiidae > Artemia > Artemia sinica. The sequence goes on from CM051265.1 coordinate 55,006,264, forward strand.
ATTTTTACATTCTGTTGATGTTTTAAAGCTCATTTTGGAATCTTTTCGCTTGAACATATGACTTAGGATATTTTTTCTAGTATTGTATCGTCGTTTATCTTGTCAGTGCTACCTCTGTTGATGTTTCCAAGTTCATTTTGGAATTCTTTCGTTTGAATAGTATGAGTAAGAATATTGTTGTAATTTTGTATCGTGGTTTATCTTGTCAGTGTTACAATCTTTGGATGTTTCAAAAGGCATTTTAGAACTTTTTCGTGTGAAATGTATGACTTGGAATATTTTTGTAATAGCGTTTTGTCGTGATTTATCTTCTCACTGTTACTTCTGTTTATGTTACAAAGTGCATTTTGGATTTTTTTTTCATAGGAAACATATGACAGGATATTTTTGTAAAGTTGATTCGTGATTTATATTTCCAGTGTTACCTTTGTTGATTTTTCAAAGTGCATATTGTAATTTTTTTGAAACGTATGACTTTGAATAATTTTGTAGTGTTGTGTCAAGGTTTATCTACTAAGTATTAAATTCTGTTGATTTTTCAAAGTGCATTTTTTTCTTTGAAACGTATGACTTACGACATTTTTCTAGTTTTGTTTCGTGATTGATCTTCTCAGTGTTAGCTCTTTTGAAGTACACTTTGGAATTTTTTTTGTTTGAAACAGATGACTTGGGATATTTTAGTAATGTTTTTTCATGATTTATCTTGTCATTGTTACATTATGTTGATGTTTCAAAGTGTATTTCGGAATTTTTTCGTTTGAAATGTATGACTTTGGATATTTCTGTAGTGTTGTATCGTGATTCATCTTCTCACTGTTACATTCCGTTGATGTTTTCAAATGTATTTTTGAATTTTTTCATAGGAAAGGTATGATTTAGGATATTTTTGTAATGTTATTTCGTGATTTATATTGCCATTGTTACCTCTGCTGATGTTTCAAAGTCCATTTTAGAATTTGTTTCGTTCGAAACGCATGACTTGGGATATTTTTGTAGTGTTATATCATAATTTATCTTGTCAGTGTTACCTCGGTTGATGTTTCAAAGTGCAGTTAGAATTGGTTTCGTTTTAAACTTACGAATTAGAGTATTTTTTCTGTAGTATTGTGTTGTGATTTATCTTGTCAATGTAACCTCTGCTGATGTTTCAAAGTGCATTTTGAAATTTTCCGTTTGAAACGTATTTCTTGGAACATTTTTGTAGCGTAGTGTCATAGTTTATCTTGTCGGTGTTACATTCTTTTGATGTTTCAAAGTACATGTTGGAATTTTCTTTTGAAACGTATGACTTAGGATAGGTGTGTAGTGTTGTTTCGTGATTTATCTTGTCATTGTTACATTCCTTTGATGTTTCAAAGTACATTTTGGATTTTTCTCGTTTGAAACGTATGACTTTAGATATTTTTTGTAGTGTTGTTTCGGAATTTTTCTTATCAGTGTTACAGTCTGTTGACGTTTCAAAGGGCATTTTGAAATCTTTTGTTTGAAACTTATGACTTAGAATATTTTTTCGAATGTCGTGTCGTGATTTATCTTGTCAGTGTTACATTCTGTTATTGTTTCAAACTGCATTTTAGAATTTGTTTCGTTTGAAACGCATGACTTGGGATATTTTGTAGTATTATGTCGTGAATTCTCTTGTCAGTTTTATCTCTTTTGATGTTTCAAAGTCCATTTTGGATTTTTTTTTGTTGTTTGAAACATATGACTAATATTTTGTCATAATTTATCTTGTTAGTGATAGCTTTGCTGATGTTTCAAAGTGACATTTTGGAATTTTTTCGTTTGAAAGCGTATGATTTGGGTATTTTTTCTAGTGTTGTGTCGTGATTAATCTTGTCAGTGTTACCTCTGTTGATGTTTCAAACTACATTTTGAAATTTTTCGTTTGAAACGTGTGACTTGGGGTACTTTTGTAATGTTGTTTCATGATATATCTTGTCATTTTTACATTCTGATGATGTTTCAAAGATCATTTTGGAATTTCGTTTCATATGACTGGATATTTTTCTAGTGTTGAGTCGTCTTTATCTTGTCAGTGCCACCTCTGTTGATGTTTCAAAGTTCATTTTGAGTTCTTTCGTTTGAAATGTATGAGTAAAAATACTTTTGTAATGGTGTCTCGCGGTTTATTTAGTTAGTGTTACATTCTTTTGATGTTTCAAAAGGCATTTTAGAGCTTTTTCGTGTGGAACTTGGAATATTTTTGTGCAATTATGTCGTGATTTATCTTCTCACTGTTACTTCTGTTGATGTTACAAAGTGTATTTTGGATTTTTTTCATAGGAAACCTATGACTTAAACGTACACATTTTTGTAAATGTTTTCTCGTGATTTATATTGCCAGTGTTACCTCTGATGATGTTTCAAAGTGGTCTTTGGAATTTTTTTTAATTTGAAACATGTGACTTAGAATACTTTTTCCTAGTGTTGTGTATTTGTTTATCTACTCAGTGTTATATTCTGCTGATGTTTCAAAGTGCCTTTTGGAATTTTTTTTTTCATTTGAAAAATATGACTTAGGATATTTTTTGTAGTGTTTTGTCTTGATTTATAAAGACATTGTAGAGACATGGTTTAGAGACATATGCAAAAATTTGGGTTCAGTTGAGATTCACTTATCTTGGCGCGCCAATATAAGTGAACCTAAATGAACCTAACATTTTGCATGTCTCTCTAACTATGCCAATGTTTTGAGTGGATTCCGATGCCATCTACAACTAGAGTTGAAAATATGGCAGCAGATAAGGTGGTGAAGAGGGTTTGACATCTATGCTGTTTTAAGTTTATAACTTAACTTTTTATGTGTTTTTTTATGTGGCTCACTCCATAGTACTCTATGATTGATCATTGACACTACACGGACAAGATAAATTATGCAGCAAAATTACAAAAATATCCCCATTCATACGTTTCAAACGAAAAAAATTCCAAAATGCACCTTGAAACATTATCAGAATGTAACATTGACAAGATAAAGCACGACACAACACTACAAAAAAAAATCCTAAGTCATATGTTACAAACGAAATACATTCCAAAATGTACTTTGAAACATCAACAGAATGTAACATTGACAAGATAAATCATGAAACGACATTACAAAATATCCCAAGTAATACGTTTCAAACGAAAAAATTCCAAAATGTACTTTGAAACATCAACAGAGCTAACACTGACAAGATAAATCACGAAACAACACTAGAAAAAATATCCTAAGTCATACGTTTCAAGCAAAATATTCCAAAATGCGCTTTGAAACATCAATAGAATGTTACACTGACAAGATAAACCACGACACAACATTACAGAGATATCCAAGTCATACATTTCAAACAACAAAAAAAAATCCAAAATGCACTTTCAAACATCAACAGAGGTAACACTGACAAGATAAATCACGAAATTACCCTACAAAAGTATCAAGCCAGACTTGACTACACTGACAAGATAAACCACGACACAACATTACAGAGATATCCCAAGTCATACATTTCAAACAACAAAAAACAATCCGAAATGCACTTTCAAACATCAACAGAGGTAACACTGACAAGATAAATCACGACATTACCCTACAAAAGTATCAAGCCAGACGTTTCAAACGTAACAAATTCTAAAATGCACTTTGAAACATTAACAAAATGGGACATTGACAAGATAAACCACAACACAAAACTACAAAATATTCTAAGTCATTAGTTTCAAACGAAAAATTCTAAAATGCACTTTTGAAATACCAACTGGCAAATCATCAGACAAAAGACTGACAAGACAAATCACGACGAAATGCTACAGAAATATCCTAAGTCATCTGTTTCAAACGAAAGAAATTCCAAAATGCACCTTGAAACATTATCAGAATGTAACATTGACAAGATAAAGCACGAAACAACACTACAAAAATATCACAAGTCATACGTTCAAACGAGACAAATCCCAAAATGTACTTTGAAACATCAACAGAATGTAACACTGACAAGATAAATCACAAAACAACGCTACAAATGTAACCTAAGTCATACATTTAAAGCGAAAAAGTCCGAAATGCAATTTGAAACATCAACAGAATGAAACACTGACAAGATAAACCCTGACATAACACTTCATAAATAATCTAAGTCTTGCGTTTCAAACGAAATAATTCCAAAATGCACTTTGAAACATGAACGGAATGTGACACTTATAAGATAAAAGTCGACACAACACTACAAAAAATCCTAAGTCATACGTTATAAACGAAAAACATTCCAAAATGTACCTTGAAACATTATCAGAATGTAACATTGACAAGATAAAGCACGAAACAACACTACAAAAATATCACAAGTCATACGTTTCAAACGAAAAAATTCCAAAATGTACTTTGATAGATCAACAGAGCTAACACTGACAAGATAAATCACGAAACAACACTAGAAAAAATATCCTAAGCCATACGTTTCAAACAAAATATTCCAAAATGCGCTTTGAAACACCAACAGAATGTAACACTGACAAGATAAACCAAGACACAACATTACAGAAATATCCCAAGTCATACGTTCCAAACAACAACAAAAAATCCAAATGCACTTTCAAACATCAACAGAGGTAACACTGACAAGATAAATCACGACATTACACTACAAAAAGTATCTAAAGCCAGACGTTTCAAACGAAACAAATTCTAAAATGCACTTTGAAACATTAACAGAATGGAACACTGACAAGATAAACCCCAACACAAAACTACAAAATATCCTAAGTCATTAGTTTCAAACGAAAAATTCTAAAATACACTTTTGAAATACCAACAGCAAAATCATCAGACAAAAGAATGACAAGACAAATCACTACAAAATGCTACAGAAATATCCCAATTCATACGTTTCAAACGAAAAAAATTCCAAAATTTACCTTGAAACATTATCAGAATGTAACATTGACAAGATAAAGCACGACACAACACTGCAAAATATTCTAAGTCATTAGTTTCAGACGAAAAATTCTAAAATGCACTTTTGAAATACCAACTGACCAATCATCAGACAAAAGACTGACAAGACAAATCACGACGAAATGCTACAGAAATATCCTAAGTCATACGTTTCAAACGAAAGAAATTCCAAAATGCACCTTGAAAAATTATCAGAATGTAACATTGACAAGATAAAGCACGAAATAACACTACAAAAATATCACATGTCATACGTTTCAAACGAGACAAATCCCAAAATGTACTTTGAAACATCAACAGAATGTAACACTGACAAGATAAATCACAAAACAACGCTACAAAAGTAACCTAAGTCATACATTTAAAGCGAAAAAGTCCGAAATGCAATTTGAAACATCAACAGAATGAAACACTGACAAGATAAACCCTGACATAACACTTCATAAATGATCTAAGTCTTGCGTTTCAAACGAAATAATTCCAAAATGCACTTTGAAACATGAACGGAATGTGACACTTATAAGATAAACGTCGACACAACACTACAAAAATCCTAAGTCATACGTTACAAACGAAAAACATTCCAAAATTTACTTTGAAACATCATCAGAATGTAACATTGAAAAGATAAATCATGAAACGACATTACAAAATATCCCAAGTAATACGTTTCAAACGAAAAAATTCCAAAATGTACTTTGATAGATCAACAGAGCTAACACTGACAAGATAAATCACGAAACAACACTTCAAAATAATCCAAGTCATACGTTTCAAACGAAAAAATTCCAAAATACACTTTGAAACATGAACAGAATGTGACACTTATAAGATAAACCTCGACACAACACTACAAAAAAAATCCTAAGTCATACGCTACAAACGAAAAACATTCCAAAATGTACTTTGAAACATCAACAGAATGTAACATTGACAAGATAAATCATAAAACGACATTACAAAATATCCCAAGTAATACATTTCAAACGAAAAAATTCCAAAATTTACTTTGAAACATCAACAGAGCTAACACTGACAAGATAAATCACGAAACAACACTAGAAAAAATATACTAAGTCATTCGTTTCAAAAGACAAAATTCCAAAATGCACTTTGAAACATCAACAGAATGTGACACTGATAAGATAAACCTCGACACAACACTACAAAAAACATCCCAACTCATACATTACAAACGAAAAACATTCCAAAATGTACTTTGAAACATCAACAGAATGTAACATTGACAAGATAAATCATGAAACGACATTACAAAATATCCCAAATAATATGTTTCAAACGACAAAAAATCCAAATGTACTTTCAAACATCAACAGAGCTAACACTGACAAGATAAATCACGACATTACACTAAAAAAGTATCTAAGTCAGTACGTTTCAAACGTAACAAATTCCTAAAATGCACTGTTGAAACATTAACAAAATGGGACACTGACAAGATAAACCACAACACAAAACTACAAAATATTCTAAGTCATTAGTTTCAAACGAAAAATTCTAAAATGCACTTTTGAAATACCAACTGACAAATCATCAGACAAAAGACTGACAAGACAAATCACGACGAAATGCTACAAAAATATCCTAAGTCATACGTTTCAAACGAAAAAAATTCCAAAATGCACCTTGAAACATTATCAGAATGTAACATTGACAAGATAAAGCACGAAACAACACTACAAAAATATCACAAGTCATACGTTTCAAACGAAACAAATCCCAAAATGTACTTTGAAACATCAACAGAATGTAACACTGACAAGATAAATCACAAAACAACGCTACAAAAGTAACCTAAGTCATACATTTAAAGCGAAAAAGTCCGAAATGCAATTTGAAACATCAACAGAATGAAACACTGACAAGATAAACCCTGACATAACACTTCATAAATAATCCAAGTCTTGCGTTTCAAACGAAATAATTCCAAAATGCAGCTTTGAAACATCAACAGAATGTGACACTTATAAGATAAACCTCGACACAACACTACAAAAAAAATCCTAAGTCATACGCTACAAACGAAAAACATTCCAAAATTTACTTTGAAAACATCATCAGAATGTAACATTGAAAAGATAAATCATGAAACGACATTACAAAATATCCCAAGTAATACGTTTCAAACGAAAAAATTCCAAAATGTACTTTGATAGATCAACAGAGCTAACACTGACAAGATAAATCACGAAACAACACTAGAAAAAATATCCTAAGTCATACGTTTCAAACAAAATATTCCAAAATGCGCTTTGAAACATCAACAGAATGTAACACTGACAAGATAAACCACGACACAACATTGCAGAAATATCCCAAGTCATACGTTTCAAACAACAAAAAAATCCAAAATGCACTTTCAAACATCAACAGAGGTAACACTGACAAGATAAATCACGACATTACACTACAAAAAGTATCTCAAGCCAGACGTTTCAAACGAAACAAATTCTAAAATGCACTTTGAAACATTAACAGAATGGAACACTGACAAGATAAACCCCAACACAAAACTACAAAATATCCTAAGTCATTAGTTTCAAACGAAAAATTCTAAAATGCACTTTTGAAATACCAACAGCAAAATCATCAGACAAAAGAATGACAAGATAAATCACGACAAAATGCTACAGAAATATCCCAATTCATACGTTTCAAACGAAAAAAATTCCAAAATGCACCTTGAAACATTATCAGAATGTAACATTGACAAGATAAAGCACGACACAACACTGCAAAGATATCACAAGTCATACGTTTCAAACGAAACAAATCCCAAAATGTACTTTGAGACATCAACAGAATGTAACACTGGTAAGATAAATCACAAAACAACGCTACATAAGTATCCTACGTCATACATTAAAACAAAAAGTCCAAAATGCAATTTGAAACATCAGCAGAATGAAACACTGGCAAGATAAACCCTGACAAAACACTTCATAGATAATCCAAGTCATGCGTTTCAAACGAAAAAAATTCCAAAATACACTTTGAAACATCAACAGAATGTAACATTGACAAGATAAATCATAAAACGACATTACAAAATATCCCAAGTAATACATTTCAAACGAAAAAATTCCAAAATGTACTTTGAAACATCAACAGAGCTAACACTGACAAGATAAATCACGAAACAACACTAGAAAAAATATCCTAAGTCATACGTTTCAAGCAAAATATTCCAAAATGCACTTTGAAACATCAACAGAATGTAACACTGACAAGATAAACCACGACACAACATTGCAGAAATATCCCAAGTCATACGTTTCAAACAACAAAAAAATCCAAAATGCACTTTCAAACATCAACAGAGGTAACACTGACAAGATAAATCACGGCATTACACTACAAAAAGTATCTCAAGCCAGACGTTTCAAAAGAAACAAATTCTAAAATGCACTTTGAAACATTAACAGAATGGAACACTGACAAGATAAACCACAACACAAAACTAAAAAATACCCTAAGTCATTAGTTTCAAACGAAAAATTCTAAAATGCACTTTTGAAATACCAACAGACAAATCATCAGACAAAATACTGACAAGACAAATCACGACAAAATGCTACAGAAATATCTCAAGTCATACGTTTGAAATGAAAAAAAGTTAAAAATGTACTTTGAAACATTAACAGAGGTAATACTGAAACGATAAACCACGACACAGTACTATAGAAATATCCTAAGTCACACGTTTAAAACGAAAAAACTCCAAAATAGAGTTTGAAACATCAACAGAGGCAACACTGAAAAGATAAACAAAGACAACACTACAAAAATACCCTAAGTCATACGTTTCAAACAAAAAAAATACAAATTGCACTTTGAAACACCACCAGAATGTAACATTAAGAAGATAAACCACGACACAACACTACAGAAATATCCTAAAGCATACGTTACAAACTAAAAAATTCAAAAATGAACTTTGAAACATCAATACAGGCAACACTGACAAGATAAATAACGACGAAAACACTAGAAAATCTAGTCCGAGTCTTACGTTCCAAACGAAAAAAATCCAAAATACACTTTGAAGTATTAATAGAGATAATACTGAAAAAATAAACCACGACACAATACTATAAAAATATCCCAAGTTGCACGTTCAAAACGAAAAAATTCCAAAATACAGTTTGAAAGATCAACATTGAAAAAATAAACCAAGACACAACACTACAAAAATATCCAAAGGCATACGTTTAAATGAAAAAGTCATACGTTTAAAACGAAAAAATTACAAAATGTACTTTGAAACACCACCAGAATGTAACATTAAGAAGATAAATCACGACAAAACACTACAGAAAGACCCTAAGGCAAACGTTACAAACGAAAAAATTCAAAAATGAACTTTGAAACATCAATACAGGTAACACTGAGAAGATAAATCATGGCAAAACACTAGAAAAAATATTCCAATTCATACGTTTCAAACGAAAAAAACTCCAAAATGCACCTTGAAACATCAACAGAATGTAACACTAAGTGGATAAACCATAACACAACACTAGAAAAAAAATATTCTAAGTCATACGTTTCAAATGAAAAAATTTAATATGCACTTTGAAACATCAACAGAGATAACACTGGCACTATAAATCACGAAACAACATTACAAAAATGTCCTTAGTCATACGCTTCCAATGAAAAAAATTCCATAATGCAGTTTGAAACATCAACTTAGGTAACAGTGAGATAATAAATTACGAAACATCAGTAAAAAGTATTTCAAGTCATACGTTTCAAGTGAAAAATTCAAAAATGAACTTTGATACATCACCAGAGATAACATTGACAAGATAAATTACGACACAACACAAGAAAGACTATCATGTTATTGGTTTCTAAAGAGAAAAAAAATTCGAAATGCACTTTGAAACATCTAGAGAATATAACACTGAGTGAATAAACCATGACGCAAGACTAGAAAAATATTCTAAGTCATACGTTTGAAACGCAAAAAATCGAAAATGCACTTTGAAACATCTACAGAGGTAATACTGGCAATACATCACGTGACCACATCACAAAAATATCGTAAATCATAAGTTTCCTCCGAAGCAAATTCCAAAATGCACTTTGAATCATCAACAGAGCAAACACTGACAAGATAAATCACGAAACAATATACAAAAATATCCTACGTCATACGTTTCAAACAAAATAAAATCCACAATGTACTTTGAAACCTAAGCAGAATGTAAAATTTACAAGATAAATCATGACAATTACTACAAAAATGTTTCAAGTCATAAGTTTCAAACAAAATAAAATCCAAAATGCACTTTGAAACATATACAGAGACAACACTGGCAATATAAATCACGAAAAAACATTACAAAAATGTCCTTAGACATAAGTATCCAATGAAAAAAAAAATTTTAATACAATTTGAAAAATCAACATAGGTAACAGTGAAAAGATAAATCACAAAACATCACTACAAAAATATTTTAAGTCATACATTTCAAACGAAAAAACTCAAAAATGAACTTTGAAACATCAACAGAGATAACATTGACATAATAAATTACGACACAAAACAAGAAAAAATATTCTGTCATACCTTTCAAACGAAACAAAAAAATCCAAAATGCTTTGAACCATCAAGAGAATATAACACTGAGTAAATAAACCATGATGCAACCCTAGAAAAAATATTTCAAGTCATACGTTTCAAACGAAAAATTCCAAAATGCACTGTGAAACATCTACAGAGGTAGCACTGGCAATAAAAATCACGAAACCACATCACCAAAATAACCTAAGTCATACATTTCCTACAAAAAAAAATTCCAAAATGCACTTTGAAACACCAACAGAGCTAACACTGACGAGATAAACCATGAAACAACACTACAAAAATATCCTACGTCATACGTTTCAAACAATTAAAATCCACAATGTACTTTGAACAATTAACAGAATGTAACACTTACAAGTAGATAATTTCGGAGACCAGACTGCCATTCCATGACGATAAAATAAAAGTCCAAAACAGGGATAACATCCTTTTTAATAGACAGTGTATAATAAATTTCAAAAATAATACCAGATATTTCGGTCACATATACAATGAGTCATCAGTAGTAAAACACTTGTCAGTGTTAGCTCTGTTGATGTTTTACTACTGATGACGGTCACTGTATAAGTGACCAAAATATCTGGTATTTTTGTGAAATTTGTTATACAGTGTCTATTAAAAAGGATTTTATTCTTTTTTGACTTTTATTTTATCAACACTTACAAGTAACACTACAAATGTTTCAACACTTATGTAACACTACAAAAATGTTTCAAGTCATAAGTTTCAAACGAAAAAAAAATCCAAAATGCACTTTAAAACATGAGCAGAGGTAACACTGAGAAGATTAACCACGACACAATACTACAAAAAATATATCCTAAGTCATACGTTTCAAATGAAAAAATTCAAAATGTACTTTGAAACATCAACAAAGGTAACGCTGACAAGATAAATCATAAAACAAAATTACAAAAATATCCTAAGGCATACGTTTCAAACGAAAAAATTCCAAAATATACTTTGAAACATCAGCAGTGCTAACACTGACAAGATAAATCACGAGACAACACTAGAAAAAATATCCCAAGTCATATGTTTTAAACGGAAAAAAAATCCAAAAGGCACTTCGAAAAATCAACAGAATGTAACACTCAGTAGATAAACCATGACACAACACTAGAAAAAAATATTTTAAGTCATAAGTTTCAAACGAAAAAATTCCAATATGCAATTTGAAACATCAACAAAGGTGACATTGGCAATATAAATCACGAAACAAAATTACCAAAATATCCTAAGTCATACGCTTCCTATTATAAAAAATTTCCATAATGCATTTTGAAACATCAACAGAGGTAACAGTGAGAAGATGAATCCCATAACATCACTAGAAAAATATTTTGAGTCATACGTTTCAAACGGAAAAAATTAAAAATAAACCTAGAAACAAAAACAGAGATAATACAGACAATATAATTCACGACACAACACTATTAAAAATATCCTGTCATACGTTTCAAACGAGAAAAAAATCCAAAATACACTTTGAAACATTATGAAAATGTAACACTGAGTAGATAAACCATGACGCAACACTAGAAAAACTACTCTAAGTCATATGTTTCAAACGAAAAAATTCTAAAATGTACTTTGTCACATCAACAGAAGTAACACTGGCAAAATAAGTTACGAAACCACATTACAAAAAACCACATGAAAACAACATTACAAAAAAGTCATACGTTTCAAGCGAAAAAATCCACATTGTACTTTGAAACATTAACAGAATGTAACACTGACAAGATAAATCATAACACAGCACTGCAAAAATAAAGTAAGTCTTACGCTTCCTACGTAAAAAAAATTCCAAAATGCAGTTTGAAACATCAACAGAACTAACAATGACAAGATAAATCACGAAACAACACTAAAAAATATCTTAAGTCACACGTTTCAAACGAAAAAATCCACAATGTACTTTGAAACATTAACAGAATGTAACACTGACATGATAAATCATGACACAACACTACAGAAATATTCGAAGTTCTAGGTTTCAAACGAAAAAATTCCAAAATGTACTTTGAAACATGAACAGAGGTAGCACTGACAACATAAACCACGACACTAAACTACGAAAAAAATATCCTTAGTCATATGTTCAAATCGAAAAAAATTCCAAAATGTACTTTGAAACATCAACAAAGGTAACACTGACAAGAGAAATCAAGAAAAAACATTACAAAAATATCCTAAGACCTACGTTTCAAGCGAAATAATTCCAAAATATACTTTGAAAAATCAGCAGAGCTAAGACTGGCAATATAAATCACGAAACAACATAACAAAAATATCCTAAGTTATACATTTCCTATGAAAACTTTTTTTTTCAATAATGCACTTTGAAAAACCAACAGGAGTAACAGTGAGAAGATAAATCACGAAAAAACACAACAGAAACATTCGAAGTCATACGGTTCAAACGAAAAAAAATCAGAAATGAAGTTTGAAACGTGAACAGAGATAGCACTGACTAGATAAATCACGACAACACGCTAGAAAAAATATCCCGTCAAACGTTTTAAACGAAAAATTTTTTCAAAAATGCACTTTAAAACATCAAGAGAATGTAAGACTGAGTAGATAAACCATGACAAAACACCATAAAAAATATTCTAAGTCATACATTTTACACAGAAAAAAAAATCCAAAATGCACTTTCAAACATCAAGAGAGGTAATATTAGTAATAAAAATCAAGAAACAACATTACAAAAATATCCTAACTCATTCGCTTCCTACGAAAAAAATCCACCTGCACTTTGAAACACCAACAAAGTAAACACTGGCAATATAAATCACGAAAAAACACTACAAAATATTCTAAGTCATAAGTTTCAAACAAAAAAACCCACATTGTACATTGAAACATTAACAGAATGTAACAGTGACAAGATAAACCATGACAAAACACTTCAAAATATCCCAAGTCATACACTTCAAACGAAAAAATTCCAAAATGCACTTTGAATCATCAACAGAGCAAACACTGACAAGATAAATCACGAAACAATACTACAAAAATATCCTACAACATACCTTTCAAACAAAATAAAATCCACAATGTACTTTGAAACATAAGCAGAATGTAACATTTACAAGATAAATCATGACAAAACACTACAAAAATGTTTCAAGTCATAAGTTTCAGACAAAATAAAATCCAAAATGCACTTTGAAACGTCAACAGAATGTAACACTGGGTGGATAAACCATGACACAATACTAGAAAAAAATATTCTAAGTCATACGTTTCAAAAGAAAAAAATTCAATATGCACTTTGAAACATATACAGAGACAACACTGGCAATATAAATCACGAAAAAACATTACAAAAATGTCCTTAGACATAAGTATCCAATGAAAAAAAATTTTTCATAATGCAATTTGAAAAATCAACATAGGTAACAGTGAAAAGATAAATCACGAAACATCACTACAAAAACATTCTTAAGTCATACATTTCAAACGAAAAAACTCAAAAATGAACTTTGAAATGTCAACAGAGATAACATTGACATAATAAATTACGACACAAAACAAGAAAAAATATTCTGTCATACCTTTCAAACGAAATAAAAAATCCAAAATGCTTTGAACCATCAAGAGAATATAACACTGAGTAAATAAACCATGATGCAACCCTAGAAAAAAAATTTCATGTCATACGTTTAAAACGAAAAAACTCCAAAATGCACTGTGAAACATCTACAGAGGTAGCTCTGGCAATAAAAATAACGAAACCACATCACAAAAATATCCTAAATCATACGTTTCCTACAAAAAAAACTTCCAAAATGCACTTTGAAACATCAACAGAGCTAACACTGACGAGATTAACCATGAAACAACGCTACAAAAATATCCTACGTCATACGTTTCAAACAATTAAAATCCACAATGTACTTTGAACCATTAACAGAATGTAACACTTACAAGTAGATAATTTCGGAGACTACACTGCCATTCCAAGACGATAAAATAAAAGTCCAAAACAGAGATAACATCCTTTTTAATAGACAGTGTATAATAAATTTCATAAAAAATACCAGATATTTCGGTCACATATACAATGAGTCATCAGTAGTAAAACACTTGTCAGTGTTAGCTCTGTTGATGTTTTACTACTGATGACGGTCACTGTATATGTGACCAAAATATCTGGTATTTTTTGTGAAATTTATTATACAGTGTCTATTAAAAAGGATTTTATTCTTTTTGGACTTTTATTTTATCAACACTTACAAGTAACACTACAAATGTTTCAACACTTATTTAACACCACAAAAATGTTTCAAGTAATAAGTTTCAAACGAAAAAAATCCAAAATGCACTTTAAAACATGAGCAGAGGTAACACTGAGAAGATAAACCGCGACACAATACTACAAAAAATATATCCTAAGTCATACGTTTCAAATGAAAAAAATTTCAAAATGTACTTTGAAACATCAACAAAGGTAACGCTGACAAGATAAATCATGAAACAACATTACAAAAATATCCTAAGGCATACGTTTCAAACGAAAAATTCCAAAATATACTTTGAAACATCAGCAGTGCTAACACTGACAAGATAAATCACGAGACAACACTAGAAAAAATATCCCAAGTCATATGTTTTAAACGGAAAAAAAAATCCAAAAGGCACTTCGAAAAATCAACAGAATGTAACACTCAGTAGATAAACTATGACAAAACACTAGAAAAAAATATTTTAAGTAATAAGTTTCAAACGAAAAAATTCCAATATGCAATTTGAAACATCAACAAAGGTAACATTGGCAATATAAATCACGAAACAAAATTACCAAAATATCCTAAGTCATACGCTTCCTATTATAAAAATATTCCATATTGCATTTTGAAACATCAACAGAGGTAACAGTGAGAAGATAAATCCCATAACATCACTAGAAAAATATGAGTCATACGTTTCAAACGGAAAAAATTAAAAATAAACTCAGAAACAAAAACAGAGATAATACAGACAATATAATTCACGACACAACACTATTAAAAATATCCTGTCATACGTTTCAAACGAGAAAAAAATCGAAAATACACTTTGAAACATTATGAAAATGTAACACTGAGTAGATAAACCATGACGCAACACTAGAAAAACTACTCTAAGTCATACGTTTCAAACGAAAAAATTCTAAAATGTACTTTGTCACATCAACAGAAGTAACACTGGCAAAATAAGTTACGAAACCACATTACAAAAAATCCTAAGTCATACGTTTCCTACGTAAAAAATTCCAAAATGTACTTTGAAACATCAAAAGAGCTAAAAATGACAAGATAAATCACGAAAAAACACTACAAAAATATCTTAAGTCATACGTTTCAAGCGAAAAAATCCACATTGTACTTTGAAACATTAACAGAATGTAACACTGACAAGATAAATCATAAAACAGCACTGCAAAAATATCGTAAGTCTTACGCTTCCTACGTAAAAAAATTCCAAAATGCAGTTTGAAACATCAACAGAACTAACAATGACAAGATAAATCACGAAAAAACACTACAAAAATATCTTAAGTCATACGTTTCAAGCGAAAAAATCCACAATGTACTTTGAAACATTAACAGAATGTAACACTGACAAGATAAATCATGACACAACACTACAGAAATATTCGAAGTTCTAGGTTTCAAACGAGAAAATTCCAAAATGTACTTTGAAACATGAACAGAGGTAGCACTGAAAACATAAACCAGGACACTAAACTACGAAAAAAATATCCTTAGTCATATGTTCAAATCGAAAAAAATTCCAAAATGTACTTTGAAACATCAACAAAGGTAACACTGACAAGAAAAATCAAGAAAAAACATTACAAAAATATCCTAAGACCTACCTTTCAAACGAAATAATTCCAAAATATACTTTGAAAAATCAGCAGAGCTAAGACTGGCAATATAAATCACGAAACAACATAACAAAAATATCCTAAGTTATACGTTTCCTATAAAAACTTTTTTTTCAATAATGCACTTTGAAACGCCAACAGAAGTAACAGCGAGAAGATAAATCACGAAACAACACAACAGAAACATTCGAAGTCATACGGTTCAAACGAAAAAAAAAATCAAAAACGAAGTTTGAAACGTGAACAGAGATAGCACTGACAAGATAAATCACGACAAAACACTAGAAAAAATATCCCGTCAAACGTTTCAAACGAAAAAATTTTTCCAAAATGCACTTCAAAACATCAAGAGAAGGTAACACTGAGTAGATAAACCATGACAAAACACCATTAAAAATATTCTAAGTCATACATTTTACACAGAAAAAAATCCAAAATCCGCTTTCAAACATCAACAGAGGTAATATTGGTAATAAAAATCAAGAAACAACATTACAAAAATATCCTAAGTCATACGCTTCCTACGAAAAAAATCCACCTGCACTTTGAAACACCAACAAAGTAAACACTGACAGTATAAATCACGAAACAACCCTACAAAATATCCTAAGTCATACGTTTCAAACAAAAAACCCACATTGTACATTCAAACATTAACAGAATGTACCAGTGACAAGATAAACCATGACAAAACACTTCAAAATATCCCAAGTCATACATTTCAAATGAAAAAATTCCAAAATGCACTTTGAAACATTCATAGAGGTATTACTGAAAGTATAGACAACGACACAATGCTATAAAAAATCCCAAGTCGCACGTTTAAATGAAAAAATTCCAAAATGCAGTTTGAAACATCAGCAGAGGTAACACTGAAAAGATAAACCAAGACGCAACACTACACAGATATCCTAAGTCATACGTTTCAAATGAATAAATTCAAAAATGCACTTTGAAACACCAACAGGATGTAACATTAAGAAAAAATAAACCACGACACAACACTACAGAAACATCCTAAGGCACATGTTACAAACAAAAAATTCAAAAATGAACTTTGAAACATCAATAGAAGCAACACTGCCCAGACAAATTATGACACAACACTAGAAAAAATATTCCAAGGCATGCGTTTCAAGCAAAAAAGATCCAAAATGCACTTTGAAACGCCAACAGAGATAACACTGAGTGGATAAACCATGACAAAATACTAAAAAAAATATTCTTTCAAAAGAAAAAATTTCAATAATCACTTTGAAACATATACAGAGATAACACTGGCAATATAAATCATGAAACAACATTATAAAAATTTCCTTAGTCATACGTTTCCAATGAAAAGAATATTCCATAATGCACGTTGAAACATCAACATAGGATACAGTGAGAAGATAAATCACGAAACATCACTACAAAAATATTTCAAGTAATACGTTTCAAACGAAAAATCTCAAAAATGAACTTTGAAACATCAGCAGAGATAACATTGAAAAGATAAATTACGACACAAAACAAGGAAATATATTCTGTCATACCTTTCAAACATGAAAAAAAATCACAAATGCAATTTGAACCATCAAGAGGATATAACACTGAGTAAATAAACCGTGACGCAATCCTAGAAAAAATATTCCAAGTCATACATTTCAAACGACAAAACTCCAAAATGCACTTTGAAACATCTACAGAGGTAACACTGGCAATATAAATCACGAAACCACATCACAAAAATTTCCTAAGTCATACGTTTCCTACGAAAAAAAATCCAAAATGCACTTTGAATTATCAACAGAGCTAACACTGATAAGATAAATCGAGAAACAACATTACAAAAATATCCTTAGTCATACGTTTCAAAAAAAATTGAAAATATACTTTAAAACATTAACAGAATGTAACACTTACAAGTAACACTTCAATTGTTTCAAGATTTATTTAACACTACACAAATGTTTCAAGTCATAAGATTCAAACGAAAAAATTCCAAAATGCACTTTAAAATATGATTAGAGGTAACACTGAGAAGATAAACCACGACCCGATACTACAAAAAAATATTCTAAGTCATACGTTTCAAATGAAAAAATTTCAAAATTTACTTTGAAACATCAACGAAGGTATCGCTGACAAGATAAATCATGAAACAACGTTACAAAAATAACCCAAGGCATTCTTTTCAAACGAAAATATTCCAAAATGTACTTTGAAACATCTGCAGAGCTAACACTGACAAGATAAATCACGAGACAATACTAGAAAAAATATCCCAAGTCATATGTTTTAAACGGAAAAAAATCCAAAATACACTTTGAAAAATCAACAGAATGTAACACTCAGTAGGTAAACCATGACACAACACTAAAAAAAATATTCCAAGTTATAAGTTTCAAACGAAAAATTTCCAATACGCAATTTGAAACATCAACAGAGGTAAAACTGGCAATATAAATCACAAAACAAAATTACCAAAATATCCTAAGTCAAACGCTTCCTATAATAAAAAAATATTCTATAATGCACTTTGAAACATCAACAGAGGTAACAATGAGAAGATAAATCACGTAACATCACTAGAAAAATATTTTGCGTCATACGTTTCAAACAAAAAAAAATCAAAAATAAACTTAGAAACAACAACAGAGATAATACTGACAAGATAATTCACGACACAACACTATTAAAAATATCCTGTCATGTGTTTCAAACTAGAAAAATCCAAAATGCACTTTGAAACATTATGAAAATGTAACGCTGAGTAGACAAACCATGATGCAAAACTAGAAGAACTACTCTAACTCATGCGTTTCAAACGAAAAAATTCCATAATGAACTTTGTCACATCAACAGAGGTAACACTGGCAATATAAGTTACGAAACCACATTACAAAAAATCCTAATTCATACGTTTCCTACGTAAAAGATTTCCAAAATGCACTTTGAAACACCAAAAGAGCTAAAATGACAAGATAAATCACGAAATAACACAACAAAAATATCCTAAGTCATACGTTTCAAACGAAAAAAACCTAAAATAAAAAAATTAAAACGTAAAAAGTTCCAAAATGCACTTTGAAACATCAACAGAACTAACAATGATAAGATAAATCACGAAATAACACTAAAAAAATATCTTAAGTCGTGCGTTTCAAACGAAAAAATCCACAATTTACTTTGAAACATTAACAGAATGTAGCAATGACAAGATAAATCATGACACAACACTGCAGAAATATTCCAAGTTCTATGTTTCAAACGAAAAAATTCCAAAATGTACTTTGAAATATGGACAGAGGTAGCACTAACAAGATAAACCACGAATCGAAACTACAAAAAATATCCTTGGTCATATGTTCAAATCGAAAAAAAAACAAAATATACTTTGAAACATCAACAAAGGTAAGACTGACAAGATAAATCAAGAAAAAATATTACAAAAATATCTTAGGTCCTAGGTTTCAAACAAAATAATTCCAAAATATACTTTGAAACAACAGCAGAGCTAAGACTGGCAATATAAATCACGAAACAACATAACAAAAATATCCAAAGTCATACGTTTCCAATGAAAAAAATTCCATAATGCACTCTGAAACATCAACAGAAGTAACAGTGAGAAGATAAATCATGAAACAACACTACAGAAATATTCCAAGTCATACGGTTCAAACGAAAAAAATCAAAAATTAACTTTGAAACATAAACAGATATAGCATTGATAAGATAAATCACGACACAACGCTAGAAAAATTATCCCGTCAAACGTTTCAAACGAAAAAATTTCCAAAATGCACTTTGGTACATCAAGAGAATGTAAAACTGAGTAGATAAACCATAACACAACACCGTAAAAAATATTCTAAATCATACATTTCACACGAAAAAAATCCAAAATGCACTTTCAAACATCAACAGAGGTAATATGTGTAATAAAATTCAAGAAACAACATTACAAAAATATCCTAAGTCATACGCTTCCTACGAAAAAAATACACCTGTACTTTGAAATAACAACAGAGTTAACACTGACAATATAAACCACGAAATAACAGTACAATATCCTAAGTCATACGTTTCAAACAAAAAACCCACATTGTACATTGAAACATTAACAGAATGTAACAGTGAAAAGATAAATACAACAAAACACTTCAAAAATATTCCAAGTCATATGTTTAAAATAAAAAAAAAATCTAACATTTACTTTGAAACTTCAACAGAGCTAACACTGACAAGATAAATCACGAAACAACACTAGAAAAAATATCCTAAGTCATACATGTAAAAAAAAAATTCCAAAATGCACTTTGAAAAATCAACAGAATGTATACTGACAAGATAGACCACGATACAACATTTCCAAAATATCCCAAATCATACGTTTCAAACGACAAAATAAATCCAAAATGTACTTTGAAACATCAACAGAGGTGACACTGACAAGATAAATCACGATACAAAACTAGAAAAAATATCCTAAGTCATATTTTTCAAACAAAAATTCCAAAATGCACTCTGAAACATCAACAGAATGTAACACTGACAAGATAAATCACGAAACAACACTACAAAAATATCCTAAGTCATACATTTCAAACGAAAAAAAAATCCAAAATGCACTTTGAAACATCAACAGAATGTAACACTGACAAGATAAACCATGACAAAACACTTCAAAAATATCCCAAGTCATACATTTCAAACGAAAAAATTCCAAAATGCACTTTGAAACATCAGCAGAGGTTATATTGACAAGATAAAACACAACACAACACTACAAAAAATATTCTTAAGTCATACGTTTCAAACGAAAAAAATTCTAAAATGAACTTTGAAACATCAATAGAGGTATTATTGACTTGATAAACTATGTAGTGTCTATGAGTAATCACAGACTACTGTTGATACGGCCGAATAAATAAAAAAAATTAAAAGAAAGTTGAGTAATTTCCAATTCCAAAAAAGGGAAGTGCTACTACAAACATTATTTTCTAATAGTAAAAGTCACGAATAACATATCTATATCATTCTTATTTTGTATTTCGAAAATATTAAATGTGAATTATATGTTAAAAAATAAAAAAATAAGAATAAAAGTTAAAAAAAATGAACTTAACAATAAAGTATAAAAACGGGGAGAAGGGCCGAAAAGTTGGGGGGAGGGGTATTTGGGCTCTTGGAAGTTGGGGCCTTTGATGGCTAATGGCTGCCGTATCATTGCCTAAAATGTACCCGACTTTTTGTGAGAGGAATCTGTAGTAGCTCCAATAGTATAACCACTATGGGTGTTGTCAAATTCATAGCCACCTCACTACTTGATTTTTAAGGATTTTACTGGATTTCTATGGATGTTTCTGGGTTTCAATATTAAAATTCTTTTCTCGGTGCCTACAACTTTATTAGTTTCAACTTTACTTGGTACAGTACACCTCACTTGGTACTTGTGAATTATAGTAACCACAGCCAAGAAGTGAAGCTAGGTCAATCGAATCAGTCTATTTGTGAAAAAATTAATATTTTCTAATCATATTAATGTTCACCATTCCCTCAGACTTACTTTTAGTTGATAAACGATTTTAACCCTTTACCGGTTTCATTCAATTCGAATAAAAAGAAAAAAAATATTGTTGTCATCTTGGTTTTACCTGGATATCCTGAGTTATGACCATTCAGACTATTTGAATGCTATATTATACTACACGAACACCATAATTTGAGTCATTGAACTACATAATTTCAGGTATCAAAAAGTATCTTAGATCTCGTACAGTATTGCATACATTAGTACAGGCATCAAAACATATCTCATATGCATATTTCTTATCTATTTGGTATGCCATTCTGGTCCGCATATAACCAGTTTCGGTAGGTTTATATGATGTAAGTTCCGATAGTAGTTCAGTGTGAATAGATGCTATACTACTAGCACAACGTCTTCAAATGGATGGGGAATGGTAAGGGGGAAATGGATTTTGCGTATTCACACTATTAATTAAAAAAACTTTTTCCACAAAATAAGTTTTTCAAAGAAAAGTAAAGAACTCCATTAAACAAAAATGAGCAAAAACAAAATCCAATAATCTACCAAGCGTGAAACTACCACAAATCAGCATCGATAAATAAATCAAACCCAAAACGAACAGAAATTACAATAAATAACCGAGTCAAACTCAAAACGAGCAGAAATTAACATAAGTTGGGCACAAAACCCCCGTGCCTTCCCAAGGCCGGAACATAATTTGCACTTTACTGAAAAAAATATAAATGTTTTTAGTTTTATAACTTTAATAAATCACATAAAATTAACATTTTGATTACTAAATATCAGTATATGTATATTAAACTGACAATACATATTCATTTGTATTTTTTTCAGTAAAGTGCAAATTATGTTCTGCCCTTGGAAGGCAAAGGGGTTTTGAGCCCATCTTATGTTAATTTCTGCTCGTTTTGAGTTTGACTCGGTTATTTACTGTAATTTCTGTTCGCTTGGGGTTTCATTTATTTATCGATGCTGATTTGTGGTAGTTTCACGCTTGGTAGATTATTTGATTTTATTTTTACTCATTTTTTGTTTAATGGAGTTCTTTACTTTTCTTTGAAAAACTTATTTTGTGGAAACAGTTTTTTTTTAATTAATTTCTGTTCGTTTTATATTGACATAGTCTTTTCAGAGAAAAAGAAAATAATGCTTTAAATCTTTTCGTTTTTTTTTTAAATTTATAGTTGGGCCTGCTATTTGTATGCTGGAGAAAAATTTTCAGCAATTTTTAACAACATACACCCTTTTAAAAATCTGGACACAAATAGTAGTGTTTAATTTAGTTTCATACCTCCTCTAGTTGACCTGAAATGGAAAACTTGATACCATTCGCCAAAAAATCTGTTTACTTTCTTTGATAGCTTGGATACACTTCCGCTATTTTTATTTGGTTAAATTTTAAGAGCAGAAGCAGCCCTGAAAATTTGAACATAATACCCTCAGTCGTTCTTGGGATACTGCTGAAATGCCTTATTGGGAATTAGCATTAACACAGTGCATTTTGATTTAATCTTAAGGCAACAGTTAGTTTTTAAACATGAAGTCAAATTAAAGGGTGAGCGTGGGAGGGGGATTAGTTTACCTCCAATCACTTTCGACCATTAAAAAGGGCATCAGTCCTTTCTATTTTAAATCGAATGAGCCCTTGTCGAAGTTCCTGCGACAACTCCTTCGATACAAAGTGCCCTGGTCTAAACAACAACAACAACAACAAAAATACATTATACCCACATCGATCTTTACTATAAAAATGTCAAGCCTTTCAATCACTTTCTACTATTAAACAGGTCACTATGCCTTTCGATTTTCAATCGAATGACCACTTTTTGAGTTTCTACGAGAACACTTCCTCTAAACACCTTATATGCCCGCAGGGAATAAATTACAACCCTTACCCTAAGGACTGTGAGGCTGGTTGTCATCCTCTAAGACCTAATTTCCAGAAATTTCAACTACGTTAAACAAAATGGTTATCTCAAAATATTGATTGGATGTGTCTGGGAAAATGGTGGGCGTGAGAGGGGCGTTAGTATTTCTCCAATCACTTTCAACTATTAAAAAAGGCACTAGCCCTTACAATTTCCAAGCCCTTTTGAAGTTTCTACGACAACACTTTCAATAAAAACCTTATATGCCCTCAAGGGATAACTTACAACCCTCGCCCTGAGGGCTGGGGGAAGGGTTGTCATTCTCAAAGACCTAATTTCCAGAACTTTCTACTACGTTGAACAAAATGGCTATCTGAAAATTTTGATTGGATGTGTTTGGGGGAATGAAGGGCGTGAGAGGGGGGTTAGTTACCCTCCGATCACTTTCAACTATTAAAAAGAGCACTAGCCCTCTCAATTTCCAATTGAATGAGCCCCTTTTAAAGTTTTTACGACAACTCTATCAGCAAAAATCTTATATACCCCCAGGGCATAACTTACAACCTTTGCCCTGGGGACTCTGGGGGGTTTGTCATACTTAAATACATAATTTCCAGAGCTTGAAACTACGTTGAACAAAATGGGTATCTCTAAAATTCAATTGAATGTGTTTGGGGAAATGGTGGGCGAGAGAGGGGGTTTAATTAAATTTCCAATCAAATGAGCCCCTTTTGAAATTTCTACAATAACTTTCTATATAAACCTTATATGCCCCCAGGGCATAACTTACAATCCTTGCACTGAGGGCTCTGATGGCGTTAACATCTTAAAAGACCTAATTTCCAGAACTTCCGACTACGTTTAACAAAATAGATATCTCAAAATGTTGATTGGACGTGTTTCGGGAAATGATGGGCGTTACAGGGGGTTTAGTAGCCCTTCAATCACTTTCGACTATTAAAAGGGCATTAGCCCTTTCAATTTTCAATTGAATGAGCCTTTTTTGATGTTTTTACAACATCGCGTTCTATAAAAACCTTACATGCTCCAAGGGCATAACTTAAAACCCTTGCCCTGAGGGTTGTGGGTGGATGGGTTGTCATCCTTAAAGACCTAATTTCCAAAACTTTCAACTAGGTTGAATAAAATGGCTATCTAAAAATTGTGATTGGATGTGTTTGGGGAAAAGGTGGGCGTGAGAGGGGGGTTAGTTGCCCTCAATCATTTTCGACTATTAAAAGGGCACTAGCCCTTTCAATTTTCAATTGAATGAGCTCTTTTTGATGTTTTTACAACATCGCTTTCTATAAAAACCTTACCTGCTCCCAGGGCATAACTTAGAACCCTTGCCCTGACGGTTGTGGGGGGATGGGTTGTCATCCTTAAACACCTAATTTCCAAAACTTTCAACTAGGTTGAATAAAATGGCTATCTAAATATTTTTATTTGATGTGTTTGGGGAAAAGATGGGCGTGAGAAGGGGGTTAGTTGCCCTCAAATCACTTTCGACTATTAAAAAGGGCACTAACCCTTTGGATTTCCAATTGAATCAGCCCTTTTTCAATTTTCTACGACAAAGATTTCAATAGAAACCGTATATGACCCCAAGCCATAACTTATAACCCTTGTCCTGAAGACTGTGGGGGGAGTGTCCTGCTCAAAGGTATAATTTCCTGAGCTTTGAACTACGTGGAACAAAATATCTGTCTCAAAATCTTTATTGGATGTGTTTGGGGAAATGGTGGGCTTGGAAGGGGAGTTAGCTGCTTTCCAATCACTTTTGACTATTAAAAACGGCACTAGCCATTTCAATTTCCAATCGAATGAGCCCTTTTTGAAGTTTCTACGACAACGCGTTCTATAAAAACCTTATATGCCCCCTAGGCATAATTTAAAACCCTTGCCCTGAGGGGTATGGGGGGCTTAAAACTACGTTGAATAAAATAGCTATCTCAAAATTTCGATAAGATGTGTTTGGGGAAAGGGTGGGCGTGATAGGCGGGCTAGTTGCCCTCTCATCACTTTCGACTATTAAAAGGGCACTAGCCCTTTCAATTTCCAATCGAATGAGTCTTTTTTGAAGTTTCTACGACAACGCCTTCTATAAAAACCTTATATTCCCCCAGGGAATAACTAACAACCCTTGCCCTAAGGGCTTTGGGGGACTGTCCTCCTCAAAAACATATTTTCTATCTTAAAATCAACTACGCTGAACAAAATGGTTATCCCAAAATTTTGATTGGATGTGTTTCAGGAAATGGTGGGCGTGGAAGAGGTGTTAGTCTCCTTCCAATCACATTCGACTATTAAAAAGGGCATAAGCCACTCCAATTTCCCATTGAATGAGCCCTTTTCGAAGTTTCTACGACATATTCTTCGATCGGAAGTGCCCTGCTCTAAAAGAAAAAATTAATATTTAATACATTGTGCCAACATCGCTCTTATATGCCCCCAGGGCATAACTTAAAACCCTTGCCCTGAGGGTTTTGGGGGAGTGTCCTCCTCAAAAACATATTTTCTATCTTAAAATCAACTACGCTGAACAAAATGGTTATCTCAAAATTTTGACTGGATGTGTTTGGAAGAATGATGGGCGTGGGGGGGGAGGGGTTAGTTACCCTCCAATCACTTTCGACTATTAAAAAAGACACTAGCCACTCCAATTTCCAATCGAATGAGCCTTTTCGAAGTTTCTACGACAACTCCTTCTATACGAAGTGCCCTGGTATGGAAAAAAAATAACACATTGTGCCAACAGCGTTCTTTACTTAGGCAGAGCGATCGCGCTGCCTATAATTAATACAACAAATTTTTATAGAAACCTTATAAGCCCCCAGGGCATAACTTACAACCCTTGCACTGAGGGCTCTGAGAGGTTTATCATTCTAAGAGACCTAATTTCCAGAATGTTCAACTAAGTTAAATATTAAAAAGGCACTAGCCCTTTCAACTTCCAATTGAATGAGCCCTTTTGAAGTTTCTACGACAACGCTTTCAATAAAAACTTTATATGCCCCCAGGGCATAACTTACAACCCTTGCACTGAGGGCTCTGAGGGGTTATTTTCCTAAAAGACCTAATTTCCAGAACTTTCAACTACGTTGAACAAAATAGATATCTCAAAACTTTGATTGGATGTGTATGGGAAAATGGTGGGCGTGAGATGGGCGTTAGTCACTATCCAATCACTTTCAACTATTAAAAAAGGCACTAGCCCTTTCAATTTCCAATTGAATTAGCCCTTTTGAAGTTTCTACGACAACGCTTTAAATAAAACTTTATATTACCCCAGGGCATAACTTACGACCCTTGCCCAGAGGGCTGTGGGGGGAGGGGTTTTCATCCTTAATGACCTAATTTCCAAAACTTCCAACTACTCTGAATAAAATGGCTATCTAAAAAATTTTGATTTGATGTGTTTGGGGAAAAGGTGGGCGTGAGAGGGGGGTTAGTTGCTCTCAAATCACTTTTGACTATTAAAAAGGGCACTAGCCCTTTGAATTTCAATTCAAATTAGCCGTTTTTCAAGTTTCTACGAAAAAGATTTCAATAAAAACCTTATATGTCCCCAGGGCATAACTTATAACCCTTGCCCTGAAGACTTTGGGGGGAGTGCCCTGCTCAAAGGTATAATTTTCTGAACTTTGAACATCGTGGGACAAATTGGCTATCTCAAAATTTTTATTGGATGTGTTTGGGGAAATTTCGCGCGCTAGCCAAACAAAAAAGGGCACTAGCCATTTCAATTTCCAATCGAATGAGCCCTTTTCGAAGTTTCTACGACAAATCCTTCGATACGAAGTGCCCTGGTATGGAAAAAAATAACACATTGTGCCAATATCGTTCTTTACTTAGGCAGAGCGATCGCGCTGCCTATAATTTATACAACAACTTTCTATATAAACCTTATAAGACCCCAGGGCATAACTTACGACCCTTGCACTGAGGGCTCTCTGGGGGTTATCATCCTAAAAGACCTAATTTCCAGAACGTTCGACTACGTTGAACAAAATGAGTATCTCAAAATTTTGATTGGATATGTTTTGGAAAATGGTGGGCGTGAGAGGGGCTTTAGTCGCTATCCAATCACTTTCAACTATTAAAAAGGCACTAGCCCTTTCAATTTCCAATTGAATGAGCCCTTTTGAAGTTTCTACGACAACGCTTTAAACAAAAATTTTATATGCCCCCAGGGCATAACTTACAACCCTTGCACTGAGGGCTCTGAGGGGTTATCATCCTAAAAGGGCTAATTTCCAGAACTTTCAACTATGTTGAACAAAATAGATATCTCAAAATTTTGATTGGATGTGTTTTGGAAAATGGTGTGAAAGGGGCGTTAGTCGCTATCCAATCACTTTCAACTATTAAAAAGGCACTAGCCCTTTCAATTTCCAATTGAATGAGCCCTTTTGAAGTTTCTACTACAACACTTTCAATAAAAACTTCATATGCCCTCAGGGCATAACTTACAACCCTTGCCCAGAGGGCTGTGGGGGAGGGATTGTCATCCTTAATGGCCTAATTTCCGAAACTTTCAACTACTCTGAATAAAATGGCTATCTAAAAATTTTGATTGGATGTGTTTTGGGAAAAAGTGGGCGTCAGAGGGGGGTTAGTTGCCCTCAAATCACTTTCAACTATTAAAAAGGGTACTAGCCCTTTGAATTTCAATTCGAATGAGCCCTTTTTCAAGTTTCTACGAAAAACATTTCAATAAAAACCATACATGTCCCCAGGGCATAACTTATAACCCTTGCCCTGAAGACTTTGGGGGGAGTGCCCTGCTCAAAGGTATAATTTCATGAACTTTGAATGTCGTGAGACACATTGGCTATCTCAAAATTTTCATTGGATGTATTTGGGGAAATGTTGGGCGCTAGCCAAACAAAAAAGGGCACTAGCCATTTCAATTTCCAATCGAATGAGCCCTTTTTGAAGTTTGTACGACAACGTGTTCTATAAAAACCTTATATGCCCCCAGAGCATAACTTAAAACCCTTGCCCCTAGGGTTGTGGGGGAGTGTCCTCCTCAAAAACATATTTTCTATCTGGAAATCAACTACGCTGAACAAAATGGCTATCTCAAAACTATGATTGGATGTGTTTGGGGGAATGATGGGTGTTGGGGGGGGGGGGGGGGGCTAGTTGCCCTCCAATCACTTTCGACTATTAAAAAGTGCACTAGCCTTTTGAATTTCCGATCCAATTAGCCTTTTTTGAAGTTTTCACGACAATGCCTTCTATAAGAACCTTATATTTCCCCAGGGCATAACTTACAACCCTTGCCCCAAGGGTTTTGGGGAGGTTTCCTCCTCAAAAACATATTTTCGATCTGAAAATCAACTGCGCTAAACAAAATGGCTATCTCAAAATTTTGATTGGATGTGTTTGGGGGATAGATGGGCGTGAGGAAGGGGACTAGTTGCCCTCTAATCACTTTCGAATATTAAAAAGGGCATTAGCCCTTTGAATTTCCAATCGAATGAGCCTTTTTTGAAGTTTCTACGACAACGCCTTCTACAAAAACCTTATATGCCCCCAGGGTATAATTTACAACACTTGCCCTGAAGGCTGTGGGGGAGTGTCCTCCTCAAAAACATAAATTATATCTGGAAATCAACTACGCTGAACAAAATGGCTATCTCAAAATTTTGATTGGATGTGTTTCGGGAAATGGTGGGCGTGGAAGGGGTTTTAGTTGCCTTCCAATCACTTTCGACTATTAAAAAGGGCACAGGCCACTCCAATTTCCAGTTGAGCCCTTTTCGAAGTTTCTACGACAACTTCTTCGATACGAAGTGCCCTGCTCTAAAGGAAAAAAAAATAATAAATGATACATTGTGCCAACATCGTTCTTATATGCCCTCAGGGCATAAATTAAAACCCTTGCCCCGATGGTTGTGGGGGAGTGTCTTCCTCAAAAACATATTTTCAATATGGAAATCAACTACGCTGAACAAAATGGCTATCTCAAAATTAGATTGCATGTGTTTGGGGGAATGATGGGCGTGGGGTGGGGGAGGTTAGTTGTCCTCCAATCACTTTCGGCGATTAAAAATGGCACTGGCCACTCCAATTTCCAGTCAAATGAGCCTTTTTCGAAGTTTCTACGACCACTCCTTCGATACGAATTGCCCGGTTATGGAAAAAAAATAAATAATATATTGTACCCACATCGTTTTTTACTTAGGCAGCGCTGTCGCACTGCCTATGATTATAGCCAAATCGGCTCTAAATTAATTAGCCCGTAGCCAGGAATAAAAGATCTACCCATCTCAAAATATGCAAACATACACTTAATAGCCTAAATGCAAATGTAAATATTAATAAACGAAATATTAAATAATAGGAGATATATCGAGATGTTCCCGTAGGTATATTCACTCTATTTCGTCCTTTAACTTGTAGCACAGAAAAGTGTATAAATTGTGGCGCATTTTAAAGAGCATTTGCAAGGGACTATGGTCTAATAGAATCTTAATTTTTACCTCCTCAAGAGTTATGTCACCTCTAATGACTGCCATTCGCCTTAAGCCGTTTGTAGCTTTAATTAAATAGTCCTCTTCGAGACCCTGGTATCCACTGGCGAGCTGAAGCATTATTTCGACGATGTTGTACCTCACATGAGTTCTTGCTGTTATTCTTTCCCTATAAATGAGGATATATACAGATGATATGTATCAAAAATGGGCGGTCTCCTCCCCCTTCTTCTTCGTTAACTAAAACTGCTCCCTGTACAATGCTGCTCAGAGAGTACCTTATGTTTTGAAGTTAAAACAAAAATAAGGCAAGAAATTTTTTATATATAAAATTAAACGATACGCTCTTGAAATACAATTCAGCATACTCTCTATTTAAATTGAGACAATTGCCATAATGACGTACCAGCACATTGAACCTTTTTTCAGCAGGTTTCACGACTTTTATGACTTTTACGAAATTTTTTGGCATGGGGACTGAAGGGGTTGGGTCCCCACTAAATATATATCCAATAATTAAAAGTATTTCCTTCCTGTCCAAAAAAACACACCTACCAAGAACCTCTTATTTGACACTTACAAAAAATTATTTTTACGGAAAACTTTTGTGAATGTTTTTGGGAACTCTAGGAAGATGCGCACTCAGGTTCGGAAGCAGACGTCTCACCCAAAATGCAGGGACGAAAAAGGAAGACCTATCCCCAGCCCCTTGTATGTCCGCATCAGAACAAAGGGTTAAAGTCTCAGGTGGCAATACCACATAAAGGGAGTATCATTAAATTGTTGTATTGTTATGAGAATTCTGTAAATTTGAACAATGAATATGTTGAGCCTCGAAATTTAGATTTTGAGTAAATGAAGAGTAATTTAAACTACTCAGATTGTGATTTCTAAAGGTAAACCTTTTGCTTGGGGGAAGTTTAGACACAAATAGAGCAGGACTGGAAAACAAACTGTCTGGGACTCGAGCTACAGAACCGGGGGTTAATGAGTTTTGTGGCCAATGAGTTTTTTTCTTTTGGAATACGAAATTTTACGATTTTTCGTTGTTAATATGTATACCCTTTTTCATCTTTTTTTACTCTTTCACACTCTTTATTCCTTTTTAGAGGACAATCACAAACTTAAAAAGGTATATAGGTTGCATAGAGGGGACTGGAATTTGCCCTAAATGAAAAAACCAACGATTTACAAAGGTACAAAGTTGTGTAAGCAGCGGAAAAAACGTCAAAGTTTCTTGACAGAAAGAAGAAATATTTTTCAACAGAAAGAAATTTTAGTTTTAAGCCCTCCCCCAACTTCCTAGAAAAATTTTCAGGATTTTTATCAAAGAAAAGGCATGATAATATGACGGTAAAACGAATAAGGGAGCCAGCTCAGAAGCGATGACTAAGCACAGAATGAGGCATATCCCATATACTATTTTTTTCCAGCTACTTCTTATAAAAGAAATATTTATAGAAATTCGGAGGTGGCTCATTTGATCTATAATTAAAATTTTTAGTGTCCCTTTTAAGTGTTTAAACTAATTGAAGGACAAAATTTGCACTTCTTTTTCGTTCCCAGTGTTACCCCACAAAACCACTTTAACCTCTCATGGCATCGAATTGAATCATTAGAATTGCTATTTCATTCAGAATTTCAAACGAACTGTCTTTTGTCTTTTGAACTGAAACAGTTTAAAACAGTTTGACAATATCCTTTGAACACTGAAAGCAATTTGTATTTCGGCTGGATGTTTTTTATTTGTATTAATATCAAAAACAGCACAGCAATCATATAACATCACAAGGCTAATCAGGGTTTATAAATGAAAGTGGGCTACCCCTCTACCTCTCTTAAATCTTCTAAAAGACTTCTGTCTCACTTGTGCTTTAGTGAAAACGATATATATCTCGAGAAGTGTAGTTTTTATTTGTAAAAACGTCAACAAAAACAAAAAGATAATTAATCATTGTAAAAGGTACAACAGAAAAAAGAAAACTATATCTCAGAATAATTAAGTTTGTGACTTTCCATTTAATTTTGATATTCTAAAAGAGCGCTTTTTGTCAAAACTTTTTGTCTTGATTCAACTATATAGAAAATTGCTGCCTTAATATAATTTCTAAAATGAACTGTGAAGTAGTCTTCAGTTTGTTTCAGAATAATATTTTGAACCGACGAATCAATAAATGACTTAACAACTGGTTTTCTATACCTTTGAAAGCAACGTGTCTAAATTGAATAAATTACGGGAAAAATTTGTTGAAAATAAGAATAATGAAACTAAATTCACTGTTAAAAATATAATCATATTTACTTTTAGAATTCTCAATAATAATTGAATTCCTACGTCATAATGATAAAAATAAAATTTTAAAACACATTTTGTTTTCATTAAAGCACAAATGAAGCCCTGGCCCATTAGGGGCGTAGAAGGCGGTTGCCCTTCTCTTATTTGCGGTGATATCTGTTCGTTTCAAGTTTAATTTAATTACTAGCTTAAACTTCGAGCGTTGCTGCAATCTCAAGAGAAAGGAAACTAAAGGAAAATTCCCACCTATAAAAATTTTCCCCCACGGAAATATATCCCCCCTCTCCCCAGTGGGTAACTCCTCCCCGTTTAAAATTCCCCGTGTGAAATTCTCACTCTGTGGAAAATTCACCCCGTGTTTCAATAATGATCTCATTCTTAAAATTACTTACTTACTTACTTTCAGCGAGAACCATACGAAAAACTCTCCTACGTGGCACCAATGGTAAAGATAGGAACGGGGCCACAATTATTGATATAGAAAGAGTTAAAGAGAGATGAACAGAAGATTATGAGAATGTACCATGAAGAGAGTTACTCTTTCACGTATACCGTGAAAGAGTTACCTGAAGAGATGCAGAAATGAATAAAAAACTTGTGACACTTCGGATATGAAAGAAGATTTTTAAACCCCTTTTCTCCTCATAATTATTGACTACGACCAAGCATTTGATTCAGCTGATGGAAGAAATTTAGACAAGGTCCTATCTGTGTATGGTCACAGTTTATAGAATTATCCAGTAAGCTTATCGCAGATCATTTCTGGTCTTCGTTCTCGGTGCGAACAAAAAGCTCCTCCCACTTCTTCGTGCAGTTATGGATCAGTGTGTTTGCGTCTATCAACGAAAAATGGTTACAAAGTGCATTATTCGTAATAGCGGGTTTCCACTTGTTTCCGATTGTTTCGCGTCTGACTTGTCTACCCGTAAAAAGATCTGATGCCGCTTATGTTTCTACGTTCTCTGGAGCACTCGCGGCCCCGGTCCGGGTTTTTATAATGGGTGAGATAGGGAATGATCATACTGGATAATTATATAAACTGTGGTGTATGGTATACCAGATAAAAACATCAGAGTAATTATTGATATGTAGATGAATAACATTAATGAGGTTAAGGTAAGAAATGAGGTTAGAAGCTGGTTTCGTATTAAATCATGAGTTAAGCAGGTTTGCGTACATTCCCAGTTTATATGCATCATTTTGATGGACTATGTCCTAAGGAGCACAGCAAAGGCAATGGGAGAAAACAGAATCAAATGGATTGTCCGTGAGAAAGAATTGTCTGTGGCAAAATTGTCCAGAGGGGGATTCTCCGGGGGAACTTTCAGTGGGGATTCAGCCGAATGCCCTTATACTGAATCTGTATTTATTCTTAATAACATAAAACAAATAAATAATTATAAAAATAAAAATTTCAAAAAAAAAGAAATATTGAAATAGGGGAGAGTATCCATACTTGGGACGTTCCATACTTAGGATTTTGGACAGGCCTAAACAGACACCCATGCCATCTTGCCAAAAAAATCCCAAAATAATTGCACAACGAAAGCTTTGCACTAGGTGACATCTGAAGAAGTTTTAAATCAAAAGTTACCATTTTATCTTGAAGTGGAAGGATCCAAAATGTCAGGTATACTCTAAAAATATTTTGTGAAGTTCTGTGAACTGTTTAGAGATATCTAGGGTTTGAAGTGACCATTTACTTTTACTTCCTTATTAATTAGTTTGTTGTGAAATAGAATTGGTGGGTCTAAGGAGATGTTTTTACCACTTTAGATTAAAATTGAACTATTTCAGTGACAATGTTCGGTTCTATACTTGGAACTGTCCCTAGCATTGGTACTTTGGACATGTCCCATATATGTCAACTATAAACAGAAATGAAATAGCCAGGATTATTTTGTTTTGACATGTTAAGATATCTTGACATCTAGATGTCTTGACATCTTGGAAGTCTGTGAGTTAGTCTATGAGTATGCACGAAAAATGGATTGATGCATCCATCAAGTTGGGGTAACAAGAAAAGAGCAGACAAGAAATGGTAATATGGATTTATGCCATGAAATCAAGGCCTTTCACTTAGAAAATCTGAAGGAACTAGCCTCTCAAGGCCAGTCTCAGCTGCTACAATGTTATTATCTTCTTCTCCAAGCTACGTGGTGTTACGACCAGGTATGCTTTCTCTATTCAGAGTACATAGAACATAGATGAAAGTGTCTTGACAACCATACAAAGGCCACGCAAGTCTATGAGTATGCACGAAAAATGGATTGATGCATCCATCAAGTTGGGGTAACAAGAAAAGAGCAGACAAGAAATGGTAATATGGATTTATGCCATGAAATCAAGGCCTTTCACTTAGAAAATCTGAAGGAACTAGCCTCTCAAGGCCAGTCTCAGCTGCTACAATGTTTTTATCTTCTTCTCCAAGTTACGTGGTGTTACGACCAGGTATGCTTTCTCTATTCAGAGTACATAGAACATAGATGAAAGTGTCTTGTCAACCATACAAAGGCCACGCAAGATTGTTGCTGAGATAGGAATACGTCAAGTTGGAAGAGCAACTTCCACATATAGAGGATAGACTGTGATAATTTTTGCCTGTATTTCAGCATCTGGAAACTCAATTCCACCAATACTGGTCTTCTCAAGGAAAAATTTAGCGGTAAGGATGACTTCAGGGGCTTCAACTGGTACTGTTGCTTGCGTAGTGACAGTGGCTGGACTGCAGCTTGAGTGTTCATTGATTTTCTTCATCACTTTTTCGCCAATGTACGGCCAAGCGGAAGAGAAGCCCCAGCTACCTATTATGGATAATCAAGAATCTCAATTATCAGTTGAAGCCATCCAGGTAGCAAAAGATAGCCATTTGATTATGTTAACCTTGCCTCCACATATGTCACACAAACTGCAGCCAATTGATATTGGGGTCTTCTACTTTCTGAAATCCCATTATAACAATGCTAGTTCCAGTTTCTCTGTATGAAATCCCCCAGTTTCTTGCCTGTGCTTATCCCCTTTTATTCGCCTCATCGAACATCACTCCAGTTTTCAAGAAAAAAGGATTTGCCCATTTAATGACGGCATTTTTGTCAATGAAAACTTTTTGCCATCAGCTGTAACTGACCGATCATTGGGTGAGCCTGCATCTGAGCCAAAAGATGAAGACATAACTTCCTCAAATCCAGAAGAAGGGGAGGTGTAGTCTCTCAATACACACATGTCACCTGCACGTCAATCCAGACAGTTTCACCGATCATTAAAAGGCCATAGCCGAAAGCTCGATTGAAAAAGGCACATCAAGAGCTGGACCAAAAGGAGTCTGCAGAATACTGACGGATACTCCAGAGAAGAAAAAAATTGAGGAGCAGGCTATGCTTCGAAAAACTTAGAAAGTGAGAGAGGGTCTCACAAATCCTAGTTTAAAGTCTAAAAATCATAAGAAATTACTCTTATTGCGGCAGCAGCTCAGAAGAGATTTCAATCTAGGAAGATATTTCAGGATTCAATGAAACAGATACAAAGGAAGGACCTAGTGTTGAGAGGAGCCCTCCTGTTTCTGCTTTAAATGTTGGCGAATGTGTTTCGTTTCAAGAAAAAGAAACAAAAACAATGGAAATGCCGCAGCGTTGGTGAAATCTTTTCAAAACTTGCAGAAGAACAAAAAGTAGAAGTTTGGTATTTAAAAACAACTTGCTCCATTCTTGAAATTTGTCCCTACTGGTGCTTCCTACTTGTCTAGTTTCACTGATATCACAATTCTGTTGCCAAATCCTAAGCCTTCAGAACGGGCTACAAGACAAGTAGGACACTTTTTATTTCCTCTTGATGCATTAGAATTTGATATACTGTAAACACATGAACAGTGCTTTTCTTAATCCTTGTTTTACACATTTGTACTTCTTTTTTTCTGTTTTTATAGTTTTACTCCGTTATCTCTAATAAATAGCTAAGTTTTATATCATGAAAACATATTAGGGTCTGTCCCAATTATGGTTACCACTTGTCTCATTCCATACTTGCAATTAATGGGGGGAGGGGGTTGTGAAATTAATGCCTTTCCGTAAAACTGAATGAGCTCCCAATTTTAAACCTTGGTAATAACTTTCTTAGATAATGCAAAAGATGCTGAAAAATTTTGTTTTCTCATCACAAAGCATGAGGGAGCTGGAGGCAAACCAAAAAAATTGTCCCAAGTATGGATATTCTCCCCTACTATAAAAATAAAAAACAAGGTTATTTTCCAATTAAAGTTAGGAGGAAATTTAAAACTTAAAACGAACAAAAATTATACGACGAGTAAAAGGGAATACCCTCACTCCCTCACCCTCACCCCTCTTCACACTAAAGTTTAACTAATGCCTTCATGAAATTCCTTTAGAATATAACCAACAGCTAGTAAATGAAGAATTTTTATGTACCGATTATCTTTTACAACAGGTTCCCGTGTAATTTTACCCCCATTCAACTCAACCTTTATTTAACTCTACCACTGTTCAAATCTACCCCCGTTTAGCTCAATCCCCATTCAATTCAACCTCGTTCAACCCAACTCCGTTTTAACTCAACCCTCATGCAGCTCAGCCCTCATTCAGTTCAAACTCCCGTGCAATTCAACCCTCATTTAACTGGACTCCATTTAACCCAATCCTCATAAAAACAACCCAAATTTAACTCAACCCAATTTAACTTCTTCAAATGGGATGACAAGAAAAGAGCAGACGAGAAATGGTATTATGGATTTATGTCACGAAATCAAGGCCTTTCACTCAGAAAACCTGGAGGAACTAGCCCCTCAAGGCCAGTCTCAACTGCTACAATGTTATCATCTTCTTCTCCAAGCAATGTGGTGTTTTGACCAGGTATGCTTTCTCTATCCAGAGTTCAAGGAACATGGACGTGAGCGTCTTGACCACCGTACAAAGGCCAAGCAAGATTGTTGCTGAGATAGGAATCCGTCAAAATGGAAGAGCAACTTCTACATATAGAAGATAGACTGTGACAATTTTTGCCTGTGTTTCTGCAACTGGAAACTCAATTCCACCAATACTGGTCTTCTCAAGGAAAAATACAGGAGTAAGGATGACTTCAGGGGTTTCAACTGGTACTGTTGCATGCGTAGTGACAGTGCCTGGACTGCAGCTTGAGTGTTCATTGAGTTTCTTCATCACTTTGTCGCCAATGTAAGGCCAAGCGAAGAGAAGCCCCAGCTACCTATAAATGGATAATCACGAATCTCACTTATCAGTTTAAGCCATCCAGGTAGCAAAAAATAACCATATAATCATGTTTACCTTGCCTCCACATATGTCACACAAACTGCAACCACTTGAAATTGGGGTCTTCTACTCTCTGAAATCTCATTGTAACAATGCTAGTTCCAGTTTTTCTGTATGAAATCTCCCAGTTTCTTGGCTATGCTTATCCCCTTTTATTAGACTCCATTTAACCCAACCCTCATATAAACAAGCCAAATTTACCTCAACCCCATTTAACTTGACCCCAATGCAACTTCACGCCAATTCAATTCCACACCTGCAGGCTGCAACAGGTTAGATTAGTTTAAAAATGGGGGTTCGCTGTGTTCTTTCCAAATATCAAGGTAACTTTTCTCACAATGCACAACATCCTCTCTCCCCTTGATGATCTCCGGTGTATCCAAGGATATATAAATACTAAAAGAGAACATTACATTGATAAATTTACAACATGTTTCTATTAATCAGAATATCACGCATTCTTTGATTGTTATCAGCATCATTAAATCATTTCACATTATATTTTTATCCAATAATTTTACCGATATCGCTTGGTGGAAAGCTTTTAACCAGGTTATAAGTAGATAAAAGGTTAACAAAGCAGACATTACGAATCACGAGGTGCAAAATAACGGATAAATATAATAACTCTGCGACTCGGACCATCAAGGGATGGCAGTTGGGGTATCCTCGGAGAGTGATCATGATCAAGGTCGCCACCTGTAGCACGAAAGTGTTATTTGTAGCACGATTTCATCATGTGTAGCACTGTAGCACGTGCTACACTGAATGTAGCACTTTTCTCTTACTTGACCAAATTGTAGCAATGTCGTGCTAAAAAAATTTTGGGCCTTGAAAAAAATAATAAGGATTTTGAAAAAAGACAAAAGAGGGATTTAAGAAAAAGCGCAGACCGCCTTTTTGTCGTGTTTGTTTTGAAAGATTTGCGCAAAGGTCAAATGTGATTATCAGGCATTGCATGAAAAGATGAAACCGGTTGGATCTTGGATAAAAGAACAATTTTCTTGTGAGTATTTGTGATTTTTTGGATTTTATTGAATTTTTTGACTATATTCAAACTTTAGAAATTTGTGATTCTAGCTGCACGTTTTAGTTACCTGACCAGGATTTACCTGGTTCCACCCAAAATTTCCACCCCCCTTGCACTCAACCCCTAATTGGTATCGTCCCTAACGGACAAAGTGTAACAATTTTTATTTCTGCATATATTCAAAAGAGCTCAACTCAAACAAGTTTAACTGTTTATTCAAAAATTTGGTATATTCAAAGAACTTTCTATTTTTGCTCTTTCTCTCTGTTCTTTGCCGCATTCAAGTGCAGGTGCTGAAAAGCAGTTTTCAGTCCTCTCAAAACTAAAGTGAGGAGTAAACTAAAAATCAAAACAGTAGCGCGTTTAATGTTTGTGAAACAGTTAGTGCTGAGGTCAGGGCCAGTGCATCGCTGGCAGATACCTCCAAAAATAAGAAAATCGAACAGGAGCTGGCAGGATGTTAAGCAGAAGAAGAGCCAATCACCATCATACTCACAATTTGAAAATGAAAGTGAAGATGACAAATTATTTGAAAATTAATTGTAGAAAAACTGATAGTAGTTCCGAGTTTTTTTTTTTTTTTTTTTGTCTTGTTTTTCCTTTAAATTACGGTCATTCCATCTTTGTCATTCTATTATGCCATTTATTGTACCGCCAAAGAAAAGTGCAATCTAGGAGGCTGTTTCCGTTGTGACAGAAATTTTTAGAAAAAACCTGAAACCCCATCAAAAATGAGGATATTTGAATCGCCATGTCTGAAAACCCCCAACCGGAGGCTTACCATCCCCCATCTCAAAAACAAAAGAAAATCGTATTTTTAGCATTGGTAGCCCTGATGTCTCCCTTTTATATCGCTCAGCCTAGCGGACCATTGGATGGTTGTCGAGAGGCTCATTCGAGCTCATTAGGAGCTCATTCGAGAGTTAATGTTCACATCTACGTTTGTTCATAAATCTTGACCGAAAGATGGAAGTATAATGAAAAGACCAAAAGACAAAAATGAATTCGATTTCAAGGTTTACTTGTGAAATGTCCCCAAAAACAAATGTCCTATCAAACATACTCAACTGGAAATGTCCTTGTTGGAAACGCCTTTGGAATAAATTTCTCCTAAGAGCGAATTAAGACGTTGGATTCTGTCTCAAACTCAGTCCAGGAGTCCCACTTAGATTAGTTCAAAATCCTAGGTATTTTCAGAAATAGGAAATTCACAATCATTATTGTCACCTAAATAAGTCTTTTCAGTTCTCAAAATGTTGCTCGATAGGTCCTCTTTTCAGCTTTCAACCATTCTGAGCAGGAGTCTTAAGCAGAGTCTGAGACTGAATCCAATGTCTGAACGCCCCCTAACTAAACTAGACTGCAATTAGGGGAGAAAGAATTGCAAGGATTACGAGAAATTCTAATAATTGGTAAAAGCCAAAAATTTGTCACTTCACTGCCTAACCTTACTTTTTACGAGTCAATCAGTGCTCTGATCTGCTAAGAATATTTTTTTATTCTTTTACATTAAAACAGAAAAAAATTGAAAAACAAATCTATGTACAATGAAACGGAGAATGCGCGTGTCGCGGCGAAAGCCGCGACACGCGCAAACAATTGTTGACTTGTAGCACCGAAAATTACTTTGTAGCACGCAAATCTGGGCAATTGTAGCACTCTAGCAGCTAACTGTGGTGGCAACCCTGACCATGATATTTGGGAAGAGCATAAAATGAGAAATGTAAGGTACTAATTTTATTTTGTTAGCATGTTTTCTTTACTTGTGGTCAACCACAGCAAATTTACCAAATAATGTTGAGTTGGAGGGGTGTTGAATTGCATGGGGGTTGAGTTAAACGGGGAGTGAGTTAAATGAGCTTGAATTGAACAATGATTGAGTTGAACGTGGGTCGAACTAATTAAGTTTAGTTCAACGGATTTAGTTCGCGGGGTTGAGCTGCACGCACACCTTCACCACGTTTGCACTTGAAAATTAATTGATTAACTAAACATGCCAAGACGAGCCCTTCATACTTAAATCATTTAGGTTTAAAAAGAAGTAGAACATTTTCTTGTGATAAATACGTGTCACATTGCTCTAAA
Organism: Artemia sinica; assembly: GCA_027921565.1. Taxonomy (NCBI): domain Eukaryota; kingdom Metazoa; phylum Arthropoda; class Branchiopoda; order Anostraca; family Artemiidae; genus Artemia; species Artemia sinica. The sequence goes on from CM051265.1 coordinate 55,047,283, forward strand.
TGCCGTGGTGAGGTCTACAAAACTCGAATTTACCAGGTTTTTTATTGTTTTTTTAGATGTATACGAATGCTTTATTAAAAGGTACAAGTTTAAATTATCAACTTTAATTTCGAAACAAAATCAACATCGGTATTTCATAAATAACAGCAGCCAAGAAGCACAAGGACTATGATTCAATGTACCAACCTTTTCCTCTATCAGACGTAGTATGTGTGAAAATACGTGTATTAAATGCAAGTACTATGGATTTTAATTTCAGTAGTTTATGCTTACTCATCTGAAAATGGTTTCCCATATAAAATCCTCATTTGTTTCAAAATCGTAGTTTTTCCCGATTCGCCAGAACCTGAAAAATATGCGTAAATTGTATTAGAAAACGAAGGCATAGACATGTTGAGAGATAATATCTAGCAATAAACTTAACTAACGTAATTGATAAAGATATGGGTGCCAAGGTTCTCCATTTTGTGACTGAGGCTGGCATGTGCGTAGAAGGAGAGGAACCTGGGATTAAAGGCGAAGAAAAATTCTTAACTGCTAATCCCTACCATATATATCTAAGATCCAATAGGTCCTTCAAATGGATAAGGATGACAAGAATGTAGCTGATCCCTCACAGTGGTTCTGTCGAGCACACATGCCCAAAGTAGTCCCCGAAGCTGCACCGAAAACCGGCGGCATGCCACAGAAAATATTTCTGGGTGCCGCTGCCTTAAAGGCTTCGGTGCGTCGGTATGCAGTCGATATGGTTGGCACGGCGTGCCAACAACAATTTCTAGCACCGAAATATTTCCTGAGATTACTGAGAGGAAAATATCGGGCAAAATCCACTATTCAATAACGTATGCGACAGTTTTGGATTCCCTTCAAAGCATTTTTGATTTACTCGTCTACTATGGACTTCAGATTATTGTTTGCACCTAAATTTAAGTTTTGCATTTACAATGCTACGAAATTGAAAAAAAAAGAAAAACAATACCATCTTAATATTTTTTTTAAAGGGGCCTTAGATGCAAATATAATCATTTCGTTCTATTATGCATTGTTACTGCTCCGACGTCATCTGATCAAGTAGCCTCCTTTTCTTTGATGCATGATCATGAATAATGATGAAATTTAGGGTTGTTATTCTTTCGAGAAAAACCCAAAAGCCACAGTCCCAGACTGATAGGGGTAGCTGATCCACTGACAGCACCTGAGATTACAGCCTTTTATTCAGTCTCAGGTAGCTATGTTTAAATTATTAGAGGAGGATTTAATAGAAAAATATTAATTCTGGCCAATCCCCCGTATCATACAGTGACGGGACCCACTGGGCCAAGGAAAAAAATAGCAACTAAATTGAATCTTAACAAAATAAGCAGATTTACATAAATGTCGACTTATTGCATTTTACAAAATTCCATTTTACAGCCTAATCATGTGCATAGTCCAAATATATTCCTCCAGCTGTAGAGATACTAGAAGTTAAATCTTCTCTCCATATCGATAGGAAGAACCGCTCATGAGAATTTGACCCTACAAACTATACCTTTCAAAGTTTCTGGGACCCTATCCCCAAAAAAAGGAGATTATACTGACTTTTTCAGCTTTCCTAATACTTGCGTGCAATAGCGGATAATCGTCCCTCCATTTTGTGTGGACTGTGTAACTTAATGTTTAGAAGCAAATGTGGTACCATGTCACAATATGACCTTCAAAACTAGGATTATATTCTAATAGCTTTTCAGACATCCAAAGCCAATTAGTTGTCTCCTAATTATCTGCCAAAGTCAGGTCGAAATTGAAATTTATCTATTTAGAATTATCAGTAGTATTGTAGTAATATCTCCGGTGGGCCCTATGGGGCTACTCTTTTCTTCTATAGTAATATAAGATCATGAACAAGGTTTAACGGTGATTCCTCCAATGCTGTCATCTACACAATCAGAGTCATAGATGACGTTATTGTTAAAGGCAGTTATAGATGGCGACATGTTTTCTTTGCCATTAATACATACTGTGTGCAGAATGAGCGGTACCCTATCCTCTTTAGTGGGGCGACCAATGGGCATAGAGAAAGTGCACAAAGTAGAAACTAGAAATTGTTAGTTTAGTCTTTAGGTGGTAAAGGGAGTGTCATTAAAGAAAATGATTGGATATGAGAAACAGAAGATATTACATAATCTTGTAATATTGGAAAAGTGTTTGAATCTAAATGTTGAATTTCAGGTGTTAAGTATACAAAAGAACATCTTCTCAAAGAAAATGCTTGAAATTATCATGGAAAATTATTCTCCATCTTTGGACTATTGTATGAAGCTTATATACTGTGGACCAAATGCATTTGCTTGATTTATTGATGCCTTAATTGAAACAAAACAAAAAGATATTGTGATTCTGCTTTTAATCACTACCTAGAAATTCATTTAAGACGCCCATTTTGTAAGACAACAAGAAATAAGTCAAATAAGTTTTTGTGACGTCACTCGATTACTCCTCCTACTAGAAGACATTCCTTTTATGAATCGTGAGTCAGTATCTTTTTGGCAGTGAGACAGACAACATCAAAAAAATTTTCTACACATGTCCCCTATGTTTATATACATTGGACAGCTGGTCATCATGTGAGAACTGTACTACAGCTGATGACTATAATGAAAAGTTTAGATTATGCATTCCGTGTAAATTGCATAAAGGATATGCTATACAAATTAAGGGTTGTAATTCCTGTCTTGAAGAGACTGGTCACTCTCATCCTAAAGGATATCTATGCTCCAATTGTCATTTTGATAAGTGTGGTCAATGGAAAAATACTTACCCTGGCATGATTGGAAAACACTCTAAACGTGAATTCAGTTTATTTCTAAGAGATTGATATCGTCGTGGATTAAAATAATTTTGGGAAGATGAATTTGGAGCACGTTTCAATTGTAAAAAGATGAAGAGAGTATGATTTCTCCGTCATCATTGTGAGGACGATGGTAGAAATGATTATAAGCCTACTGATTTTTATTTGGCTGTTACAGAAAGTGATTCTTCATATGAGAATATTGTGTGCGACATTACTTCAAATAGTCAGATAGAAACATGTGAATTTTACAATATGAATCGTAATAGTATTATTGACTTCACAAATAAATTTAATAAAAATGAAGTTATATCATATTGTGGAAAAGGTGACCGGAACTTTGCACGCCAGGATGACTACAAGTTGAATCCCAATGATCTGCCACCACTAATCGTTGTCGACGACGATGACGACCTAAAAGACTATGAAGAAGAAGAAGGAGAAATCTAAACAATGAACACAAAATACTTTTTATAGTACATATATATTTGATTAATAAACAAATTTACAAACATTATTAAATCACTTTATTCTTAGGGCACTGAAATCAATATTATATAGGTCTGAGAGGATATTTTTACTAGAAAGTCGTTCAAACGTGGATTGTCTACATAAATGCTGAGAAATTCACTGTAAGTATAGTCACGACATCGAAAAATAAAACATAGTAGTGCATGAAAAGCACAGCTTTTGGTTAATAAGTCTTGTACTTGCATACGATTTTGAATAACTGGTTTCCCACTTCTTTCTAGGAGGTGTATAGAATGCATATGGTAGACCAAGAGGATCAAAAAATTCTATGTTTGTCACTGTTTGAAAGATGCATAGCTAATGACCCGTCTGCACAGTCGATGGACTACTAATAACAATGATAACGGTATTGTTATCAGTATGAATATATTCAAGGAAATCTGAGGGTATGCAAGGGGATTTGTATTTGGACATATATTGATGCATGTTAAATACATCGATTATTTGATTGGTGTTCATGGTGCCAAGTCTAATAAAAGACTGCCGTCGGGGGTAATTTCCCAATAGGTTCAAAATTGATTGAGTGAGATTAGTGTTACACTCTCCGTCAATGGTTTGTCAAAGGTACACTCTAAACATACTGTACCCAATCGGCCAATACCCATTTCTTGAGTACCAGACAAGTCCAAAACAATGGTACCATGACTTTTTGCGAACATTGTATCAGTTATACCATTTCCATATAGTTGAGAATCTTGATCCAGAGATTGGATCGAGACATGTTTCAAGATCGTAAACATATTTCAAAGCTTCAACTATTTTGAACGTAAGCACTTAGTGAAGTATCCACTGCCATTTGCATACTAACAGGTGATGGCGAGGGAGATGCAGTGATATTAAGTCGATTGAGGCCCCCAATCACTCTTGTCAAACAATTGCCGCTAGGCGTGCTAGTATTTTCCAAAAATGACTTAAAAACATCTTTTGATATTTGACTAAATTCCTTTAATCGTTACACATTTAGACACTACACCCATAACGTATCGTCTACGTGACATGAAAGATGATGAGTTTCTTGGCGGTTTTTATGATTATAAATTACAAACAGTTAAAAACACTGAAATCCATCAGACTGAAAAGATACTAAAGACTCGTACTCGTCGGGGCATGAGACAGTTGCTTGTTCGTTGGCTATGATACAACTCTGATTTTGATTCGTGCATATCCGCTGAGAACATACATAATGCCCCATGATTTCTATGTAACGTTTATATTTAACGTCTCTGACCCTCTCTACATTGATTTGAATAAAACAAGTGATCTTGGACAAAACTCACCCCAGCATCAAATTCGATGATGGAAAGTATGAAGTTGCTCTTGTCGATTGTATTCTCAAAAATACATATGATATCCTGGGAAAAGATCGTACGTATGAGATGAAAGTTATACCATTTAATTGGGCACTCTTTGTCGAGTATGAATGAGTTGATGATATCTCCATGTCATTCTGAAATACAAAGGTTTTGATAGCATGACTGATTTGTGTCGTAGAATCAATAGAAAATTCTCTGCACGTAAGAAAGGCACATTCTTATTTAATTATTCAATGGAACATGGCAGGATTTATATTAGTTCATACGTTGACAATGAAATGATTCATCTCAATGATAATCTGAGAGAGGTTCTTGGCTTTAAACAGAATATGATCAGTGGTAAAAACGCCGGAACTGTCAGTGGGATGAATCGTGTTATTTTTGCAGATTATCCATCCGGTTTCGCCTCAGACTCTTGTATGTTTCTTATGCGTCCTTTGTTGTAACATCTAGAGTTGGTAATTCAAATGTTCCCCTCCTACGTGTTCTTGAACGAAAAACCACCCATGAACATGTTCATCACTATAATATAAAGCATCTTCAGAATGTTCCTGAAAACATTTCGTATTTGGAACTCTGTCAGTTAACATTAAGAAGTGAACTAGGTGATCCTCTAGCAATAACAAAAGGTATGGCTGTGATTACATACCATTTTTGACCCATTCAACAACAATAAGGAGATGGCTTATAGAAAAAATATCTTTTTTATCCTGATATTGATTGTTATGTTACTACTCTCCCATCAAGACAATGGTCATGGGATGGACTATTATAAAAGCCGTTCGTCAATGTCGCGCTATGGTCTTGGCAGTTGGTTTGCTAAGCTGTTTCGCTCTGCACTACCTCTGGCTAAAAAATATATTACTCCAGTTGCCACAGATTTTACATCCTCTGCACTACACGATTTGGGGCCTGGTAAAGATTTTAAAGAAAGTGCTTCACAAAATCTCAGGTCCAGCACACGATCCCTTGGCGAGCTATTGAAATCACGACAAAATGGAAAAGGTTTAAAAAGGTCGAGAAACACCTCATCACTCATCAGTCTCTACTCAGGTCAGAAGCGAAAGACATCACTCTTGTGAAAGAATAAGAAACCGAACCCAAGAAGAAAAATTGTTAGATCGAAAAAGGATACTGAAATGGCATATCTACCCATTAAGGAATCCCATCCCCCTGTCACCAGATTTCTAAACCTTGTCAATGCAGAAAGTGTAGATGTCAGTGTAAAACATGGATACTATGAACAATTCTACCCACAACAACCCCTCTCTGAAAACATACATGTTCAAAAATTTATTCTAATAAAGACTATTTCCTAGATTTACCATCCATATTTATTCATTTATATGTTGTGGCGAGGAAAAAGTCAGACAAGCTAGCTCCCTACACTACCGATGGATTATCCTTTGAAAATTGCATACTATATAATTTTTTTAAACAAATATGTGTCTGCATAAATGGAACAGTGGTGAGCACTAGCAATAATCTATCAAACTATGCAAGCTACATACAATTTATGTTGATGACTCCAAAGTCCTATAAGAAATTGAGAGATCTTGCAATGGGCTATACTATAGATCAAATGTTGATACTAATGGTGAACTCACTTGGGCGGTGAGCAAGGAGTATCATTTATTTGGTAGATTCAAGTATGAAATATTTAATATATCTCAATGGATGTCTCCAATGTTAAAATTGACATAAAGTTACAACTCGCTCCATCCCATTTCATCTAGAAAAAAACACTTGATGCATCACCCGATGCAAGTGTCAATCTCAATTCGGCAATGCTTCATGTACGAAAACAACAGGTTATGAGTTCTGTTGCTTTGCCAATTAAAAAACTAAGACTCTCTGGAAATAATATCAAACTGCTCATTCCTCACACAATCACCAATCATCAACGTCATATTGCCACTGGTTCAAGTACCTACGCCAATTCTTCATTTATCAATGGTGAAATTCCGTCGAAACTTGGCATCTAAATAGAGCAGAATCTATTTTACGGGCCAGTTCTCAACATGGAACGGACGAACAAAACAAGTTGGTTGTGCAGCGTCCCTTAGCTAGTGGTAGCTCATAAATGCTCAGCCTTGAGCATTAGCAGCCCTTCCCCAACCACAACTGACCACTCATCCTTCACAGAATCAGGAGAAAGCTCTTCAGCTAATGAAAAACTGTTCAACAGCCCAAAAAAGACCCAAAGTTGATTCAGTTTCTAAGTTTGCTTGCTTCGCTTACCTGTAAAAACAGTGTCAACCAGACTAACAAACAAAACAATTAAAATTCCCAGCAAAATATTAATGAGCTCGCAACCACGCTGTCAGCTCTAAAGTTAAACTTCGCTTCACGCTACTTCGATCCGTTTTCGTACTGGAAGTTTCACCAGACCACAGAATAAAATAAGATCTTAGCAGATCAGGCGCGAATTGCGAAATTGAAAGAAGGGCCGCGGCCGATGGATGAAAAAGGATAAAAAAGATTTCATTAAAGACCGAAGATCCGGCAAATTTCCTGATTCCTGGAAATAATTTTTTTTTCCTGGCAAGGGGTCGAAAATCCGGTTTGTCCGGTGAAATCCAGGCAAGTGGAATACTGGTTCCAGTGTATAGTGAAACATGAATGTGCCTCTGTCACGAGGACTTTCGTCGTTGCAACTTTTTACTAGGTTGGAGTGATTTTCGAGAAAAATTTTCTACGGAGGGGGATATCAGACATGATTGGGAGAACGATCAGAAATCAGTCTCTTTGAAATGACAGTATGCTAAGGAAAATTTTTCAGGCTGAATATTCTGCAAGAAATTATGAAATTTGCTCATTATTTACATATAACATTTGGTTTGGTCTGCAAGAAATTTTTCTGGGGGATGTTCAGCGAGGATTGAATTGTCCGGGAGGAATTTTCTGGGGGTGTGTATTTTACTGTGAGGAGCTTTACTTTGAAGAGTTTTCTGTGGGGGAAGGGAATTTTAAATGGAAGAACGTAAGATTTCTCGACATCATTTGAATAGGTCAGAAATTAAGTAAAAAGTCATTTTTTCTTAAATAAAAGTACGAAGTAACATTAAAACTTAAAACGAGTAGAATTTATTCCTTATATTAGGGGAGCTTTCCCCTACTCAATATCTTGTTCTTTACGCTAAAGTTTGACTTTTTCTCTCAATTCCTTAAGGTCGACTCCCGAAACACTAGGGTTGCTTAATTAGAATAAGAAGCTTTTTTTAAAGTTATTAATTTAAAAACTTGTATGCATCGGCAGCCATTAGTCGCCCATGCCCCAACCTCCAAGGGCCCCAAGGACCCCTCCCGCAACTTTTTGGCCCCTCCTTCCATTTTTATACTCTACTTCAGTGAATTGTGCTATACTGGGTGATGGCCTCAAAACAGTAAAACCCCAGACTGGTTTGCTGGCAGTCCAAATTAGTGGGTGTGTGCGTATACAGGAAGAGGACTGTTACCGGGACTTTTTTTTATCTCTATAAAGTTCTGAGGATTTGAGCATTAATATTGCTGTCAAGAAACAGAAAGCAGTGTCTAAAAAAGGCCCCAAAAGATCCTCCAGAGTCCGTAGAGAGAAAATCAGTAGAACTAGAATGACTACTTTATTTAAAGAAAAATTTGGATGTAAATAAATTAACATTGTGAACCAGTTACTGTGAATGCCTAGTTTCTGGTTGATAGCTGACAAAAGTTTAAAGTTGTTGTGGTCAGTTTTGCTCTGACACTCTGCCTGGGCCAAACCAGTGGCAACATGTTCTGTTATCTGCCCAACTTTTTTCTTGATTTTTCTCCTACACAAAGATGTCTTACCAATCAATCTCATCAGCAAAATAAAACAAAAGCATGAACAACAGACTGTTTTCTGAGCATTTTCAATCAAATATCTGGGAGATTTAAGGCCATTCCGCTGTAACTCGGCACTCATGGTAATAGTCCCCTTTCTCTATGACAAGGCTGAAATATTTGCCAACGTCAATGTTCATCAGAGTACACCGCTTCAGTGAAACTCCTAGAATCAGTTTGGCCTAGAAGACGTGATTTTGTCTAGGTAAACTGGGACGTTTCTTGATTGATGGCTCTACGGAAACTTTCTGAGAACTACACATTGAACTCCGGCTAGCTCCTCTGTATTACAAGACAATTATTGTCTCGTTTCTGTTGTCACTGTGTCTCTATAAACACATAGAGATGATTATCTGGCAATGGCTAAGGGAAGTAATTTACTACAGCCGTAAAAAGATCCTCAGAGGATGATTATGTCGACAGAAGCTTATGCTTATGAGGAAACAATTTATCACTAGCTTGCAAATATTGGGTAAACTCTTGTCCCGGACTGGAAAACCTGCAGCAATTTGGGTGCTCAAAGGCTTTATTTATAGGATTAACAGTGGTGCAGTGTTCATTTCTGTGGCCAGATCCAAAGAGTGCCAGTGGGAATATAAGTATCTGGATTGACATTTAGAATTAGATCTAAATAAGAAGTAGAAAAAAATAATATACATTTAGAAGTAGAACAACATAAGTAGAAAGTAAGTAGATGCCTCCAAAAATAAGTACAAAATAAGTGTATAAGTAGATTTAATATTTGGAAGTAAAATAGTCCAAAAATAAGTATTCTGCTACCAAACTTAGTAGAAGTGGAAACTCTGCGCTAAGCCTTCTTTGTTCTATCTGTGTGAGTCCACTTTTTAATAAATAATCTTTTTGTTTTAGCTCCTTCGATGGAAAGTTTGTCGTCTGATTCTGATGTTGAAAAGACTTCGTCAGATGATCATAAGGAGATCTCCGGCTATTTAAGCAAGGAAGAGAAAAGAGCAAGACCAAAAGCTAGAAAAAGCGGACCTAGTTCTGGAAAAGTTGAAAAGATACTCCGAAAGAAAAAAATTCAGACCTGCTTGGCTGTATGTCCCTGAATTTACGTCTTGGATTAAGAAAAATCTGTCTTCAAATGAAAAAAACCTATTGCTTGTATTGCAAGAAATCTCTAGCATGTGGCAAGTTGGAGCTAAGAAAACATATGGGGTCTGATTACCAAAAAGAAAATTTCAGAAGCCAAGATGCTGCAAAGCGTGGCACCATACCACTCAATTAATTGCTTTATGTAAACAATCACGAATTGGATACCGCAGAGGCCAAAATAGCCACATTTGTTGTAGAATATGACTTGCCCTGAAGTGTTGTGGATAGACTTGTGCCAATGATCAAAAGCCTTCCTCCCAAGTCTGTCCTTGAAAAGGTGTCACTTGGGAAACAAAAAGTCACCAACGTGATTCGCCAAGGACTAGGTCCTTATTGCAATGAGCAGTTTATGGACATTTTGAAGAAAAGCCCCTTTTCACTGATAATAGATGAAACAACAGATGTTGGTATCCAAAAACAGCTTGTCGTGGCGTGGGGAATGTCTTGATATGTAGGTTGATCTTTTAGATCTCATAGAGTGTTCTGATGGAAGATCTGAGAAGACTTTTGGTTTAATGGTGGGCTCTCTGACCAAAAGACAAATACCACTAGAGAACTGGATAGGTTTTGTGCTGACACCCGCAATGCTATGTTCGGTTCTGACGACTCTCTTTTTTGGTAGGATTACAGCTGAGTATCCATGGGTCACCTGTGTAAAGTGTAGTAGCCACATGATTCATCTTGTAGCCTCTTACCCTTGCAAGCAGCTACCCAAGCAGCTAGAGGGTCTTTGCAGAACCATTTACACTCATTTTAGTGTCAGTGCCAAACACTGGAACACGTCTGACCTGGTCCAGGTCTGACCTGGAGCAGTTTCAAACTTTCACGTAGACAGACAGGTGGAGCATCTTAGCACGTGACCAAACCAGATGGCTGTCCCTAAAGATGTGTGTAGATAGGGTCTTGGAACAGTGGAACGCTCTAGCGTTGTATTTTGAGCTAGTACTTCCAGAAGACTCGACGCATGCTAATGACCGTGCCCTTCAAGCCTTTAAAAACCCCTTTACTCCGGATCCAAATGGAATTTCAAAGTTATGTGCTTGAACTATTTTGTAGCATTAACTTACTTTTTCAGAGTGAAAAACCCCTTTTCAACAAGATCAAACCGGAGGTTGAGACTCTTCTCGAAACGCAGGCAATGAACTTTATGAAACACAGTTACGTCTGCAGGGTGGGAACGGTCACCCTTGAATTGGATCCTCTGCTAGAAGACAAATATTTACTGCTGTGCGAAACATACCTTGGTGTTGCAGCTCATGAAAGTCTTGAGACTTTGCAATCGAACGATCGATTGCAAGCCATACTTTAGATAAAAAGGCGATTTGTTTTTGAATCAGAAATGTTTTTGTTAGTTGAACTCGTAAATACGGGAAAGGCCTTGGACTCGTCAGCCACTCAGCTCTTGATGTGCTTGCTGAAAAAATACAAGATGCCCGGTTGGAACACCAAGCAAATTGTTGAGGAATAGAGGGTGATGCAGGAAACGATGACCGACAAAGGTGACATTATTGACTTTTGGACGAGTGTGGCGGCAGTTAGAACGCCAGCTAAGGCACCTCGGTTTCGGAATGTTCTATCAGGGGTTAGGTATTTACTTAGTTTGCTTTTTTATAACGCTTTTTTTGAGAGATTTTTCAGCGTCGTGAAGAACGTGAAAGCAGAAAAGTGCAACATTTACAGTCAAAAATCGGCATGAGACGTCCCGAAAAGAACTCGAGTTCATTGTGCTTGGATAGACAGCTTCTTGATTAAATGAAAAACCTGAAATCAAACGCTATAGTTGACTAATGTGACTGAATAAATTAGTCTCGGACTGCAGTCGATAGGTAAAGTAAACTCAGATTGAAAACTCAGCTCAGAATTGGCTCCAAAAAATACGAGTCACGGATAAAAGCCCTCACCATCCTATCCTCCATTGTTGCACAGTGAAAAATCTTAGGAGTTGTGACATTTGGCGATGAGTGTGAAATTTCATCTTGTTCAATTTACTTTATCTATGGTGCAGTCTTGAAGTGCTGATGTGTCTGAACCGGTTTCCTCGAAGTGTCTTGTTTTTTGTTGTTTTTTTTTCTACTGGTTCTCTCATATTTAATATGTTTTATTTATCCGACAATCTTTTGGTCTTTTTTGTAAGAAGTTCTGAGAAATAAAAGATTTGTAAACACAACGTCTGAGGTAGTTCGAGGTTGTTGCAATTTGCAGATTTTCATTATACGTACGGAAGGAACTTTACCTAACGTGAGTTCGACGATCCACTCAGTCAAAGACTGTAATCCAACTGTAATGAAACTTCAAAATCTTATTTCCCGCCATTCCAAGGAATACTATTACATTGAAATCATTAGAAAATAAGATTTCGTTCTTCCTCACAGTTCGATTACAAAAAATCAAAGGAACAAGAATCTTTAAAACTACCTTAAGTTGCAGCTAAACTGCAGAAAGGGAAAAAAATCGGATTTAGCTACAAAAATACGTCCGAAAAGAGAGACCAATACCGCTGACGGTAGACTACTTCTTTTTTTTTAGACTGACACGTGTACCTTAGGTCTTATTCCTTTTTCTACTTTCAGCATCACGTATGTGTTAAAATATGAACAAAAATTGCATTTGCTCTGGAAAATCAGCATAGCTATACAGGGTTCTAGCTATTTCCCGCCAGGAAAAATTTCAGGATTTTTCGGTTCTGCCGACAAGAATTTTCAGGATTTTCGGCCGGCGGGACAGGATTTTATAATTTTTGAAGTGGAAACACTGACTTGGACGAAATGTTTGTTTTGACATTTCAGAACATTCAGAACCGGTTGCGTTGCGTCTAGATCAGGGAGGCGACTGGCGAGAACTAGCTAAAATTTACCAGGTAAACTGTTGCTATGCTATGAGGTAAGAAATACTCGAGGAGGAAACAACAGTGGATGGAAAGCTGTGGAATGAACGTGATGTAAAAAGGTTTTAAAGTCTAGTTACAGTACTTAGAACATGCGTTAATGCAGACTTCCGTAAGTGCAGGAAAACAAAAAAAAATACAGCCCGTCTAGGGGGATTCCCCCCCCCTGGATCCGCCCGTGCCCCAGTACTAGTAACAACAGTAGTATTAACATATTGCAATTTGGCCGTTGAAAAATCCCTCGCATCAAGCCCTGGAAATTTCAACGTAATAAAATTAGCCGTTGCTATGAAATTGTTGATATGCCCTTTTGATAACTTGTATAATTATAATTTCAATCTAGTTTAACTTCGCCCTCAAAGATTCATAAAATTTTATCTTAATGCTCTTAGCCTTACAAGTAGTTGCAGCAAAAGTAGTTGTTGGAGCAGTAGTAGTAGCATACACATAATGCCTTTTGGTCAATTTATCTCCTACTTTAAGCATTCTCTGGAAATTCCAACTTAATAGATTCTGATACGCCTTTTCGTCAATCTGTATGCACGTAGTATGTTTTGATTTAGCTCAGCTTTCTCCTCAACATTCCCTAAGATGTTCCATTCAATATCCTCAGCGTTGGTAGCACTCTCTACGGAAGCAGTAGTTTTAGTTGTGGTGGTGGTGGTAGTAGTAGTATTAGTAGTAGTAGTGGTATTGGTAGTAGTAGTAGATGTAGTAGTAATGGTAGTAGTAGAAGTAGCATGAAAATATTACCTTTTTGGACAATTGATCATCTTCCTTATCATTTCCTGATAGCCCCAAATTAATATGCTCGGCCATTCCTGAGTCACGTCCTTTTGATAACCCGTAAGCATATAACGTGTTTTGATTTAGTTCAACACTTCCCTCAATATTCCCTGAAAGGCTCTCTTCACTGGAATGTCCTTCGTCTTTTTGGAAAGTAAAGTTCAAACATGCTCACCTTTCTCAATTACAAATACTATATATAAACAAAGGACTTACAGCCCTCCACTGAACCCTAAAAGTGCTAGTATCATAGTAGTAGTGGTAGTAGTAGGAGCATTAGCTGTGGTAATAGTGTTGCATTAGTAGTAGTATTTACTGTAGCAGAAGTATTAATAGTGGTAGTATCATGCACATGTTGCCTTTTGGTCAGTTGACCAACCCCCTCATGATCCCCGGAAAGGGTCATCTTTATACTGTAAGCCGTTCCAAAATATTGCTGATACACCCTTTTCACCCCCTTTTGTCACCCTTTTTGTCTTAATACTCTTGGCCTTACAAGTGGTTGCAATAGAAGAAGTAGTTGCAGTAGTTGAGAAGTAGCAGTAGTAGTAGTGCTAGTAGTAGTAGTAATAGCATTAAAAGTAACAGTTATAGTAGTTTTCGGTCAGTTGATCTTTCCCTTTAAGCATTCTTTGAAAGTTCCAACTGGATATTCAAATCCGTCGGGGGAAACGCTATAGCGTTGCCCATAGTAAAGGCAATAAGGCTACAAGGTTTCATTATTATCATTTATTAATTTTTTTCCTGAGGTACTTCATATGGAAGGGGTGGTCGAATAAACTTCAGAGGGGGTCAATTGATTGGAAAGTGACAGTTTTAGTTCAATTTTTAAGAGTGCAAAGTGATTGGAGGGCATCTAGCCCCCCCCTGACCTATTTTCACCAAGTGTATCTGATAAAAATTTTGAGATAGTTATTATGTTCAAAATAGTCCAAAGATCATATAATAGGGCCAGACAGGTTGACACAACCCCCCAGAGCCTGTGGGTGGGGTTGTAAGTTGTGCCCTGGGGCATGTAAGGCTCTTATGGAATGGGTGGCCGTGTAAACATTGGAGGAAACTCATTTGATTGGAAAATGAAAGTTCTAGTTCCATTTTTAATAGTCAAAATGATTGGAGGGCAACTAGCCCTCCTACTCCCTCTTTTCCCAAATACATCCAATCAATTTTTAAGATAGCAATTTTGTTCAAATAGAATAAAGATTATATAACAATGCCTCCATGGATAACATAACCCCCCAGAGCCCTAGGGTAAAGGTTGCAAGTTATCTTCTGAGAGCATATAAGGTCTTTATGGAAGGGTGGTTGTGCAAACTTGGGAGGAGGCTCATTTGATTCCAAATAGAAAGTTCTGGTTTCCCTTTTCAGAGTCAAAAGCGATTAGAAGGCACATAGCCCCCCCCCTCTTCATCCTCTTTTCACCAAATGCATCCGATCAAAATTTGAAATAATGATTTATTTCAGAAAATTACCAAGATCACATAATACCACCTCCCAGGTTTTCAACCCCCCCCCCCAGAGCCCCGGGGAAGGATTGTAAGCTATGCCCTGGGGGAATGTAAGGTTCTTATAGAAGGGGTGGCCGTATAAACTTTAGAGGAGGCTCATTTGATTGGAAATTGAAAGTTCTAGCTCGCTGTTTAAAAGTCAAAAGGGATTGGAGGGAAACTAGCCCCCCTATGCGCTCTTTTCCATAAATGCATCCAATCAAAATTTGAAATAGCCATTTTGTTCAAAATAGAATATAGATCATATAAAAATGCCTTCATGGATGACACCCCCCCCCCCCAGAGCCGTGGGGCAAAGGTTGTATATTGTCTCCCGAGTCCATGTAAGGTCTTTATAAAAAGGATGGTTGCGTAAACTTTGGAGGAGGATCATTTAATTGGAAATTGAAGCTCTAGTCCCCTTTTTAAGGGTAAAAAGCAATCGAAGGCAACTACCCACCCCCCTCCCTGTCTACACCCTTTTTTCACTAAATGTGTCCGATCAAAATTTTGAGACAATGATTTTGTTCAAAATATTCCAAAGATCATATAACAGTAGTATTCCCTTTTTGGATCCCGTGAGGCCCATAGGGGAAAAAATTGAAGTTTCAAATCCCTCATGACGTTATTACGTACACCTGAGTCTGATCTGACACAATACTATAGCGCACAAATATAGTGCATCTACGTAATAGGGGATGTTTTCTAAGAGATGCAGGTGCATATTATGTTTTAAAAAACCTTCAAGGGCTTCATTACCTCAAGATTTCCAAGACTGTTGCATAATAGAGAGTCTTTTACAGCCATTTTCTATATGGAGAATCGTTAGAGAGACTATTGATTTTATGGAACAATGGATTCCCGCTATTTGCCGGAAGACAGAAACGTCATCTGTTATTGTTCTAACGGGGAAACAGAGTAATTCCATTGTCCCTGGGGCTATAAAAAGAGAAATTATAACGAAAATTTCATTAGTCTTAAATAAGATCTTCAACGTGTCACTTCATTCTAAAATGGATTCCTATAGAAATTTGAATAAGGATTTGACATCAGCTTATATGCAAGTGAGTCTGTCTCTCTATATACCCCACCCCCAAACTTGAGCTGATATAACCCCCTATACTGGATAAACATCTCAAAACCCCTCCCTCCTGCTTTTGCTTGGTTCTCTCACTGATAAATTAATCTTATTTTTTCACAAAATTCATTAAAAGCGCTTTCATGCAGTTGCTAAAAAAGAAATAAGACACCTGCAAAGCCTCTTTTTTTATATATTCCCCTTAAATAGGTGAGCTTATTCCAATTTGAGCTGATATAACTCTATATTAGATAAACATATAAAGCCCATCCCCCTCCTGCTATTACATGATTCTCTCAGTGATAGAATAACGTAATTTTCTCGCAAAATATACCCTTTTACCCCTCGTCTGTAATTTCAATGCACTTTTCCGCTAACCGAAGCATATTCTCACAGGTTGCTAATAGAGGCATAGGTTGGGTTACACTGACAATGATAGCTTCCATTACTTTCTGCCGATCAGAAAGTGGGAACTCTATTCCCACTTGAGGAGTGGCGCCCCTCGAGGAAATTATACCCTAGTAAACGACACAGCATTCGCACGGGATTCTGACTAATGGACAATTCTTCAGGGATTGGTATGTTTTGATGGGCGTCTTTGGGCTGAAAAACCTCTTCCTAGCTAATTTATCTATTACGGGTTGCCTCCCCGTAGTAGCATAATATTTGTAGGCATGAATATATAATGAGTCGGAGGTAATAGGCTTGAGATTGTCTGTGCAGGATTTCGACTCTTGTTGATAGAAGAGCATCGCCAAGTGCTGAAAACCATGTTGTGACCAAGATGGGCCCAGGATTGCACAAAGCCTCCATTCATGGAGGTCCCAGGGACTTCTTGCTGTCCGGTTCTAAGCCGGCTTAAGCACTTCGGTGTAGACTTGAGAAAATATGTGATCCCCGTCCTGCACTGGTATCCGGGATCATTGCTTTTCCTGAGGCGAAAAAAATTTCAATGATTTAAAGAACATGAAAATTGGAACTTGGAATGTTACGACATTAAAAAATGACTATCGTATCGACATTTTGACTGACGAATTCAAAGATTCAACTGGATTTATTAGGAGTTTCAAAAACTCATATCCCAGGGGTAGGAAGCATGAAATTAGGTGATATAGAATTTGTTTACTCAGGCAGGAAGGATGGGGTATATAGACAGGGAGTAGGGCTCATGATAAATAAGGAAGCTGCTAAGTCTTGTTTAGGCTGGGAAGGTATTAATAATAGAATACTAATTGCTCATTTTATGACTAGAAAGTTCAGGGTATCAGTTATAGTAGTATACGCCCCTGTAGAACCGACTGATGGAGATACTAGTGACTCAGATGAATTTTACTTACAGTTACAGGAGCAAATAGACAAGGTCCCAGGTAGAAATATGATGTTATTACTGGGAGATTTTAACGCCCAGGTTGGTAGAAATAAGGATAGATGGTATCCCAGCTTAGGTAAATTTGGTGTAGGAAAAGAAAACAGTAATGGATACAGACTTTTGCAATTTTGTAGGTATAACAATCTAGTTATAACCAATTCGGTGTTTGGTCATAAAATGGCTCATAAGCTAACATGGTACTCACGTGATGGTAAGACAGCAAACCTTATTGATTATGTTATAGTAAACCGAAGACTGGCAGGATCAATACAAGATACTAGGGTATATAGGAGTGCTGTTATTGATGTTAAAAGTAAAGATCACCATCTAGTAGTGTCAAGGGTTAATTTAAAGCTGAAATATCGGAAGGGTAATTACCTCCCGGGAAGTTATGATGTTAGTAGACTCCAGGATGAGAATTTGAGAGAAACTTTCCAGGAACAGTTGAATACTAAACTTGAGAGTTTAAAATTTGATAATGTGGAATATGGTTGGAATAATTTTAGAAAAATAATTTGTGAAGTTGCTGAAGGTGTATTAAGGAAGAAAGCTAGAACTGCAGCTAAGAATATTAGTGAAAAAGCTTTATGTTTAATAGAAAGGAGAAAGGACTTGCACAAGGATTATCTGAGTGATAGATCGCATGAAAACAAAAGAAATGTAAAGAAAGTGGAGAAAGCATTGAAATATGAACTAAGGAGGTGTGAAGTGGAGGCCATGGATAAAATCGCCGAAGATTTAGAAGATGCAGCTAGACGGCATAATAGTCAAATATTGTACTGGCACGTTAACAAATTGAGAGGTAGTAGTCAATCCGGACTTGTCCCAGTTAAAGATAGGAATGGGGTGGCAATTAGCGATAAGGAAAAAGCTAAAGCGAGATGGGCCGAACATTTTGAGAACTTGCTTAACCGAGATAGAGTTGCAGGAAAAAATATAGAGGAAAATGAAAAAGTTTGTGATACCTTGGATGTGAAGGAAGATTTGTTTTGTGAGGAGGAATTAGCAACAGTACTAAAAGGATTAAAGAATAATAAGGCTCCAGGTGCTGATAGGTTAGTAAATGAGTTTCTTAAATATGGTGGCTCTGAGGTTAGAAATAAGTTATTGAAGATTATGAATATGATTTTTGAAAAAGGGGAAGTACCTAACGATTTTAGGAAAACCTTAATTAAGCCACTTTATAAGAAAGGTGATAAAAGTAAGTGTGGTAATTATCGAGGCATTAGTCTGGTCTCTGTAGGTAGCAAATTGCTTAGTAATATGATACTTTTTAGACTGAGAGATGCTATAGACAAAGTTTTAAGAGAAGAGCAGTGCGGTTTTAGAAAAGGTAGAGGATGTGTTGACCAAATTTTCACTCTTAGGTTAATAATTGAGAAGTGCCTAAGTTTTCAAACACCTTTGGTCCTCAGTTTTATAGATTATGAGCAAGCGTTCGATTCTGTTGATAGAGGAGCTTTAGTAAAGGTTTTATCCTTGTATGGTATACCAGACAAATACATTAAAGTGATTAGTGCTATGTACGAGAATAACACTGCTGCGGTTAAGGTAGGAAATGAGGTTAGCAGCTGGTTTTGTATTAAATCAGGAGTTAAGCAGGGTTGTGTTCTATCCCCCTTTATATGGATTATTTTGATGGACTTTGTTTTAAGGAGCACAGGAAAGGCAATGGGAGACCACGGAATCAAATGGGGAGGAAAAAGTCTCCTAGACTTGGATTATGCTGATGATTTAAGCATCCTAGATGAAAGTGTGAGCAAAATGAATGAAGTTTTAGAGGTTTTGCGAGTTCAGGGTGCTAGTATTGGTTTGAAAATTAATGTTAGGAAGACTAAGTCACTAAGGCTAGGAATAAGTGAAGATGAAAAGGTGACGTTGGGTAATGAAAAGATTGATCAGGTGGGCAGCTTCACTTACCTTGGTAGTATTATTAGTAAAGATGGTGGGAGCAGTGAAGATGTTAAAAATAGAATAGCCAAGGCTCAGGGTGTTTTTTCACAGTTAAAAAAAGTCTGGAAGAATAGGAAGATAAGTCTGCAAACCAAGATTAGAATCTTAGAAGCTACAGTGATGACAGTGGTCAAATATGGCTCTGAAGCATGGACGCTCCGAAAAGCGGATGAAGATTTGCTAGATGTTTTCCAGAGATATTGCTTAAGGATTGTTCTGGGTACCCGGCTGACTGACCGTATTTCAAACAATAGGCTATACGAAAAATGTGGTTCAATACCGCTTTCTAGGTCTATAATGAAAGAAAGGTTGAGGTGGTTAGGGCATGTTGTGCGGATGAAGGATGACAGATCGCCAAAGATTGTTCTTTTCGGCCAACCATCTAGGGCTAAACGGAAAGCAGGTCGTCCCCGTCTGGGGTGGGAGGACGTCATAAAGAAAGATTTAAAGGAAATGGGAACTTCGTGGGCGGGTGTAAAAAGGGAGGCTTTGAATAGATTGGGGTGGAGGAGGAGCGTGCGTAGCTGTGTTGGCCTCAGGCGGCTTGGTGCTGCGATGAGTTGTTAGTAGCAGTAGTAGTAGTTTCCGCTAATCGAAGCATATTCTCACAGGTTGCTAAAAGAGGCATAGGTTGGGTTACACTGACAATGATAGCTTCCATTACTTTTTGCCGATCAGCTGCTCTTCTGATAATTGCATGAAAGGGTTATTATCAGCCGGAAAATTTGAACACTATGCTATTACAAGCGAATCGCAAATTGACGAGTTATGGTTAAACAAATGGATTTTAGTGTGAAATTCTTACATAAATGTATTTTATCAATGAAAGAAGTGGATTCATTAGGCAAACAACCGTTTCCTTTCGACATTAATAATGACTCCCCTCCTAGTTTTAACCCTGAAGTTTACTTATTATTTAGCTTTTTCCTCTAACAAATTTCCCTAAAATTCTAGTTTAGCTATCTTGAAAAAGGAGATTAGGCAGATGAGAAGAATCTACAGACTTGTCATAGGCGTATACCAGGTTTATTTTATCACCCTTTAAATAAATAAGCGCGAAACCCTGTATTCTCAGACGGGCAAATAATGACATAATTTTAAAAAATTTTGTCTAAAGTCAAATACTTGCATGACAATTTAAGTTGGAGAGGGAGGGTTCTGACAATGATAAAGAAGGGGGGATGTGTTTGAATATTTAAAAAAATTGTATAAAACATTTATAGCTATATTACAGCAAGAATAAGAGCAAAAAATTTCACTGAGGAATAGGAAATACTAAGGTATATTGTTCGATTCTACATTTGACTAGTTGAATTCTTTACTTTTCTTTGAAAAAGTTTCTTTATCGTCAAGGCCCGAGAAAACTATGGTTTTCTGGCATCGAGATAGAAAGGGGTGGGTGTAATGAGTTAAATTTAAGCGGGGAAGTCTTAAGAATAAGATGTAGTTTTTCAATTCATGGAAAACTAAAATTTAGTTTCATTTCAAGGAACATTCGGAGCGATGTTCCCCTCCCCAAAAGAGGGTGAGGACTATGCCTAGCGCCCAAGAACCCGTCCTATTGTAGGAGGAAAATACCAGCCCATCTTTGCTCCCTATGCAAGAGCTCGCCGGAGCTTCAAGACCTTCGGTCATTGTCTATGCCGGCCCTTCTACGCCCCCATACAAGGCGAGAATGCCCCCGTCCTACACGGTTACGATGCAGGACCCTCTGCCCCTGCGTGGAAGAAGATGATGTCGACGAGGCTTCAAGACCTGCGCCCCATACCAGTGAAGTTACTGGCTCTCCTGTGCCCTTCAACAAGGATGGAGCTTTTGATCTTAATGTAAGTAAAATTTATTGATATTTCTTGTAAAGGTTAAATATTAGAGGCAAAAACTCAATGTTTTTGCAGAATGGGAGAGATAAGTGGGGTCTTGTTGGTTTTAAAAATAAAGATTCTTTGAAGGGCTTTTCGCTAAAATCAAAATTTTTCTGGAAACTATTAAGAATAGTGATGACATCTCCCATCTTTAAATAGTAATGCATTCCTTTTAGTTTACTATAGGGGGCCTGTTCGATTTTACTCTTGGCCAAAAGGAAAAAAACTTTTCACCTTGCTTTTAGCTATTAGTTATGATTTCAAAACAAGACATTTTTAAGATCCTGCTGTTGAAAAGCGTTTTAACTGCTGCCTCTAAGAAGGAGATTTGAGTGACCTTGCCCAATAGATTTTTTTTTCTCGAAAGCTCAAGTATATGAACAATATTTTAGTAGCGCTTCACTGTTGTCTCTAACAAGAGGGATATGAGGAGCCCCTCGCCCCTCCTAAGAGAGAAATACTTAAAAATAAGACATTCTATTCAGGTTGATTACTAAGATATTCGTGCTTCTAAAATAAAGCACTCTAATGTTGAAAACTTTTCGAACAGAGGAGTTGTGGGTCCTTATATTAATACACCTTTTCAGTATAATAACAGGCCCTCACCCGTTAGTTTTGAACGCTTTGAGGAGCCTTGGATTAATACTCCTCTTCAGGATTAAAATCGTAATTGCTTCAAGGAGTATTTTTTTTCTTTTTCCAGACCGCCAATGATGATCTCCCAGCTTGGATGAAGAATATGTTTACCGATGTCTTCGGGGAAGGAGAAGAATCAGCAATGGATGTCAATATCCCCTCGGTAAGTTTCTTTAAGACTCTTTAAAACACTGTAATACCTGAAACGTAAAGGGGGAGAACTTACGTGGTAATTTTTTATCATTAAATTAATACCTCGGAGTGTGGGGGCTATCGACCCGAAGGGTCACCTTGGCCAGGTCCATGTATAAATATTAAACCATTAGTTAGTAGAATGGTCTCACTACATCCTAAGTGTTCAATTCTCCGTATATGGTCATTAAACCCTTAGGTGGTAATGAGGTCTCAATACATCCAATGACTCACTCTTAGGAATTCTCTTTCAGACTAATATTGTATTCGTTCACAGTATGAAATCAAAAGGGTTTCAATGAGCTAATAAACTCTTATTGTTTTCTAGGTTCATATACCAACATCTCAAGGGGCTTACAATCTCTCTGAGGATATCGAGTCGTTAATGGACTTGGAACAGGCCCCAGAGAATAGTGAACGTGAGGAGGTTTTAAGTGCGAGGGTGAATCTAGTTAAAGTAGCTTCCTTATGTTTGATTTAGATGGGTTCGCAGCTGATTTAGGGCTTGAAAAAGACTACGAATGGGTAGACAACGAATACTATCTAACGGGTATTACCCAACGAGCGCGAGAAAGTACCCGCTCTACAAAGTGATGAGGGGGAGCAGGACAAATTGGTGCCGTTTAACCCCCTGTATTGCCTGAATCGTGTTTAGCTTATACCGCTCTGTGTAATATTTACGTTTTCATAGCTGGGTTTTGAGATCCCTTCAACACTCTTACAAGGGGTAATATTTATACGGATTCGGTAAACATAGCACACTCCTATGTCAGCAATATTCGGCTTTTCTCAAAAGACACATTCGGGGGGCGAGAACTAGGGACTGCGTAAAAGCATCTATCGCACAAAAATTGTTTTTTTTAATGAAAAGATGAGTGATATGTGCTCCCATTACGTACAAACTGAAAGGCGGACACTTCACCTGGACTTGTATAGTTTTGAGGGCGTTTTTTTCGGTTCGGGTGGGTATTAGGGTAGAAAATCACAATGAAAATGTGAGCGGTTCGGTTGTTTTATTTATAGAAAATTTAGCTTTAAATGTAACAAAGCTTAAAAAGGAATTTGTTTTAAGAGGAGGGAGGGGGAAGGGGGTATGTAAGATATAATGCAGATTTATAGAGTTGTAGAGGTGCTCTTTTGATACAGGCTTAGAGTGCTTCAAGTACTCGGTCATTGTTGCTGGTCATAAACCCGAGGCAAATCGGGGTGTTGGTAAGACACATTTTGATTATTTGGTAGATAATGGGGATGGAGAAGGGGCTGAGTTTCCTAAAGTTGATTTTAAGTGTTTAAAATGGAATATCCTGTAGCACTTAAGGGGGTAGACATTTCTGATAGGATAAATGAATATTTAAAGATTGGGGATCAGTGTTATAGAACGATGCATAGTATGAAGAGGGTAAACTTAACGATAAGAAGGGGTAATGCATTCAGTAAGGGATCCGTGCATTGAATCGGTGAAGCATTCGGCAGGACTTCTCTACGAGCCTTCCACAGAGCCTGATTCAATTGGTCATTTCTTTTCTATCCTCCACATTAGTCGGGTTCCAATTAAAGGGAAGAAGGAAAGTTCAGGTCATTATTGACCAATGTGTCTATCAGCTTTCCAAACAGAGTTAAAATTGAACAATCACTTGAGACACGGTAAGCGTTATGGGTACCAATCTGTGGAGACGGTTTTGCGTGACAATGCCATCTTAAAGAATTTCCAAAAGTTGTTCTTGCAGAGTGACAAGGTAGCATTAGAAATCAAGGCCAAACTCATGGATGTATACGATCCGTCAAATTTGAATCGTCTTCAAGAACACGAAGCCATTACAGTCTCTTATGGGTAGGTTCAAAGAGACTCGAGTAATATCAAGCAATTGATAGAGGTATTTGAGACATTGGGTGGGGAATATTGTGTAGGGTGCAGCTATGGTTTCACTTATTAAAACAGTAACTAAGTCAAATTAACGGCTACGCAATACAAATTATCCAATGACCCCATCACCAGAAGACGAGTTGAACATTAAAAATAAAGATATATGCTGAGTATGTAAGAAAATATTTGTTGACAGTATTTGGGATATGAAAGTCTGCGACCAAAATCACTTAAGTAATTCTATTTTATTGTGAGGGAGTAACTTTCGGGGGGGGGGGGGGGGTGCACAAATCTTGTATTGTAAATGTTAGACAACAATACTTTCTACCAGTTTACATGCAAAATTCTAACTATAATTTGAAATTCATATTACTGGCGTTGTCACGTTTGCAGAAAGGTGAAATTGTAGATGGCGCATGGTTAGATGGTTTTTTTCATGTAACATCATACCCAAATTATCTCAGAAGTTGTTCCCCTTAGAATTCCAATGGAAAACAGTTGAAAATAACACGAATGTGAATAAAGTCTGTTCTTTAGATTCCTATAGTTTTTCCCCAAATCTTTAAGTCAATGGACTCAAGTACAAAAAACAACGATTTCAATAGTTTTCTCTCCTTAAACAGCGCTTTACAGATGATGAAATGTATGCTTTATTAACGGTTAAGGACATATAACCGTATGTGTACTACTACTCCACCTCGAGGCTACGTGAAGAAAAATTATCGCCCATTCAAGTGTTTTGTGATTCACTTCACGATCGTCAATGCACCACTACCGACTATAAATTTGTTAAATAAAAGTTTGGGCCAAGTTAGGATGTAAAAATAGGGAGGATTATTGTAAAATGTACCTGGCAAGTGATGCATTGACGTTGTTGGATATTGTCTGTGAAAACATGGATCAAATTTACGAGGAATTTGTGTTAGACTTGGGGTATTGTTTTTCAACTCCTCATCTGGCAATGGATTTAATTCTTAAAATCAGTGATGAAAAAATAGGTCTGACCATCGACGTGGATCAGTACCTGTCTGTAGAGAGATCCATGCGGGGAGGATATTTTTCACGGGGATCGTATTCTGGAAACCGATCCGAATGGACACAACTTCGGTGAAAAGTTGAATGTGATTTTCTTGGATATGAACTCCCTTTATCCGTCGGCAATGTCTCACTACTTTTTGCCGTGTGGGAATTAAAAATGGGTGGACGATCATTCTGCTCCGAATTTCCCCAACATTCAGACTGTTGAGAAAAATGGACCACAAGGATGGTTTTTCGAAATTGATGAAGAAATACCAGTGAAACTTCATGACTCGGTAAAGAACTTTGTTTTCCCGTACATAAACAGACCGGTGCCTAGGGAATCATTGAGTCTATAATTTATCTTTGGTAGAGGATGGGGGTATGTGCTGGACACCTTCAAAACAAAAGCTCATTGCCGACCCTCCTCCAAAACAGAATATTATTGTACATCACGTTCTTTTGCGGTGGATGCTGGCCAATGGTTTCAATGTCACAAAGATTCATACAGCCCTCCAGTTTAATCACAACCCATATATGAAGATGTTAATTGACACCTTTGTCAGTAAACGATCTGAGACAAAAACCAGGGCTCAAATAAATCTTTAAGCTTATCTTAAATTCAGGCTTCAGTAAGATGTGCAAGAGTGTGCGTAATAGGAATCGTTGTGACGTTGTGACCGACCCAAAAGAATGTGCCCGAATCATTGCATATCTGAATTTCACATCGTTCACGGTCATAGACTCAAATATGGTCTTCTTACATAGAAAAAAAGAAACTTAGTTTTAAATAAAAAAATTGCCCCTGGCAGTGCTATATTAGAAATTTCGAAAAAAACTCATGTCGGAATTTTATTACAATATGTGTAAGCTCCAGTGGCCGGGGAAAGGACAAGTTCAAGTTTACTATGGGGATACAGATTCACTCCTGTTAAAAGTTAAGATAGATAATTTATTAGATGGTTTGTAAAATGGTAAGCATATTAGCTCTTGAGTGGGCTAAACCAACTGGGACGAGGTCATTTATCCGGAGCTAGTGAAGGGCCAGGTCCAAAATAAGTTGTTATTTTTAAAATCCAAGACGGAGAGCGCCTTGATATCCAAAGGCATGCTTGCTGTTCCGAAGGTGTATTGTATGCAAAAACACAATGAGGATATCAAAAAAGTCATAGTGCCCTCACAGTGCATATGGGTGCCTTCATGCTATGTAAAGGGAAATTTCAATAAGAGTGTTTATAGGAACTGTGTAGAGAATAATTTAGTTACAAAAGCGGAGGTCATGGTGATTCGCTCTTTCAAATATAAAAACTATACAGTTCGAGCAGAAAAAAAGCCATGTGCCATGTGCAACATATCAGACAAAGTCTATGTACGCGCGGACGGTGTCAGAGTACCACCACACGGTCATTATCTTATTTGAAATCGAGACGTATCTGTTGATTACAGACGGTGTCTCAGTCGGGAGAAAGCTCAATAATTGGTGGAAGGGGGCTCGATCAGTCTCCAGCTAAGCAACTTGTGTTTTCTAGTCGTTTTCTAGTGTTTTTCATATGTAGTGTTTTTTGCGAAACGCGGAATCGTTGTTTTTTTAATTAATTAAAAAAACTTTTTCCACAAAATAAGTTTTTCAAAGAAAAGTAGTGACTCCATTAAACAAAAAATGAGCAAAAATAAAATCAAATAATCTACAAAGCTCGAAACTACCACAAATCAGCATCGATAAATAAATGAAACCCAAAACAAACAGAAATAAAAATAAATAACCGAGTCAAGCTCAAAACGAGCAAAAATTAACATAAGTTGGGCGCCAAACCCCTATGCCTTCCAAGGCCAAAACAAAATTGGCACTTTGCTGAAAAAAATACAAATGAATGTGCATTGTCAGTTTAATATACATAGACTGATACTTAGTAATCAAAATGTTAAAATTATTTGATTTATTAAAGTTATAAAAGTAAAAACATTAAAACCCTTGCCCTGAGGGCTGTGGCGGAATATCCTCCTCAAAAACATATTTTCTATCTGGAAATCAACCACGCTGAACAAAATGGCTATCTCAAAATTTTGATTGGATGTGTTTGGGTGAATGATGGGCGTGGGTGGGGACTAGTTGCCCTCCAATCACTTTCGACTATTAAAAAGGGCACTAGCCCGTTTAATTTCCAATCGAATGAGTTTTTTTGAAGTTTCTACGACAACACCTTCTATAAAAACATTATATGCCACCTGGGCATAACTTAAAATCCTTGCCCTGAGGGTTGTGGGGGACTGTCCTCCTCAAAAACATATTTTCTATCTGGAAATCAACCACGCTGAACAAAATGGCTATCTCAAAATTTTGATTGGATGTGTTTGGGGGAATGATGGGCGTGGGGGGGGCTAGTTGCCCTCCAACCACTTTCGACTATTAAAAAGGGCACTAGCTCTTTGAATTTCCAATCAAATGAGCCTTTCTTAAAGTTTCTACGACAACACCTTCTATAAAAACCTTATATACCCCAGGATATAACTTAAAACCCTTGCCCTGAGAGTTGTTGGGTAGTGTCCTCCTCAAAAACGTATTTTCTATTAGGAAATCAACTACGCTGAACAAAATGGCTATCTCAAAATTTTAATTGGATGTGTTTGGGAGAATAATGGTTATGGGGCAGGGGCTAGTTCCCCTCCAATCACTTTTGTCTATTAAGAATGGAACTAGCCCTTTGAATTTCCAATCAAATGAGCCCCTTTTCAAGTTTGTATGACAACGCCTTCTATAAAAACATTATATACCCCAGGATATAACTTAAAACCCTTGCCCTGAGGGTTGTTGGGGAGTGTCCTCCTCAAAAACATATTTTCTATCTGGAAATCAACTACGCTGAACAAAATGGCTATCTCAAAATTTTAATTGGATGTATTTGGGGGAGTGATGGGCGTGGGGGGGGGCTAGTTGCCCTCCAATCACTTTCGACTATTAAAAAGGGTACTAGCCCTTTGAATTTCCAATCAAATGAGCCTGTTTTGAAGTTTCTACGACAACGCCTTCTATAAAAACCTTATATGCCCCCAGGGCAAAACTTAAAACCCTTGCCCTGAGGGTTGTGGGGGAGTGTCCTCCTCAAAAACAAATTTTCTATCTGGAAATCAACCACGCTGAACAAAATGGCTATCTCAAAATTTTGATTGGATGTGTTTGGGTGAATGGTGGACGTGGGGGGGGGGGGTTAGTTGCCCTCCAATCACCTTCTACTATTAAAAAGGGCAATATCTATTTGAATTTACAATCCAATGAGCCTTTCTTAAAGTTTCTACGACAACGCCTTCTATAAAAACCTTATATACCCTAGGATATAACTTAAAACCCTTGCCCTGAAGGTTGTTGGGTAGTGTCCTCCTCAAAAATATATTTTCTATCTGGAAATCAACTACGCTGAAAAAATGGCTATCTCAAAACTTTAATTGGATATGTTTGGGAGAATAATGGACATGGGGCAGGGGCTAGTTCCCCTCTAATCACCTTTGACTATTAAGAATGGAACTAGCCCTTTGAATTTCCAATCAAATGAGCGATAATTGGATGTATTTGGGGGAATGATGGGCGTGGGGGGTGGGGCTAGTTGCCCTCCAATCATTTTCAACTATAAAAAAGGGCACCAGCCCTTTGAATTTCCATTCGAATGAGCCTGTTTTGAAGTTTCTACGGCAACGCTTTCTATAAAAACCTTATATGCCCCCAGGGCAAAACTTGAAACACTTGCCCTGAGGGTTGTGGGGGAGTGTCCTCGTCAAAAACATATTTTCTATTTAGAAATCAACTACGCTGAAAAAAATGGCTATTCTCAAAATTTTGATTGGATGTGTTTGGGGGAGTGATGGGCGTGGGTGGGGACTAGTTGCCCTCCAGTCACTTTTGACTATTAAAAAGGGCACTAGCCACTCCAATTTCCAATCGAATGAGCCCTTTTCGAAGTTTCTACAAAGACTCCTTCGATACGAAGTGCCCGAGTATGGAGAAAAAAAAACCCGAAAAACAACACATTGTGCCCACATCGTTCTTTGCTTAGGCAGTGCTAGCGTGCTGCCTATGAAAAGGTGGGCGTGAGAGGGGGGTTAGTTACCGTCCAATCACTTTCAACTATAAAAAAGGGCACTAGCCCTTTGAATTTCCAATCGAATGAGCCTTTTTTGAAGTTTCTACGGCAACGCTTTCTATAAAAACCTTATATGCCCCCGGGGCATAACTTAAAACCCTTGCCCCGAGGGATATGGGGGAGTGTCGTCCTCGAAAACAAATTTTCTATGTGGAAAACAACTACGCTGAACAAAATGACTATCTCAAAATTTTGATTGGATGTTTGTTGGGGGAATGATGGGCGTGGGGGGGGGGGGGGTAGTTGCCCTCCGATCACTTTCGACTATTAAAAAGGGCACTGGCTCTTTGAATTTCCAATCGAATGAACCTTTCTTGAAGTTTCTACGACAACGCCTTCTATAAAAACCTTATATGCCCCCAGGGCATAACTTGAAACCCTTGCCCCGAGGGCTGTAGGGGAGTACCCTCGTCAAAAACGTATTTTCTATCTGGAAATCAACTACGCGGAACAAAATGGCTATCTCAAAATTTTAATTGGATGTGTTTGTGGGTATGATGGGTGGGGGGGCTAGTTGCCCTCCAATCACTTTCTACAATTAAAACGGGCACTAGTCGTTTGAATTTCCAATCAAATGAGCCCCTATTCAAGTTTCTATGACAACGCCTTCTATAAAAAACATTATATACCCAAGGATATAACTTAAAACCCTTACCCTGAGGGTTGTTGGGGAGTTTCCTCCTCAAAAACGTATTTTCTATCTGA
Source organism: Artemia sinica (assembly GCA_027921565.1). NCBI lineage: Eukaryota > Metazoa > Arthropoda > Branchiopoda > Anostraca > Artemiidae > Artemia > Artemia sinica. The sequence continues at coordinate 55,076,882 of CM051265.1, forward strand.
AAATCAACTACGTTGAACAAAATGGCTATCTCAAAATTTTAATTGGATGTATTTAGGGGAATGGTGGGCGTGGGGGTGGGGCTAGTTGCCCTCCAATCACTTTCGACTATTAAAAAGGGTATTAGCCCTTTGAATTTCCAATCGAATGAGCCTGTTTTGAAGTTTCTACGACAACACCTTCTATAAAAACCTTATATGCCCCCAGGGCAAAACTTAAAACCCTTGCCCTGAGGGTTGTGGGGGAGTGTCCTCCTCAAAAACAAATTTTCTATCTGGAAATCAACCACGCTGAACAAAATGGCTATCTCAAAATTTTGATTGGATGTGTTTGGGTGAATGGTGGACGTGGGGGGGGGGGTTAGTTGCCCTCCAATCACCTTCTACTATTAAAAAGGGCAATATCTATTTGAATTTACAATCCAATGAGCCTTTCTTAAAGTTTCTACGACAACGCCTTCTATAAAAACCTTATATACCCTAGGATATAACTTAAAACCCTTGCCCTGAAGGTTGTTGGGTAGTGTCCTCCTCAAAAATATATTTTCTATCTGGAAATCAACTACGCTGAAAAAATGGCTATCTCAAAACTTTAATTGGATATGTTTGGGAGAATAATGGACATGGGGCAGGGGCTAGTTCCCCTCTAATCACCTTTGACTATTAAGAATGGAACTAGCCCTTTGAATTTCCAATCAAATGAGCAATAATTGGATGTATTTGGGGGAATGATGGGCGTGGGGGGTGGGGCTAGTTGCCTTCCAATCATTTTCAACTATAAAAAAGGGCACCAGCCCTTTGAATTTCCATTCGAATGAGCCTGTTTTGAAGTTTCTACGGCAACGCTTTCTATAAAAACCTTATATGCCCCCAGGGCAAAACTTGAAACACTTGCCCTGAGGGTTGTGGGGGAGTGTCCTCGTCAAAAACATATTTTCTATTTAGAAATCAACTACGCTGAAAAAATGGCTATTCTCAAAATTTTGATTGGATGTGTTTGGGGGAGTGATGGGCGTGGGTGGGGACTAGTTGCCCTCCAGTCACTTTTGACTATTAAAAAGGGCACTAGCCACTCCAATTTCCAATCGAATGAGCCCTTTTCGAAGTTTCTACAAAGACTCCTTCGATACGAAGTGCCCGAGTATGGAGAAAAAAAAACCCGAAAAACAACACATTGTGCCCACATCGTTCTTTGCTTAGGCAGTGCTAGCGTGCTGCCTATGAAAGGTGGGCGTGAGAGGGGGGTTAGTTACCGTCCAATCACTTTCAACTATTAAAAAGGGTACTAGCCCTTTGAATTTCCAATCAATTGAGCCTTTTTTGAAGTTTCTATGACAACACCTTCTATAAAAACCTTATATGCCCCCGGGACATAACTTAAAACCCTTGCCCCGAGGGATATGGGGGAGTGTCGTCCTCGAAAACAAATTTTCTATGTGGAAAACAACTACGCTGAACAAAATGACTATCTCAAAATTTTGATTGGATGTTTGTTGGGGGAATGATGGGCGTGGGGGGGGGTAGTTGCCCTCCGATCACTTTCGACTATTAAAAAGGGCACTGGCTCTTTGAATTTCCAATCGAATGAACCTTTCTTGAAGTTTCTACGACAACGCCTTCTATAAAAACCTTATATGCCCCCAGGGCATAACTTGAAACCCTTGCCCCGAGGGCTGTAGGGGAGTACCCTCGTCAAAAACGTATTTTCTATCTGGAAATCAACTACGCGGAACAAAATGGCTATCTCAAAATTTTAATTGGATGTGTTTGTGGGTATGATGGGTGGGGGGGCTAGTTGCCCTCCAATCACTTTCTACAATTAAAACGGGCACTAGTCGTTTGAATTTCCAATCAAATGAGCCCCTATTCAAGTTTCTATGACAACGCCTTCTATAAAAAACATTATATACCCAAGGATATAACTTAAAACCCTTACCCTGAGGGTTGTTGGGGAGTTTCCTCCTCAAAAACGTATTTTCTATCTGAAAATCAACTACGTTGAACAAAATGGCTATCTCAAAATTTTAATTGGATGTATTTAGGGAATGGTGGGCGTGGGGGGTGGGGCTAGTTGCCCTCCAATCACTTTCGACTATTAAAAAGGGTATTAGCCCTTTGAATTTCCAATCGAATGAGCCTGTTTTGAAGTTTCTACGACAACACCTTCTATAAAAACCTTATATGCCCCCAGGGCAAAACTTAAAACCCTTGCCCTGAGGGTTGTGGGGGAGTGTCCTCCTCAAAACAAATTTTCTATCTGGAAATCAACCACGCTGAACAAAATGGCTATCTCAAAATTTTGATTGGATGTGTTTGGGTGAATGGTGGACGTGGGGGGGGGGGGTTAGTTGCCCTCCAATCACCTTCTACTATTAAAAAGGGCAATATCTATTTGAATTTACAATCCAATGAGCCTTTCTTAAAGTTTCTACGACAACGCCTTCTATAAAAACCTTATATACCCTAGGATATAACTTAAAACCCTTGCCCTGAAGGTTGTTGGGTAGTGTCCTCCTCAAAAATATATTTTCTATCTGGAAATCAACTACGCTGAAAAATGGCTATCTCAAAACTTTAATTGGATATGTTTGGGAGAATAATGGACATGGGGCAGGGGCTAGTTCCCCTCTAATCACCTTTGACTATTAAGAATGGAACTAGCCCTTTGAATTTCCAATCAAATGAGCAATAATTGGATGTATTTGGGGGAATGATGGGCGTGGGGGGTGGGGCTAGTTGCCCTCCAATCATTTTCAACTATAAAAAAGGGCACCAGCCCTTTGAATTTCCATTCGAATGAGCCTGTTTTGAAGTTTCTACGGCAACGCTTTCTATAAAAACCTTATATGTCCCCAGGGCAAAACTTAAAACACTTGCCCTGAGGGTTGTGGGGGAGTGTCCTCGTCAAAAACATATTTTCAGTAGAGATGACCCTAAAGGTCCTACGAGTACACCATATATGGGCATAGAACCACGTGGTTAATGGGGTCAATGACCTCTTTCTCCAGGTGTGTTTTTGGCACGCTCTCAGCGAAGGTCAATGTTGTTATTGTTTCCGAGGCAAAATGCCAAGGTCAATGTTATTGTTGTTTTGAACAGAGTCATTAGAGAGAACACGTGGTTAATGGGGTCAATGTTGTTGTCGTTCGAAGCAAAGTTAATGACACTTCCTTCCTGTTCGAGGCAGATGTTATGATCCAGAAATAGTATTTGTTATTGTTATTCGAGCCAGATGTTATGAGGTTCCCGGGAAACAGTTAATTAATGTCTGACAGATGACGTCAAGTTAATTAATGTCTTTGCATTTCCAAAGAGAATTGTCTCCGAGAAACAGTTAGATCACACATGATGTCATGATTGATTGATTGACACGAAAGGGAATTAATTTGTTATTCTAAAGAGAATTGATTCACGAAAGGGAAATTAATTTGTTGTTTCTAACAAGAGAATCGTTTCCGAGCAGACGTATTGATCTTAGCGCGCGAAAAGGTTTCCAAATAATTTGAAATGCATTGGCGCAGAGATGCCAAACAAAAGGAACATGCCGAAATTCCGTTTAGGGATAATTTTGGCGAAACCGTTTTAGCTATTTTATGGAACTATTTCGGCGAAACAGCTAGAGACATTTTAAAAGGTGATTTTTGAAGAGATTTTGGAGGAGGTTTTGAGTGTGGTCGTTATAATACACAAGTTGTATTTTAACAGTGTTGTGAGGTCCTCTACCCCAACCCAAAGGCTTCTCATACCCCACCCCAACCCCGAAGGAAGCCCCCGGTCCTCAAAGGCCCCCCAAGCTCTCAAAGGGCCACCGGAGCCACCAAAGGCCCACCCAGACCCCCAAAGGCCATCCCCGGGTCCCCCAGAGGCCCATCGAGCTCCCGAAGGACCAACGGGATCCCAAAGGCACTCCACCGGCCCCCAAATGTCCCCCAGGCCCTCAACTGCCCTTCCTGTGCCCCGAAGGAAGCCCCCGGTCCTCAAAGGCCCCCCAAGCTCTCAAAGGGCCACCGGAGCCACCAAAGGCCCACCCAGACCCCCAAAGGCCATCCCCGGGTCCCCCAGAGGCCCATCGAGCTCCCGAAGGACCAACGGGATCCCAAAGGCACTCCACCGGCCCCCAAATGTCCCCCAGGCCCTCAACTGCCCTCCCTGTGCCCCGAAGGAAGCCCCCCGGTCCTCAAAGGCCCCCAAAGCTCTCAAAGGGCCACCGGAGCCCCCAAAGGCCCACCCAGACCCCCAAAGGCCATCCCCGGGCCACCCAAAGGCCCTCCCCAGGCTTCCAAAGGCCCTCCCTCGGTCCCCAAAGGTCCCCCAGGCTCCCAACTGGCCCCCGGACCCCCAAAGGCCTTCCCCCGGCACCCAAAGGTCCACCGGACTCCCAAAGGACCAATCGGCACTCAAGGGCCCCCAGACCCCCAAAGGCCCTTCCCGGGCTCCCAAAGGACCACCCAGCCCTTGCTTTAGTTTTAGTTAAAAGTATAGAATGTTTTAGCTTAGAGTCTTAACTTAGAGTTCTTGTTGAAGTTCTAGTTTAGTTTAATTTTAGTTAAGAGTTTGATGTTTTACCTTTGAATTTCAGTTGGAGTTTTAGTTTGGTTTAGTTAAGAGTTTGGTGTTTTAGCTTAGAGTCTTAGCTTAGAGTTTAAGTTAGAGTTGAAGTTTATTTTAGTATTAGTTAAGAGCCTAGAGTTTTTAGCTTAGAGTCTTAGCTTAGAGTTTTTTTGTTAGAGTTCTAGTTTAGTTTAATTTTAGTTAAGAGTTTGATGTTTTACCTTTGAGTTTCAGTTAGAGTTCTAGTTTAGTTTAGTTTTAGTTAAGAGTTTAGAGTTTTTAGCTTAGAGTCATAGCTTAGAGTTTTTGTTGAAGTTCTAGTTTAGTTTAGTTTTAGTTAATAGTTTAGAGTTTTAGCTTAGAGTCTTAGCTTAGAGTTTTTTGTTGAAGTTCTAGCTTAGTTAAGAGTTTGATGTCTTACCTTTGAGTTTCAGTTAGAGTTCTAGTTTACTTTAGTTTTAGTTAAGAGTTTAGAGTTTTAGCTTAGAGTCTTAGCTTAGAGTTTTTGTTGAAGTTCTAGTTTAGTTAAGTTTTAGTAAATAGTTTAGAGTTTTAGCTTAGAGTCTTAGCTTAGAGTTTTTGTTAGAGTTCTAGTTTAGTTTAATTTTATTTTAGAGTTTAGAGTTTTAGCTTAGTCCTAGCTTAGAGTTTTTTTTGTTAGAGTTCTAGTTTAGTCTAATTTTAGTTAAGAGTTTAGAGTTTTTAGCTTAGAGTCTTAGCTTAGAGTTTTTGTTGAAGTTCTAGTTTAGTTTAGTTTTAGTAAATAGTTTAGAGTTTTAGCTTAGAGTCTTAGCTTAAAGTTTTTGTTGAAGTTCTAGTTTAGTTTAGTTTTAGTTAAGAGTTTGATGTAATACCTTTGAGTTTCAGTTAGAGTTCTAGTTTAGTTTAGTTATAGTTAAGAGTTTAGAGTTTATAGCTTAGAGTCATAGCTTAGAGTTTTGTTGAAGTTCTAGTTTAGTTTAGTTTTAGTTAATAGCTTAGAGTCTTAGCTTAGAGTTTTTGTTAGAGTTCTAGTTTAGTTTAATTTTAGTTAAGAGTTTGATGTCTTACCTTTGAGTTTCAGTTAGAGTTCTAGTTTAGTTTAGTTTTAGTTAAGAGTTTAGAGTTTTTAGCTTAGAGTCTTAGCTTAGAGTTTTTGTTGAAGTTCTAGTTTAGTTTAGTTTTAGTAAATAGTTTAGAGTTTTAGCTTAGAGTCTTAGCTTAAAGTTTTTGTTGAAGTTCTAGTTTAGTTTAGTTTTAGTTAATAGCTTAGAGTTTTTGTTAGAGTTCTAGTTTAGTTTAATTTTAGTTAAGAGTTTAGAGTTTTTTAGCTTAGAGTCTTAGCTTAGAGTTTTAGTTAGAGTTCTAGTTTAGTTTAGTTTTAGTTAAGAGTTCCGAGTTTTAGCTGAGTCTTAACTTAGAGTTTTTGTTAGAGTTCTAGTTTAGTTTAGTTTTAGTTTAGAGTTTTAGTTTAGACTTAGAGTTTCAATTAGAGTTCTAGTTTGGTTTAGTTAAAGTTACGAATTTAGAGTTTTAGCTTAGTGTCATAGCTTAGATTTTTACTTAAAGTGATAGTTTGGTTAAGTTTTAGTTAAGAGTTTCCAGTTTTAGCTGAGTCTTAGCTTAGAGTTTTTGTTAGAGTTCTTGTTTAGTTTAGTTTTAGTTAAGAGTTTAGAGTTATAGCTTAGAGTCTTAGTTTAGAGTTTTTGTTGAAGTTCTAGTTTAGTTTAGTTTTAGTTTAGAGTTTTAGCTAAGACTTAGAGTTTTTGTTAGAGTTCTAGTTTAGTTTTAGTTAAGAGTTTAAAGTTTTACCTTAGAGTCTTAGCTTAAAGTTTTTGTTAGAGTTCTAATTTAGTTTAATTTTAGTTAAGAATTTGATGTTTTACCTTTGAGTTTCAGTTAGAGTTCTAGTTTAGTTTACTTTTAGTTAAGAGTTTAGTGTTTTACCTTAGAGTCATAGCTTAGAGTTTTAGTTAGAGTTCTAGTTTAGTTTTAGTTAAGAGTTTAGAGTTTTACCTTAGAGTCTTAGCTTAGAGTTTTTGTTAGAGTTCTAGTTTAGTTTAATTTTAGTTAAGAATTTGATGTTTTACCTTTGAGTTTCACTTAGAGTTCTAGTTTAGTTTAGTTAAGAGTTTGGTGTTTTAGCTTAGAGTCTTAGCATAGAGTTTTGGTTAGAGTTCTAGTTTATTTTAGTTTTAGTTATGAGTTTAGAGTTTTTAGCTTAGAGTCTTAGCGTAGAGTTTATGTTGAAGTTCTAGTTTAGTTTAGTTTTAGTTAATAGTTTAGAGTTTTAGCTTAGAGACTTAGCTTAGAGTTATAGTTTTAGTTTAGTTTTAGTTAAGAGCTTAGAGTTTTAGCTTAGAGTCTTAGCTTAGAGTTTGTGATAGAGTTCTAGTTTAGTTTAGTTTTAGCTAAGACTTCGATGTTTTACCTTAGAGTCATAGCTTAGAGTTTTAGTTAGAGTTCTAGTTTAGTTTAGTTTTAGTTAAGAGTTTAGAATTTTAGCTTAGAGTCTTAGCTTAGAGTTTTTTGTTAGAGTTCTAGTTTATTTTAGTTTTAGTTAAGAGTTTTTAGCTTAGAGTCTTAGCCTAGAGTTTTTGATAGAGTTCTACTTTAGTTTAGTTTTAGTTAAGAGTTTGATGTTTTACCTTAGAGTCATAGCTTAGAGTTTTAGTTAGAGTTCTAGTTTAGTCTACTTTTAGTTAAGAGTTTCGAGTTTTAGCTGAGTCTTAACTTAGAGTTTTAGTTAGAGTTATGGTTTAGTTTAGTTTTAGTTTAGAGTTTTAGTTTAGACTTAGAGTTTCAATTAGAGTTCTAGTTTGGTTTAGTTAAAGTTATGAATTTAGAGTTTTAGCTTAGTGTCATAGCTTAGATTTTTACTTAAAGTGATAGTTTGGTTAAGTTTTAGTTAAGAGTTTCCAGTTTTAGCTGAGTCTTAGCTTAGAGTTTTTGTTAGAGTCCTTGTTTAGTTTAGTTTTAGTTAAGAGTTTAGAGTTATAGCTTAGAGTCTTAGTTTAGAGTTTTTGTTGAAGTTCTAGTTTAGTTTAGTTTTAGTTTAGAGTTTTAGCTAAGACTTAGAGTTTTTGTTAGAGTTCTAGTTTAGTTTTAGTTAAGAGTTTAGAGTTTTACCTTAGAGTCTTAGCTTAAAGTTTTTGTTAGAGTTCTAATTTAGTTTAATTTTAGTTAAGAATTTGATGTTTTACCTTTGAGTTTCAGTTAGAGTTCTAGTTTAGTTTACTTTTAGTTAAGAGTTTAGTGTTTTACCTTAGAGTCATAGCTTAGAGTTTTAGTTAGAGTTCTAGTTTAGTTTTAGTTAAGAGTTTAGAGTTTTAGCTTAGAGTCTTAGCTTAGAGTTTTTTGTTAGAGTTCTAGTTTAGTTTAATTTAGTTAAGAATTTGATGTTTTACCTTTGAGTTTCACTTAGAGTTCTAGTTTAGTTTAGTTAAGAGTTTGGTGTTTTAGCTTAGAGTCTTAGCATAGAGTTTTGGTTAGAGTTCTAGTTTATTTTAGTTTTAGTTATGAGTTTAGAGTTTTTAGCTTAGAGTCTTAGCGTAGAGTTTATGTTGAAGTTCTAGTTTAGTTTAGTTTTAGTTAATAGTTTAGAGTTTTAGCTTAGAGACTTAGCTTAGAGTTATAGTTTTAGTTTAGTTTTAGTTAAGAGCTTAGAGTTTTAGCTTAGAGTCTTAGCTTAGAGTTTGTGATAGAGTTCTAGTTTAGTTTAGTTTTAGCTAAGACTTCGATGTTTTACCTTAGAGTCATAGCTTAGAGTTTTAGTTAGAGTTCTAGTTTAGTTTAGTTTTAGTTAAGAGTTTAGAATTTTAGCTTAGAGTCTTAGCTTAGAGTTTTTTGTTAGAGTTCTAGTTTATTTTACTTTTAGTTAAGAGTTTTTAGCTTAGAGTCTTAGCCTAGAGTTTTTGATAGAGTTCTACTTTAGTTTAGTTTTAGTTAAGAGTTTGATGTTTTACCTTAGAGTCATAGCTTAGAGTTTTAGTTAGAGTTCTAGTTTAGTCTACTTTTAGTTAAGAGTTTCGAGTTTTAGCTGAGTCTTAACTTAGAGTTTTAGTTAGAGTTATGGTTTAGTTTAGTTTTAGTTTAGAGTTTTAGTTTAGACTTAGAGTTTCAATTAGAGTTCTAGTTTGGTTTAGTTAAAGTTACGAATTTGGAGTTTTAGCTTAGTGTCATAGCTTAGATTTTTACTTAAAGTGATAGTTTGGTTAAGTTTTAGTTAAGAGTTTCGAGTTTTAGCTGAGTCTTAGCTTAGAGTTTTTGTTAGAGTCCTAGTTTAGTTTAGTTTTAGTTAAGAGTTTAGAGTTTTAGCTTAGAGTCTTAGTTTAGAGTTTTTGTTGAAGTTCTAGTTTAGTTTAGTTTTAGTTTAGAGTTTAGTTAAGACTTAGAGTTTTTGTTAGAGTTCTAGTTTAGTTTTAGTTAAGAGTTTAGAGTTTTACCTAAGAGTCTTAGCTTAAAGTTTTTGTTAGAGTTCTAGTTTAGTTTAATTTTAGTTAAGAATTTGATGTTTTACCTTTGAGTTTCAGTTAGAGTTCTAGTTTAGTTTACTTTTAGTTAAGAGTTTAGTGTTTTACCTTAGAGTCATAGCTTAGAGTTTTAGTTAGAGTTCTAGTTTAGTTTAGTTTTAGTTAAGAGTTTAGAGTTTTACCTTAGAGTCTTAGCTTAGAGTTTTTTTGTTAGAGTTCTAGTTTAGTTTAATTTTAGTTAAGAATTTGATGTTTTACCTTTGAGTTTCAGTTAGAGTTCTAGTTTAGTTCTAGTTTAGGTTAGGTTAGCTAAGTTAGGTTAGGTTAGGTTAGCCTACGTACGTGCGCGTACGTAGGCTAACCTAACCTAACCTAACTTAGCTAACCTAACCTAACTTACCTAACCTGACTTAACCTAACCTAATCTCGCAGCGCTTCCCACGGTTCTTCCCGGGCCCACCGGTGCTTCCCGGGTCCCGCGGTGCAAAAGCTATCTAACCCCCCATGTCGACTTTGTACCAGTTAGATTAGGTTAGATTATCTTGAGTGCTCATGATAAGCTAACCTAATCTAACCTAACTTAAACGTGGAGAAACCTAACCTCTAACTTAAACGTGGAGAAATCTAACCTCTAACCTAACCTAACCTAACCTATGGTTTTGGTATTTCTATGCAATATTGTGGAATTTTGTGGTTATGCTAGTTTAGAGTAAACTTCAACTCTAACTAAATCTCTAAGCTAAGATTCTAGGCTAAACCTCTAAGCTATAACTCTTAACTAAAACTAAACTAAACAATAACTCTAACTAAAACTCCAAGCTACGACTCTAAGCTAAAACTATAAACTCTTAACTATAACTAAACTAAACCAAACTTCAACCCTAACTAAAACTCTAATCTAAGACTTTAAGGTAAAACTTAAAACTCTTAACTAAAACTAAACTAAACTAGAACTCTAACTAAAACTCTAAGCTAAGACTTTAAGGTAAAACTCTAAACTCTTAACTAAAACTAAACTAAGCTAGAACTCTAACTAAAACTCTAATCTAAGACTCCAAGCTAAAACTCTAAACCCTTAACTATAACTAAAATAAACTTCAACTCTAAGTAAAACTCTAAGGTAGAACTCTAAACTCTTAACTAAACTAAACTAGAACTTCAACAAAAACTCTGAGCTAAGACTCTAAGATAAAACTCTAAACTCTTAACTAAAACTAAACTAAACTAGAACTCTAAGTAAAACTCTAAGCTAAGACTCTAAGCTAAAAACTCTAAATTCTTAACTGTGACTAAACTAAACTTCAACTTCAACAAAAACTCTAAGCTATGACTCTATGATAAAACTCTAAACTCTTAACTAAACTAAACTAGAACTCCAACAAAAACTCTAAACTACGACTCTAAGCTAAAAACTCTAAATTCTTAATTATAACTAAACTAAACTTCAACTCTAACAAAAACTCTAAGCTAAGACTCTAAGGTAAAACTCTAAACTCTTAACTAAAACTAAACTAAAGTAGAACTCTAACAAAAACTCTAAGCTAAGACTCAGCTAAAACTCTAAACACTTAACTAAAACTTAGCCAAACTGGAACTTTAAGTAAAAATCTAAGCTATGACACTAAGCTAAAACTCTAAATTCCTAACTTTAACTAAACTAAACTTTAACTCTAACTATAACTCTAAGCTAAGACTCTAAGCTAAAACTCTAAACTCTTAACTATTACTAAACTAAACTTCAACTCTAACAAAAACTCTAAGCTAAGATTCTAAGCAAAAAACTCTAAACTCTTAACTATTACTAAACTAAACTTCAACTCTAACAAAAACTCTAAGCTAAGACTCTAAACTATTAACTAAAACTAAACTAAACTAGAACTTCAACAAAAACTCTAAGCTAAGACTCTAAGCTAAAAACTCTAAACTCTTAACTAAAACTAAATAAACTAGAACTCTAACAAAAACTCTAAGCTAAGACTCTAAGCTAAAATTCTAAACTCTTAACTAAAACTAAACTAAACTAGAACTCTAACTAAAACTCTAAGCTAAGACTCTAGGGTAAAACACTAAACTCTTAACTAAAAGTAAACTAAACTAGAACTCTAACTGAAACTCAAAGGTAAAACATCAAATTCTTAACTAAATTGAACTAAACTAGAACTCTAACAAAAAAACTCTAAGCTAAGACTCTAAGGTAAAACTCTAAACTCTTAACTAAAACTAAACTAAACTAGAACTCTAACTAAAACTCTAAGCTATGACTCTAAGGTAAAACACTAAACTCTTAACTAAAAGTAAACTAAACTAGGACTCTAACTGAAACTCAAAGGTAAAACATCAAATTCTTAACTAAAATTAAACTAAACTAGAACTCTAACAAAAACTTTAAGCTAAGACTCTAAGGTAAAACTCTAAACTCTTAACTAAAACTAAACTAGAACTCTAACAAAAACTCTAAGTCTTAGCTAAAACTCTAAACTAAAACTAAGCTAAACTAGAACTTCAACAAAAACTCTAAACTAAGACTCTAAGATAAAACTCTAAACTATTAACTAAAACTAAACTAAACTAGAACTTCAACAAAAACTCTAAGCTAAGACTCTAAGCTAAAAACTCTAAACTCTTAACTAAAACTAAAATAAACTAGAACTCTAACAAAAACTCTAAGCTAAGACTCTAAGCTAAAATTCTAAACTCTTAACTAAAACTAAACTAAACTAGAACTCTAACTAAAACTCTAAGCTAAGACTCTAGGGTAAAACACTAAACTCTTAACTAAAAGTAAACTAAACTAGAACTCTAACTGAAACTCAATGGTAAAACATCAAATTCTTAACTAAATTGAACTAAACTAGAACTCTAACAAAAAAACTCTAAGCTAAGACTCTAAGGTAAAACTCTAAACTCTTAACTAAAACTAAACTAAACTAGAACTCTAACTAAAACTCTAAGCTATGACTCTAAGGTAAAACACTAAACTCTTAACTAAAAGTAAACTAAACTAGAACTCTAACTGAAACTCAAAGGTAAAACATCAAATTCTTAACTAAAATTAAACTAAACTAGAACTCTAACAAAAACTTTAAGCTAAGACTCTTAGGTAAAACTCTAAACTCTTAACTAAAACTAAACTAGAACTCTAACAAAAACTCTAAGTCTTAGCTAAAACTCTAAACTAAAACTAAGCTAAACTAGAACTTCAACAAAAACTCTAAACTAAGACTCTAAGCTAAAACTCTAAACTCTTAACTAAAACTAAACTAAACTAGGACTCTAACAAAAACTCTAAGCTAAGACTCAGCTAAAACTCGAAACTCTTAACTAAAACTTAACCAAACTATCACTTTAAGTAAAAATCTAAGCTATGACACTAAGCTAAAACTCCAAATTCATAACTTTAACTAAACCAAACTAGAACTCTAATTGAAACTCTAAGTCTAAACTAAAACTCTAAACTAAAACTAAACTAAACCATAACTCTAACTAAAACTCTAAGTTAAGACTCAGCTAAAACTCGAAACTCTTAACTAAAAGTAGACTAAACTAGAACTCTAACTAAAACTCTAAGCTATGACTCTAAGGTAAAACATCAAACTCTTAACTAAAACTAAACTAAAGTAGAACTCTATCAAAAACTCTAGGCTAAGACTCTAAGCTAAAAACTCTTAACTAAAACTAAAATAAACTAGAACTCTAACAAAAAACTCTAAGCTAAGACTCTAAGCTAAAATTCTAAACTCTTAACTAAAACTAAACTAAACTAGAACTCTAACTAAAACTCTAAGCTATGACTCTAAGGTAAAACATCGAAGTCTTAGCTAAAACTAAACTAAACTAGAACTCTATCACAAACTCTAAGCTAAGACTCTAAGCTAAAACTCTAAGCTCTTAACTAAAACTAAACTAAAACTATAACTCTAAGCTAAGTCTCTAAGCTAAAACTCTAAACTATTAACTAAAACTAAACTAAACTAGAACTTCAACATAAACTCTACGCTAAGACTCTAAGCTAAAAACTCTAAACTCATAACTAAAACTAAAATAAACTAGAACTCTAACCAAAACTCTATGCTAAGACTCTAAGCTAAAACACCAAACTCTTAACTAAACTAAACTAGAACTCTAAGTGAAACTCAAAGGTAAAACATCAAATTCTTAACTAAAATTAAACTAAACTAGAACTCTAACAAAAACTCTAAGCTAAGACTCTAAGGTAAAACTCTAAACTCTTAACTAAAACTAAACTAGAACTCTAACTAAAACTCTAAGCTATGACTCTAAGGTAAAACACTAAACTCTTAACTAAAAGTAAACTAAACTAGAACTCTAACTGAAACTCAAAGGTAAAACATCAAATTCTTAACTAAAATTAAACTAAATTAGAACTCTAACAAAAACTTTAAGCTAAGACTCTAAGGTAAAACTTTAAACTCTTAACTAAAACTAAACTAGAACTCTAACAAAAACTCTAAGTCTTAGCTAAAACTCTAAACTAAAACTAAACTAAACTAGAACTTCAACAAAAACTCTAAACTAAGACTCTAAGCTATAACTCTAAACTCTTAACTAAAACTAAACTAAACAAGAACTCTAACAAAAACTCTAAGCTAAGACTCAGCTAAAACTGGAAACTCTTAACTAAAACTTAACCAAACTATCACTTTAAGTAAAAATCTAAGCTATGACACTAAGCTAAAACTCTAAATTCGTAACTTTAACTAAACCAAACTAGAACTCTAATTGAAACTCTAAGTCTAAACTAAAACTCTAAACTAAAACTAAACTAAACTAGAACTCTAACAAAAACTCTAAGTTAAGACTCAGCTAAAACTCGGAACTCTTAACTAAAACTAAACTAAACTAGAACTCTAACTAAAACTCTAAGCTAAGACTCTAAGCTAAAAAACTCTAAACTCTTAACTAAAAGTAAACTAAACTAGAACTCTAACTGAAACTCTAAGCTATTAACTAAAACTAAACTAAACTAGAACTTCAACAAAAACTTTAAGCTAAGACTCTAAGCTAAAACTCTAAACTATTTACTAAAACTAAACTAAACTAGAACTTCAACAAAAACTCTAAGCTAAGACTCTAAGCTAAAAACTCTAAACTCTTAACTAAAACTAAACTAAACTAGAACTCTAACTGAAACTCAAAGGTAAGACATCAAACTCTTAACTAAAATTAAACTAAACTAGAACTCTAACAAAAACTCTAAGCTAAGACTCTAAGCTATTAACTAAAACTAAACTAAACTAGAACTTCAACAAAAACTCTAAGCTATGACTCTAAGCTATAAACTCTAAACTCTTAACTATAACTAAACTAAACTAGAACTCTAACTGAAACTCAAAGGTATTACATCAAACTCTTAACTAAAACTAAACTAAACTAGAACTTCAACAAAAACTTTAAGCTAAGACTCTAAGCTAAAACTCTAAACTATTTACTAAAACTAAACTAAACTAGAACTTCAACAAAAACTCTAAGCTAAGACTCTAAGCTAAAAACTCTAAACTCTTAACTAAAATTAGACTAAACTAGAACTCTAACAAAAAAACTCTAAGCTAGGACTAAGCTAAAACTCTAAACTCTAAAATAAAATTAAACTAAACTAGAACTCTAACAAAAACTCTAAGCTAAGACTCTAAGCTAAAACTCTAAACTATTTACTAAAACTTAACTAAACTAGAACTTCAACAAAAACTCTAAGCTAAGACTCTAAGCTAAAACTCTAAACTCTTAACTAAAACTAAAGTAAACTAGAACTCTAACTGAAACTCAAAGGTAAGACATCAAACTCTTAACTAAGCTAGAACTTCAACAAAAAACTCTAAGCTAAGACTCTAAGCTAAAACTCTAAACTATTAACTAAAACTAAACTAAACTAGAACTTCAACAAAAACTCTAAGCTATGACTCTAAGCTAAAAACTCTAAACTCTTAACTAAAACTAAACTAAACTAGAACTCTAACTGAAACTCAAAGGTAAAACATCAAACTCTTAACTAAAATTAAACTAAACTAGAACTCTAACAAAAAAAACTCTAAGCTAAGACTCTAAGCTAAAAACTCTAGGCTCTTAACTAATACTAAAATAAACTTCAACTCTAACTTAAACTCTAAGCTAAGACTCTAAGCTAAAACACCAAACTCTTAACTAAACCAAACTAAAACTCCAACTGAAATTCAAAGGTAAAACATCAAACTCTTAACTAAAATTAAACTAAACTAGAACTTCAACAAGAACTCTAAGTTAAGACTCTAAGCTAAAACATTCTATACTTTTAACTAAAACTAAAGCAAGGGCTGGGTGGTCCTTTGGGAGCCCGGGAAGGGCCTTTGGGGGTCTGGGGTCCCTTGAGTGCCGATTGGTCCTTTGGGAGTCCGGTGGACCTTTGGGTGCCGGGGGAAGGCCTTTGGGGGTCCGGGGGCCAGTTGGGAGCCTGGGGGACCTTTGGGGACCGAGGGAGGGCCTTTGGAAGCCTGGGGAGGGCCTTTGGGTGGCCCGGGGATGGCCTTTGGGGGTCTGGGTGGGCCTTTGGGGGCTCCGGTGGCCCTTTGAGAGCTTTGGGGGCCTTTGAGGACCGGGGGGCTTCCTTCGGGGCACAGGGAGGGCAGTTGAGGGCCTGGGGTACATTTGGGGGCCGGTGGAGTGCCTTTGGGATCCCGTTGGTCCTTCGGGAGCTCGATGGGCCTCTGGGGGACCCGGGGATAGCCTTTGGGGGTCTGAGTGGGCCTTTGGTGGCTCCGGTGGCCCTTTGAGAGCTTGGGGGGCCTTTGAGGACCGGGGGCTTCCTTCGGGGCACAGGAAGGGCAGTTGAGGGCCTGGGGGACATTTGGGGGCCGGTGGAGTGCCTTTGGGATCCCGTTGGTCCTTCGGGAGCTCGATGGGCCTCTGGGGGACCCGGGGATGGCCTTTGGGGGTCTGGGTGGGCCTTTGGTGGCTCCGGTGGCCCTTTGAGAGCTTGGGGGGCCTTTGAGGACCGGGGGCTTCCTTCGGGGTTGGGGTGGGGTATGAGAAGCCTTTGGGTTGGGGTAGAGGACCTCACAACACTGTTAAAATACAACTTGTGTATTATAACGACCACACTCAAAACCTCCTCCAAAATCTCTTCAAAAATCACCTTTTAAAATGTCTCTAGCTGTTTCGCCGAAATAGTTCCATAAAATAGCTAAAACGGTTTCGCCAAAATTATCCCTAAACGGAATTTCGGCATGTTCCTTTTGTTTGGCATCTCTGCGCCAATGCATTTCAAATTATTTGGAAACCTTTTCGCGCGCTAAGATCAATACGTCTGCTCGGAAACGATTCTCTTGTTAGAAACAACAAATTAATTTCCCTTTCGTGAATCAATTCTCTTTAGAATAACAAATTAATTCCCCTTTCGTGTCAATCAATCAATCATGACATCATGTGTGATCTAACTGTTTCTCGGAGACAATTCTCTTTGGAAATGCAAAGACATTAATTAACTTGACGTCATCTGTCAGACATTAATTAACTGTTTCCCGGGAACCTCATAACATCTGGCTCGAATAACAATAACAAATACTATTTCTGGATCATAACATCTGCCTCGAACAGGAAGGAAGTGTCATTAACTTTGCTTCGAACGACAACAACATTGACCCCATTAACCACGTGTTCTCTCTAATGACTCTGTTCAAAACAACAATAACATTGACCTTGGCATTTTGCCTCGGAAACAATAACAACATTGACCTTCGCTGAGAGCGTGCCAAAAACACACCTGGAGAAAGAGGTCATTGACCCCATTAACCACGTGGTTCTATGCCCATATATGGTGTACTCGTAGGACCTTTAGGGTCATCTCTACTATTTTCTATTTAGAAATCAACTACGCTGAAAAAAATGGCTATTCTCAAAATTTTGATTGGATGTGTTTGGGGGAGTGATGGGTGTGGGTGGGGACTAGTTGCCCTCCAGTCACTTTTGACTATTAAAAAGGGCACTAGCCACTCCAATTTCCAATCGAATGAGCCCTTTTCGAAGTTTCTACAAAGACTCCTTCGATACGAAGTGCCCGAGTATGGAGAAAAAAAAAACCCGAAAAACAACACATTGTGCCCACATCGTTCTTTGCTTAGGCAGCGCTAGCGTGCTGCCTATGAAAAAGGTGGGCGTGAGAGGGGGGTTAGTTACCGTCCAATCACTTTCAACTATTAAAAAGGGTACTAGCCCTTTGAATTTCCAATCAAATGAGCCTTTTTTGAAGTTTCTATGACAACACCTTCTATAAAAACCTTATATGCCCCCGGGGCATAACTTAAAACCCTTGCCCCGAGGGATATGGGGGAGTGTCGTCCTCGAAAACAAATTTTCTATCTGGAAAACAACTACGCTGAACAAAATGACTATCTCAAATTTTGATTGGATGTTTGTTGGGGGAATGATGGGCGTGGGGGGGGGGGGGTAGTTGCCCTCCGATCACTTTCGACTATTAAAAAGGGCACTGGCTCTTTGAATTTCCAATCGAATGAACCTTTCTTGAAGTTTCTACGACAACGCCTTCTATAAAAACCTTATATGCCCCCAGGGCATAACTTGAAACCCTTGCCCCGAGGGCTGTAGGGGAGTACCCTCGTCAAAAACGTATTTTCTATCTGGAAATCAACTACGCGGAACAAAATGGCTATCTCAAAATTTTAATTGGATGTGTTTGTGGGTATGATGGGTGGGGGGGCTAGTTGCCCTCCAATCACTTTCTACAATTAAAACGGGCACTAGTCGTTTGAATTTCCAATCAAATGAGCCCCTATTCAAGTTTCTATGACAACGCCTTCTATAAAAAACATTATATACCCAAGGATATAACTTAAAACCCTTACCCTGAGGGTTGTTGGGGAGTTTCCTCCTCAAAAACGTATTTTCTATCTGAAAATCAACTACGTTGGACAAAATGGCTATCTCAAAATTTTAATTGGATGTATTTAGGGGAATGGTGGGCGTGGGGGGTGGGGCTAGTTGCCCTCCAATCACTTTCGACTATTAAAAAGGGTATTAGCCCTTTGAATTTCCAATCGAATGAGCCTGTTTTGAAGTTTCTACGACAACACCTTCTATAAAAACCTTATATGCCCCCAGGGCAAAACTTAAAACCCTTGCCCTGAGGGTTGTGGGGGAGTGTCCTCCTCAAAAACAAATTTTCTATCTGGAAATCAACCACGCTGAACAAAACGGCTATCTCAAAATTTTGATTGGATGTGTTTGGGTGAATGGTGGACGTGGGGGGGGGGGGGGGGGGTTAGTTGCCCTCCAATCACCTTCTACTATTAAAAAGGGCAATATCTATTTGAATTTACAATCAAATGAGCCTTTCTTAAAGTTTCTACGAAAACGCCTTCTATAAAAACCTTATATACCCTAGGATATAACTTAAAACCCTTGCCCTGAAGGTTGTTGGGTAGTGTCCTCCTCAAAAATATATTTTCTATCTGGAAATCAACTACGCTGAAAAAATGGCTATCTCAAAACTTTAATTGGATATGTTTGGGAGAATAATGGACATGGGGCAGGGGCTAGTTCCCCTCTAATCACCTTTGACTATTAAGAATGGAACTAGCCCTTTGAATTTCCAATCAAATGAGCAATAATTGGATGTATTTGGGGGAATGATGGGCGTGGGGGGTGGGGCTAGTTGCCCTCCAATCATTTTCAACTATAAAAAAGGGCACCAGCCCTTTGAATTTCCATTCGAATGAGCCTGTTTTGAAGTTTCTACGGCAACGCTTTCTATAAAAACTTATATGCCCCAGGGCAAAACTTGAAACACTTGCCCTGAGGGTTGTGGGGGAGTGTCCTCGTCAAAAACATATTTTCTATTTAGAAATCAACTACGCTGAAAAAAATGGCTATTCTCAAAATTTTGATTGGATGTGTTTGGGGGAGTGATGGGCGTGGGTGGGGACTAGTTGCCCTCCAGTCACTTTTGACTATTAAAAAGGGCACTAGCCACTCCAATTTCCAATCGAATGAGCCCTTTTCGAAGTTTCTACAAAGACTCCTTCGATACGAAGTGCCCGAGTATGGAGAAAAAAAACCCCGAAAAACAACACATTGTGCCCACATCGTTCTTTGCTTAGGCAGCGCTAGCGTGCTGCCTATGAAAAGGTGGGCGTGAGAGGGGGGTTAGTTACCGTCCAATCACTTTCAACTATTAAAAAGGGTACTAGCCCTTTGAATTTCCAATCAAATGAGCCTTTTTTGAAGTTTCTATGACAACACCTTCTATAAAAACCTTATGTGCCCCCGGGGCATAACTTAAAACCCTTGCCCCGAGGGATATGGGGGAGTGTCGTCCTCGAAAACAAATTTTCTATCTGGAAAACAACTACGCTGAACAAAATGACTATCTCAAAATTTTGATTGGATGTTTGTTGGGGGAATGATGGGCGTGGGGGGGGGGGGTAGTTGCCCTCCGATCACTTTCGACTATTAAAAAGGGCACTGGCTCTTTGAATTTCCAATCGAATGAACCTTTCTTGAAGTTTCTACGACAACGCCTTCTATAAAAACCTTATATGCCCCCAGGGCATAACTTGAAACCCTTGCCCCGAGGGCTGTAGGGGAGTACCCTCGTCAAAAACGTATTTTCTATCTGGAAATCAACTACGCGGAACAAAATGGCTATCTCAAAATTTTAATTGGATGTGTTTGTGGGTATGATGGGTGGGGGGGCTAGTTGCCCTCCAATCACTTTCTACAATTAAAACGGGCACTAGTCGTTTGAATTTCCAATCAAATGAGCCCCTATTCAAGTTTCTATGACAACGCCTTCTATAAAAAACATTATATACCCAAGGATATAACTTAAAACCCTTACCCTGAGGGTTGTTGGGGAGTTTCCTCCTCAAAAACGTATTTTCTATCTGAAAATCAACTACGTTGAACAAAATGGCTATCTCAAAATTTTAATTGGATGTATTTAGGGGAATGGTGGGCGTGGGGGTGGGGCTAGTTGCCCTCCAATCACTTTCGACTATTAAAAAGGGTACTAGCCCTTTGAATTTCCAATCGAATGAACCTGTTTTGAAGTTTCTACGACAACGCCTTCTATAAAAACCTTATATGCCCCCAGGGCAAAACTTAAAACCCTTACCCTGAGGGTTGTGGGGGAGTGTCCTCCTCAAAAACATATTTTCTATTTAGAAATCAACTACGCTGAAAAAATGGCTATTCTCAAATTTTGATTGGATGTGTTTGGGGGAGTGATGGGCGTGGGTGGGACTAGTTGCCCTCCAGTCACTTTCGACTATTAAAAAGGGCCCTAGCCACTCCAATTTCCAATCGAATGAGCCCTTTTAAAAGTTTCTACAACAACTCCTTCGATACGAAGTGCCCGCGTATGGAAAAAAAAAACCGAAAAACAACACATTGTGCCCACATCATTCTTTGCTTAGGCAGCGCTAGCGTGCTGCCTATGAAAAGATGGGCGTGAGCGGGGGGCTAGTTACCGTCCAATCACTTTCTACAATTAAAACGGGCACTAGTCGTTTGAATTTCCAATCAAATGAGCCCCTATTCAAGTTTCTATGACAACTCCTTCTATAAAAACCTTATATGCCCCCAGGGCAAAACTTAAAACCCTTACCCCGAGGGATGTGGGGGAGTGTCCTCGTCAAAAACGTATTTTCTATCTGGAAAACAACTACGCTGAACAAAATGGCTATCTCAAAATTTTAATTGGATGTGTTTGGGGGAATAATGGGTGGGGGGGCTAGTTGCCCTCCAATCACTTTCTACAATTAAAACGGGCACTAGTCGTTTGAATTTCCAATCAAATGAGCCCCTATTCAAGTTTCTATGACAACTCCTTCTATAAAAACATTATATACCCCAGGATATAACTTAAAACCCTTACCCTGAGGGTTGTTGGGGAGTTTCCTCCTCAAAAAACGTATTTTCTATCTGAAAATCAACTACGTTTAACAAAATGGCTATCTCAAAATTTTAATTGGATGTATTTAGGGGAATGATGGGCGTGGGGGTGGGGCTAGTTGCCCTCCAATCACTTTCGACTATTAAAAAGGGTATTAGCCCTTTGAATTTCCAATCGAATGAGCCTGTTTTGAAGTTTCTACGACAACGCTTTCTATAAAAACCTTATATGCCCCCAGGGCAAAACTTAAAACCCTTACCCTGAGGGTTGTGGGGGAGTGTCCTCCTCAAAAACATATTTTCTATTTAGAAATCAACTACGCTGAAAAAAATGGCTATTCTCAAAATTTTGATTGGATGTGTTTGGGGGAGTGATTGGCGTGGGTGGGACTAGTTGCCCTCCAGTCACTTTCGACTATTAAAAAGGGCCCTAACCACTCCAATTTCCAATCGAATTAGCCCTTTTCGAAGTTTCTACAACGACTCCTTCGATACGAAGTGCCCGCGTATGGAGAAAAAAAAACCGAAAAACAACACATTGTGCCCACATCATTCTTTGATTAGGCAGCGCTAGCGTGCTGCCTATGAAAAGATGGGCGTGAGAGGGGGGTTAGTTACCGTCCAATCACTTTCAACTATTAAAAAGGGTACTAGCCCTTTGAATTTCCAATCAAATGAGCCTTTTTTGAAGTTTCTATGACAACACCTTCTATAAAAACCTTATATGCCCCCAGGGCATAACTTAAAACCCTTGCCCCGAGGGATATGGGGGAGTGTCGTCCTCAAAAACAAATTTTCTATCTAGAAAACAACTACGCTGAACAAAATGGTTATCTCAAAATTTTGATTGGATGTTTGTTGGGGGAATGTTGGGCTTGGGGGGGCTAGTTGCCCTCCAATCACTTTCGACTGTTAAAAAGGGCACTGGCTCTTTGAATTTCCAATCGAATGAACCTTTCTTGAAGTTTCTACGACAACGCCTTCTATAAAAACCTTATATGCCCCCAGGGCATAACTTAAAACCCTTGCCCCGAGGGCTGTAGGGGAGTGTCCTCGTCAAAAACGTATTTTCTATCTGGAAATCAACTACGCGGAACAAAATGGCTATCTAAAAATTGTAATTGGATGTGTTTGGGGGAATGATGGGTGGGGGGGCTAGTTGCCCTCCAATCACTTTCTACAATTAAAACGGGCACTAGTCGTTTGAATTTCCAATCAAATGAGCCCTTATTCAAGTTTCTATGACAACGCCTTCTATAAAAACATTATATACCCCCAGGATATAACTTAAAACCCTTACCCTTAGGGTTGTTGGGGAGTGTCCTCCTCAAAAATGTATTTTCTATCTGAAAATCAACTACGCTGAACAAAATGGCTATCTCAAAATTTTAATTGGATGTGTTTGGGGGAATGATGGGTGGGGGGGCTAGTTGCCCTCCAATCACTTTCTACAATTAAAACGGGCACTAGTCGTTTGAATTTCCAATCAAATGAGCCCTTATTCAAGTTTCTATGACAACGCCTTCTATAAAAACATTATATACCCCAGGATATAACTTAAAACCCTTACCCTGAGGGTTGTTGGGGAGTTTCCTCCTCAAAAACGTATTTTCTATCTGAAAATCAACTACGTTGAACAAAATGGCTATCTCAAAATTTTAATTGGATGTATTTAGGGGAATGATGGGCGTGGGGGTGGGGCTAGTTGCCCTCCAATCACTTTCGACTATTAAAAAGGGTATTAGCCCTTTGAATTTCCAATCGAATGAGCCTGTTTTGAAGTTTCTACGACAACGCTTTCTATAAAAATCTTATATGCCCCCAGGGCAAAACTTAAAACCCTTACCCTGAGGGTTGTGGGGGAGTGTCCTCCTCAAAAACATATTTTCTATTTAGAAATCAACTACGATGAAAAAAATGGCTATTCTCAAAATTTTGATTGGATGTGTTTGGGGGAGTGATGGGCTTGGGGGGGCTAGTTGCCCTCCAATCACTTTCGACTATTAAAAAGGGCCCTAGCCACTCCAATTTCCAATCGAATTAGCCCTTTTCGAAGTTTCTACAACGACTCCTTCGATACGAAGTGCCCGCGTATGGAGAAAAAAAACCGAAAAACAACACATTGTGCCCACATCATTCTTTGCTTAGGCAGCGCTAGCGTGCTGCCTATGAAAAGATGGGCGTGAGAGGGGGGCTAGTTACCGTCCAATCACTTTCAACTATTAGAAAGGGTACTATCCCTTTGAATTTCCAATCAAATGAGCCTTTTCTGAAGTTTCTATGACAACACCTTCTATAAAAACCTTATATGCCCCCAGGGCATAACTTAAAACCCTTGCCCCGAGGGATGTGGGGGAGTGTCGTCCTCAAAAACAAATTTTTTATCTAAAAAACAACTACGCTGAACAAAATGGCTATCTCAAAATTTTGATTGGATGTTTTTTGGGGGAATGTTGGGCTTGGGGGGGGGGCTAGTTGCCCTCCAATCACTTTCGACTGTTAAAAAGGACACTGGCTCTTTGAATTTCCAATCGAATGAACCTTTCTTGAAGTTTCTGCGACAACGCCTTCTATAAAAACCTTATATGCCCCCAGGGCATAACTTAAAACCCTTGCCCCGAGGGCTGTAGGGGAGTGTCCTCGTAAAAAACGTATTTTCTATCTGGAAATCAACTACGCATAACAAAATGGCTATCTCAAAATTTTAATTGGATGTGTTTGGGGAAATGATGGGTGGGGGGGCTAGTTGCCCTCCAATCACTTTCTACAATTAAAACGGGCACTAGCCGTTTGAATTTCCAATCAAATGAGCCCTTTTCAAGTTTCTATGACAACGCCTTCTATAAAAAACATTATATACCCCAGGATATAACTTAAAACCCTTACCCTGATGGTTGTTGGGGAGTGTCCTCCTCAAAAATGTATTTTCTATCTGAAAATCAACTACGCTGAACAAAATGGCTATCTCAAAATTTTAATTGGATGTATTTAGGGGAATGATGGGCGTGGGGGGTGGGGCTAGTTGCCCTCCAATCACTTTCGACTATTAAAGAGGGTACTAGCCCTTTGAATTTCCAATCGAATGAGCCTGTTTTGAAGTTTCTACGACAACGCTTTCTATAAAAACCTTATATGCCCCCAGGGCGAAACTAAAAACTCTTACCCTGAGGGTTTGTGGGGGGAGTGTCCTCCTCAAAAACATATTTTTCTATTAGAAATCAACTACGCTGAAAAAAATGGCTATTCTCAAATTTTGATTGGATGTGTTTGGGGGAATGATGGGCGTGGGTGGGGACTAGTTGCCCTCCAGTCACTTTCGACTATTAAAAAGGGGACTAGCCACTCCAATTTCCAATCGAATGAGCCCTTTTCGAAGTTTCTACAACGACTCCTTCGATACTATGTGCCTGGGTATGGAGAAAAAAAAACCCGAAAAACAACACATTGTGCCGACATCGTTCTTTACTTAGGCAGCCCTAGCGCGATGTTTATGAAAAGGTGGGCGTGAGAGGGGGGTTAGTTACCGTCCAATCACTTTCAACTATTAAAAAGGGTACTAGCCCTTTGAATTTCCAATCAAATGCGCCTTTTTTGAAGTTTCTATGACAACACCTTCCATAAAAACCTTATATGCCCCCAGGGCATAACTTAAAACCCTTGCCCTGAGGGATGTGGGG
Organism: Artemia sinica; assembly: GCA_027921565.1. Lineage (NCBI taxonomy): Eukaryota > Metazoa > Arthropoda > Branchiopoda > Anostraca > Artemiidae > Artemia > Artemia sinica. The sequence goes on from CM051265.1 coordinate 55,101,459, forward strand.
GAGTGTCGTCTTCAAAAACAAATTTTCTATCTGGAAAACAACTACGCTGAACAAAACGGCTATCTCAAAATTTTGATTGGATGTTTTTGGGGGAATGATGGGCGTGGGGGGGGGGCTAGTTGCCCTCCAATCACTTTCAACTATTAAAAAGGGCACTGGCTCTTTGAATTTCCAATCGAATGAATCTTTCTTGAAGTTTCTACGACAAACGCCTTCTACAAAAACCTTATATGCCCCCAGGGCATAAATTAAAACCCTTGCCCAGAGGGTTGTGGGGGAGTGTCCTCCTCAAAAAGATATTTTCTATTTGGAAATCAACTACGCTGAACAAAATGGCTATCTCAAAATTTTGATTGGATGTTTTTTGGGGGAATGATGGGCGTGGGGTGGGGGGGGGGCTAGTTGCCCTCCAATCACTTTCGACTATTAAAAAGGGCACTGGCTCTTTGAATTTCCAATTAAAACGGGCACTAGCCGTTTGAATTTCCAATCGAATGAGCCTTTTTGAAGTTTTTTACGACAACACCTTTTATAAAAGCCTTATATGCCCCAGGGTATAACTTAAAACCCTTGCCCCGAGGGTTGTGGGGGAGTGTCCTCCTCAAAAAGATATTTTCTATCTGGAAATCAACTACGCTGAACAAAATGGCTATTTCAAAATTTTGATTGGATGTGTTTGGGGGAATGATTCGCGTGTGAAAGGGCTAGTTTCCCTCCAATCACTTTCGACTATTAAAAAGGGTACTAGCCCTTTGAATTTCCAATCGAATGAGCCTTTTTTGAAGTTTTTACGACAACGCCTTCTATAAAAACCTTATATGCCCCACGGGCTTAACTTAATACCCTTTCCCCGAGGGTTGTGGGGGAGTGTCCTCCTCAAAAAGATATTTACTAACTGGAAATCAACTACGCTGAACAAAATGGCTATCTCAAAATTTTGATTGGATGTGTTTGGGGGAATTATGGGCGTGGGGGGGGGGCTAGTTGCCCTCCAATCACTTTCGGCTATTATAAAGGGCACTAGCCGTTCAAATTTACAATCGAATGAGCCTTTTTTGAAGTTTCTACGACAACGCCTTCTATAAAAACCTTATATGCCCCCAGGGTATAAATTAAAACCCTTGCCCAGAGGGTTGTGGGGGAGTGTCCTCCTTAAAAAGATATTTTCTATTTGGAAATCAACTACGCTGAACAAAATGGCTATCTCAAAATTTTGATTGGATGTTTTTGGGGGAATGATGGGCGTGGGGGGGGGCTAGTTGCCCTCCAATCACTTTCGACTATTAAAAAGGGCACTGGCTCTTTGAATTTCCAATCGAATGAACCTTTCTTGAAGTTTCTACGACAACGCCTTCTATAAAAACCTTATATGCCCCCAGGGCATAACTTAAAACCCTTGCCTCGAGGGCTGTAGGGGAGTCTCCTCGTCAAAAACGTATTTTCTATCTGGAAATCAACTACGCGGAACAAAATGGCTATCTCAAAATTTTAATTGGATGTGTTTGGGGGAATGATGGGTTGGGGGGCTAGTTGCCCTCCAATAACTTTCTACAATTAAAACGGGCACTAGCCGTTTGAATTTCCAATCGAATGAGCCTTTTTGAAGTTTCTACGACAACACCTTCTATAAAAGCCTTATATGCCCCCAGGGTATAACTTAAAACCCTTGCCCAGAGGGTTGTGGGGGAGTGTCCTCCTCAAAAAGATATTTTCTATCTGGAAATCAACTACGCTGAACAAAATGGCTATCTCAAAATTTTGATTGGATGTGTTTGGGGGAATGATTGGCGTGTGAAAGGGCTAGTTTCCCTCCAATCACTTTCGACTATTAAAAAGAGTACTAGCCCTTTGAATTTCCAATTGAATGAGCCTTTTTTGAAGTTTTTACGACAACGCCTTCTATAAAACCTTATATGCCCCAAGGGCTTAACTTAATACCCTTTCCCCGAGGGTTGTGGGGGAATGTCCTCCTCAAAAAGATATTTTCTATCTGGAAATCAACTACGCTGAACAAAATGGCTATCTCAAAATTTTGATTGGATGTGTTTGGGGGAATGATTGGCGTGTGGAGGGGCTAGTTTCCCTCCAATCACTTTCGACTATTAAAAAGAGCACTAGCCGTTCAAATTTACAATCGAATGAGCCTTTCTTGAAGTTTCTACGACAACGCCTTCTATAAAAACCTTATATGCCCCCAGGGCATAAATTAAAACTTTTGCCCAGAGGGTTGTGGGGGAGTGTCCTCCTCAAAAAGATATTTTCTATTTGGAAATCAACTACGCTGAACAAAATGGCTATTTCAAAATTTTGATTTGATGTGTTTGGGGGAATGATGGGCGTGGGAAGGGGGTAAGTTGCCCTCCAATCACTTTTGACTATTAAAAAGGGCACTAGCCACTTCAATTTGCAATCGAATGAGTCCTTTTCGAACTTTCTACGACACCTCCTTCGATACGAAGTGCCTAGGTATGGAGAAAAAAAACAACCCATTGCGCCCACATCGTTCTTTACTTTGGCAGCGCTAGCGCGCTGCCTATGAAATATTATACTACTATTGTTTTACCAGTAATGAAATTGCACCGATCTCCCTTGTTTGCATTGAGTCCTTCCGAGCGCCATTATGGCCGCCACGTCTTCCTGGGGATCCGGTCACGTCCGGCCCTCTGACTGGCAGTACCCTCGAGTGCTTTTGTAAAAGTCCAAGTGTTTTTAAGTGTAAATATATTCAAGTGATTACTTAAATATATCTCTGTAAATATGCTTTAAAACATATATAGTGCATTTATTTATTTATTAAGAAACCATGTATTCTATTTTTGAGTATTTATTCAACATGTTGAGGTTAGGTTAGACTAGTTGTATTTTGACAACTATATTTCACTTGCAATCAGTGCTTTTAGTCGCCATGTATATGCCGTTCCATTGCGTTCAAAGAGAGGCGATGAAGTTGCTAGAGTCTTTGAATCTATCATTGAACAAGATTCTTATAGAAATATTCAAACAGATCTTGGAAGGGAATTTGTTAATCCACATGTGAAAAAGGTCTTATAGAAGTATAATACAATACTCTACCGTGGTCGCAGTCCGATAAAGGAGGGATTGGCTGAAAGATTGATAAGGACAATTTGAGTTTTAATCTCGAGATCTGTACATTGAAAAATACTGTTGCTTTTAATCACGATTTAGATAAAATCATGTTGATTTATAATCAACGCCCTGATCAATCTCTGTCCAATCATAGTCCTCTTGAAGGTCATCACAGTAACAATATACGAAATTTTTCTTAAACAATATTCTAATGAAAAAGCTGGGAAGAAAAATTTAATGTTGGCAATTTAGTTCGAATCAATCAAACGAGTAATATTTTTGAAAAGGGGTATTACTTGTGGTCCACTGAATTTTTTAAATTGTCAAAAGTCTTATACACTAAAACCTGTAACATATCTTCTATATGATATGAAAGATGACTAGATTCTTGGTGGTTCTTACGATTGTGAATTATAAAAAGTTAAAACCACTTGAATGTATCAAATTGAAAAGATATTTAAGACTCAGAACTCGCAAGGGTAAGAGACAGCTGCTTGTTAGTTGGCTAGGATACAACTATGACTTTGATTATTGGAATGCCGCTGAAGACGTTCACAATGTCTAATGATAGTTATGTGTTATTCATGTCCAATGTCTCTGACCCACTCTACGATTATTTGAATAAAACAAGCGATTTTGGACAAAACTCTCCCTTGCCACTAAGGAAAGGTATTAAGTTGCTCTTGTTGATTGTATTGTTGAAAGTACATATGATATCCTTAGAGAGGATCGTACATATGAGATTAAAGTAAGATCCTTTGACTTCTCTGACGAGGGTTTGGTGGCGAATTTCGACTCTTAGGATTATCCCTTTGCTACTACACCCTACGAGGAATACAACAATATGCATGAGCTGTGTCTAGTTATCAACAAAAAAAATTGCAAGTTGAAAAAAGGGTGGCCTCACATTCAACACTTCAACAGAACAGGGGAGAATTTACATTACCAATCCATTTGAGAATGAAAGAATTTTTCTTAATGAGGATTTACAAGAGGTTTTCGATTTTAAAAAATCGTATTATTAAAGCAAAAAATTTCGATGACCGATCATGTTATCTATGCAGACTATGCACCCGGCTTCTCATCAGACAATTGTATATGTCTTTACGCATCCTTTGTCGAGACATTGAGAGTCGGTAATAACAATGTCCTTCTTCTACGCAGTCTTGAACTAAAAACCACTCATGAACACATTCACCACTACAATATAAAGCACCTTGAACACATTCCAGTCAACACTCCGTATTTGGAGCTCTGTCAGTTAACATTAAGAGGGAATTGGGCGATCCTCTAGCAATAACAAAAGGTTTGGCTGTGATTACGTGTCATTTTCGACCCATTCAGTGAGATGGCTAATAGAAAAAAACTTTTTTTGTCCTGATATTGATTGCTATGTTAATACTCTTGGACCACGGCAATTGGGTCATGGAATGGACTATTACAGGGGTCGTTCGTTAGTGTCCGGTTACGGTCTCGGTAATTGGTTTTCTAAGTTGTTTTGCTCTGCACTACCCCTGGATAAAAAATATATTGCACCTGTTGCCACAGATTTTGCGTCTTCCACACTACACGATTGGAGCTCTGGGGAAGATTTTAAAGAAAGTGTTTCACAAAATCTCAGGTCCGGCAAGCGATACGTCGGCGAGCGATTGAAATCACGACAAAGCGGAAAAGGTTTAAAAAATACGAAAAGCACCTCATCACTCAACAGTCTCAACTCTGGCCGGAAGCGTAAAACATCGCTCTTGTTAAAGAAAGAAAAGAAAGTAAAAATTGTTAGATCGAAAAAGGACTTCTTTTCTTAGAACTGAAATATTTATCACATAAAGAATCTCATCTTTCAGTCAACTCATCTCTAAATTTTTTCAATGCAGAAAATGTTGATGTGAGTGTAAAACATGGTTGCTATGAGCAATTTAATCTGCAACTCCCGCTCTTTGCAAATGCACATTTTGAAATTTATTGCAGTGAAGACTATTTCATAGATTTAACTTCCAAATTTTTATAGCTTTGTATGTCATTGTCAAAAAATCTAACAATGAAATGCTACACAATTTGTTTAGACAAATCAGTGTCTACATAAATGGAACATTGGTGAGCAAAAGCAACAATCTTGCAAACTATGCAATTTATATACAATTCATGTTGATGACTCCAATGTCCTATATGCTTTTGAGAGTTATGGCTATTGGATATGAATATAGAACCAACATTGACACTAGCAATATACTTACAGATGTGACAACTAAAGATTTACAGTTGGTCCAATTGGCCCCGTCCAATTTTATTTTTCGAAAAGTTGTTGACACTGCACTCTATGTAAGAGTCTCTCTCACCTCGGCAATACTCCATGTACGAAAACAACAAGTTATGAGTTTTGTTGCTTTGGCAATTGAGAAATAAAGAGCTAGTGGGAATAACATCAAACAGGTCGTTCCTCATACAATCACTAATCAACGATATATTGCTACGGGTACACGCACCTACACTAATTCATTATTTATCAATGGTACAATTCCTTCAAAAGTGCTTTCGCTTTTGTAAAAAATTCTAGTGCCGTTGGATCACGGTCAAATTCTCCACATAAATTTGAAACGTTTGGACTCTCTTGTATATAAAGTAAATGGAATCCCGCTCTCACTCTGCAATTTATCCTCTGATAAATCCTACAGGACCTTATATGAATCAACAATGCAATCCCTAGATCGAAATTCACAATTATTTAAAATGGTAACCGAAGATATGTTTGCAAAAACTCATGGTATCATTGTTTTGGATTTGTCCGGTACTCAAAATTTGACTATTGTCCCAACGGATACAGTACGTTTAGAGTGTACCTTTGCCGAACCATTGGAGGAATGTGCAGCATTAATCTCACAAATCAATTTGAAATCTATTTGGAAATTACCCCTGATGGCAGTGTTCTGTTCGACTTGGCACCATAAACACAAATCGAATAATTAATGTGTTCAATTTGGATCCTTACATGTCCAAATACAAATCCTATTGCATACCCTCAGATCTCCTCGAGCATATTAAAAATGTTAACAATACCCTTATTATTGTTAATAGTAGACCATCAATTGTAAAGACAGGGCATTGGCTACGCATCTTTCAAACACCGAAGAATATTGAATTCTTTGATCCTCTTGGCCTACAGTGTGCTTTGTACGCTTCTCACATTAAAAAATTTCTTGAGCAAAGTGGAAAATCTATTATTCCAAATTGGAAGCGAGCACAAGATTTATCAACCAAAAGCTATGGTTTTAATGCACTATTACATTTTATTTTTCGATGTCGCAAATATACTTAAAGTGAATTTTTTAGCATTTATGGTGACAATCCTCGATTGAACAACTTTTTAGTTGAAGATACTCTTTCCTACCTGTATAATATAAATTTTAGTGCCCTAAGAGTGAAATGCTTGAAAAATGTAAATTTGTTTTTTAATAAAACTTGTATGTACAAGACTCTGTGTCCTTTAGATTTCTTCTTCCGCGTATAGGTAAACATCGTAAATGATAAGTGATGGCAGTTTGTCAGGATTCAACTTGTGTTCATCTTTGGATGCAAAGTCAGGGTCACATTTTGTACAATATAATGTAACTTAATTTTTATTCTATCTCTTCGTAAAGTCAACAATACTATTTTGATTCATATCATAAAATTCACGTGTTTCGATTGGATTATTTGAAGCAATGTCGCACACAAAATTCTCATATGAAGAATCTCTTTCTGTAAAAGCCAGATAAAAATCTCTTGTGTAAAAATCTGCGTATCTTCTGTGCAATTTACGTGGATTGCATAATCTACACTTTTCATTATAGTCATCAACAATAGTACAATTCTTACAGGTTGATCAGTTGCTCAATGTAAACAAATATAATGGACATGTGTAAAACATTTTTCAATGTTGACTGTCTCACTTCCAAAAACTCACTCGCAATAAATAAAATGGATGTCCCTTGCTATCACTAGTCACTTATGCTGATCGCTTATTGGATCACTAGAGAAATGGGAGGAGTAATTGAAATTCTGGGTAATCTTCGAACAGATGTGCAATATTATTTTGTTTTGTTTCAATTAATATATCCATAAATTGAGTAAATACTCTAGGCCACGACGTAAAAGTTTCATGCAATAGTCCAAACACGGAGAATCATTTCTCATAATATCGCTAAGCATTCTTTGAGAAAATATTTTCCTTTGAAGAGATAACTCTAGAAAATTATCATCTAGAATCAAACATTTTTCCAAATCACTAGGTTCCGTATGATCTTTGTTTCTCAAATCCAGTCCTTTTGAATCCTGACGCTCTCACTATCGAGTAAAGACTAACAAGAGATCTCACTAGTAACAAACTTGCTCATTTTTTTATAGATTGATTCATGGTTCAATGAATGTATCCGTAGGTAAATTAGCATCGGTACTTGCATGGGGTTTGTTTTTCATCAATTCATCCTTAATTTCCTTGCAGATAATATCTGCTAGTGCCCATTTTAATTTACTTGCGATTTCTCTGTCTATTACCACATTATTTTTTCATAGACAACAGTTTCGGGACCTAGACAAGATGTGTTGCATGATGTTGTGGGGGTATATATGTCCTCCTTTTACTTTTCGTTGAATAGTAATAGTAGGAGGATGGTAATAAGATCTATCAAGGGGTAACATTTTACCATCAGCAAGAAGCTGGCCTTCGTCATCAACTAAAAGTTTTCGGTTCGCATTCTCTTTCAACACTAACTTCTCTGGAAATGTTACTCTCGCATATCTACCTCTATAACACTTGACTTTTCTCGGAAATTTAACTCCAAAGAAATTTAACTCCTTACTGTCATGACAATGCACGCATACCTTTCCAATAAGATCGCAATTAGCACTTGTTTCGTAATTCAAATATTTCTCTTTGTCAACATTCATTGCTACTACAACTTTATTATGTACACGCATCTTCTTGGAATATTTCATCGTTGCATTTTTAAAATAAGATGTAGATGTTTACCCTTTCGATACAAAAATAATACTGAAACAAAGTCAGGCAAGATTGTGTCCCTCAATTCCAATTACATAGCATGCACCCACTTCTCGAAATCTCTAGCACATCGAAATCTTACAGAAATAACTCAGTTTAAACTGTTGAAAAGTTAAAAAAAATGGTAACAGGAAATACTATCTTAGCCAGTTCTGATAAAGTTTTCATGTACACTTCTTATGGAGTAAATATTTTTGGACAGACCTTACAACGAAAATTAGAGGATAATTCTGCTTGGCCAAATTATTACACTTTAGAAATCGATACCACAATGACCCTTGTTCGCATCTGCAACAAATTTTCCTTGTACTTTAGGTTTAAAGACAATGTTGTTTTTTAATTATTGGTTTACCGATGGGAAGCGTTTTATTTCCATTTTTATCAAGTTTCTACATTGGTTTCATCAAAAATTCATTTTGAATAGTTTTCTGCTTGAAATATTCTCTCCATCTGGGAAAAGAGGCGTGGTTATCTCTTTAGACAACTGAGTTCTAAAAATCTATTCATAAAGCCATGCAGCCTCTGAATTGAATTTTTAATTAAAAAAGCACAAGAACTTTTCATTTCCGTTCGAATGAGCCCTCTCGCGAGATTCTAGGAACGCTGGGTGGATACGATCGCCCCTGGGGAAAAGAAAAACAAACAAGTAAACATTATTCCGTGATCTTTCTTCTGGCAAAAAATACAAAATTCCACATTTTTGCATACAGGAGCTTGAAACTTCTACAGTATGGTTCTCTGATACGCTGAATCTGATCGTGTGATCTTCACTCATATTTTATAATTTTTAGGGGTTGTTTCACCCCTTTTTTCAAAAATAAGGTACATTTTCTCAGACTCGTAAACTTTGATGAGTAAGACTAAACTTGACGAAACATATATATTTAAAATAAGCATAAAGATCCGATTCTTTTTATTTATCTATTGGTATCAAAATTCCGTTTTTAGGGTTTCAGTTACTATTGAGCCGGGTCGCTTTTGCAATACAGTTCGTTACCAGTTACTGTTTGATAATTACATTATTTTTCCATAGACAACAGTTTCGGCACCTAGACAAGATGTGTTGCATGACGTTGTGGGGGTATATATGTCCTCCTTTTACTTTTCGTTGAATAGTAATAGTAGGAGGACGGTAGTAAGATCTATCAACGGGTAACATTTTACCATCAGCAAGAAGCTGGCCTTCGTCATCAACTAAAAGTTTTCGGTTCGCATTCTCTTTCAACACTAACTTAGCTGGAAATGTTACTCTCGCATATCTACCTCTATAACACTTGACTTTTCTCGGAAATTTAACTCCAAAGAAATTTGACTCCTTACTGTCATGACAACGCACGCATACCTTTCCAATAAGATCGCAATTAGCACTTGTTTCGTAATTCAAATATTTCTCTTTGTCAGCATTTATTGCTACTACAACTTTATTATGTACACACATCTTCTTGGAATATTTCATTGTTACATTTTTAAAATAAGATGTAGATATTTACCCTTGCGATACAAAAATAATACTGAAACAAAGTCAGGCAAGATTGTGTCCCTCAATTCCAATTACGTAGCATGCACCCACTTCTCAAAATCTCTAGCACATCGAAATCTTACAGAAATAACTCAGTTTAAACTGTTGAAAAGTTAAAAAAAAATAGTAACAGGAAATACTATCTTAGCCAGTTCTGATAAAGTTTTCATGTACACTTCTTATGGAGTAAATATTTTTGGACAGACCTTACAACGAAAATTAGAGGATAATTCTGCTTGGCCAAATTATTACACTTTAGAAATCGATACCACAATGACCCTTGTTCGCATCTGCAACAAATTTTCCTTGTACTTTAGGTTTAAAGACAATGTTGTTTTTTAATTATTGGTTTAACGATGGGAAGCGTTTTAGTTCCATTTGTATCAAGTTTCTACATTGATTTCATCAAAAATTCATTTTGAATAGTTTTCCGCTTGAAATATTCTCTCCATCTGGGAAAAGAGGCGTGGTTATCTGTTTAGCCAACTGAGTTCTAAAAATCTATTCATAAAGCCATGCAGCCTCTGAATTGAATTTTTAATTAAAAAAGAACTAGAACTTTTCATTTCCGTTCGAATGAGCCCTCTCGCGAGATTCAGGGAACACTGGGTGGATACGATCGCCCCTAGAGAAAAGAAAAACAAACAAACAAACAAGTAAACACTGTTCCGTGATCTTTCTTCTGGCAAAAAATATAAAATTCCACATTTTTGCATACAGGAGCTTGAAACTTCTACAGTATGGTTCTCTGATACGCTGAATCTGATCGTGTGATCTTCACTCAGATTTATAATTTTTAGGGGTTGTTTCCCTCCTTTTTTCAAAAAAAAGGTACATTTTCTCAGACTCGTAAATTTTGATGAGTAAGACTAAACTTGACGAAACATATATATTTAAAATAAGCATAAAGATCTGATTCTTTTTATTTCTATTGGTATCAAAATTCCGTTTTTTAGGGTTTCAGTTACTATTGAGCCGGGTCGCTTTTGCAATACAGTTCGTTACCAGTTACTGTTTGATAATATACAAATTTCATCGATCCTTGATGTAAAACAGGAAAAAGCATGTCTTTTTCTTATTCGGAATAGTAAGAGACGAATCTTAAAAAGTCAGGCAGCTAAATTCCATTCAAAAGATGATTTTATAATTTTAATTTTTAGTTGCTATATGCCGTGGTTTGTTCTTTACTGCATTTTCAGCTATATCCTATGAAACTATCGTAGGCCCCATTTATAATGAACTGTATCTGTCCTTTATGTAGCTATACCATAGTTAAGTTGTTTATACAAGTTAGTACAGGCAAGAGTTTGTTCTTACTTATAAAACCCTGTTTACAAACAGGAAAAATCCTACAGATTTTTCTTCTTTTGAGTAGTAAGAGACGACCTTCGAAGAATCAGGCAACTAACTAAGTCCAAGGTACTTCTAATGATCGTCTTTTAATATAATACTAAAATACAGTTTTTCGTACAAATTTATTTTATATCAATTTTTTTTTATTACAAAAGGTTTCTATATATAGCAACTATCTTTAAAACGAGCCATTAAACAGCTCTCTATTATGATGATTAAATACCTACGATTATGACGTCATTCATCAATCTTGACGATGAAAATGCAGTTTTTTCGTAAAAAAACTTTATATTGAAATTAACTTTTTTTTAATTACGAAATGTTTAAACCCCATCACTTTCCTTTAAAATGAGCCATTAAACAGCTCTCTACGATGTTCCAGTGCCCCACTATCTGAGGAAAAGAAGAAGAAAAAAAGATGCCGTGTATGCAGAATATCGTGGTTTCAGCCACTTTTCTTGATTTTCAAGTCAGTATATTTCTTTTATTGTTCAATCCAAGGGAATATAAGTTTCCTAAATAGGGGTTTCAGAAAAGGTGGTTCTAATAATGTACTTCGTTGTTTGATCTGATTCTATTTTTAGGAGTTATGACCAATTTCATTTTTTACTATGGGGCGTGATCGTCTCTTATTAGGTTGCTAGCTACCGCTGCAACCCAGATTATGTTAAAGAGAAAGAAGATTAAAAAAGGTAAAAACATAAGATAATGAACCCATCCTCCTTTCTTTAGCTATTCCGAGAACTGAAAACTAAAATTTTACCACTTCACCATATATCTCGAGACTCAGCGACAAATTTGAAAAAAAAAATATAAACTTTCTATTCCTTTCAAAAATAACTACAGCCTGAAAATTGTTTTAATTTAGGGAAAGATAAAACTAACCCTATTCTGGGTAGTGGCGTTCACAGGGTCCTGTATTCTTGTCGGAACTTTTACATTAGCAGAACCAATCAACAGCTGGGGAATGACTGCATGAAAGCAAAAGATGTTTCAGTAATAAGATTCCTAAGATAATTGTGAAAAAAATGATGATTTTTATTCTGCCTTGCCCTTCCTTGTTTTTGAAAATCCACATCATTTAGTTCTTTTTGATGAGGAAACTATATTTTTCACAGTAAATGGTTTACCACAGTCTCTTAAGGAGAGAATTGAAACTTAAAAAAAAATATATACATAAATAGAGACCTTGCTCTAAATTGACATATTGAATATATTCCTATAAACCCAATTTACAATAACTTGATATTAAGAAAATCAAAGAATACATTTCCTCAGTTTAGACCGCTGTTAATAGACAGTAAGATCATTCTCTATCTCAACCATTATACAAAGCCGGACCGAGATGCAAGTGCTCAAGAGAACTTATAAACATAAGCGATATTAGATTTTTTCACGGGTAGACAAGTCAGATCCCTCTTGAACGCCAAACCTGGCTTCACCTTTGTAACACTAAATTTTAAAGATTCTAATTTTAAATTAATTTATTCCAATACATATATAAAAATCGGCAATTACTAGTGCAATGTTATTATTAGAAGTTTTTAGAAATTACAAGTAGGTTTCGAAGTCTCGAGTTGATTTCAAAGGCATTTTGAGAAAGTTTCCGCGAAAATACGTGTTCCAGGGTAATATACACTGGACCGCTGATGGTAGATTGTACGAATATATGGGCGGAGCTTTTATAATCGGCTAAGCTTGTAGTAGCCAAACATCACTGAGCCGTGATCTTAAAAGTTAATCTCACCGATATTTCTAGATATATCTGAGTGCAATCTGATAAAAATCAGGTTAGTAGACAAGCTAGGAAAATTGCAAGGAAGAGAACTTTTGCCCAATCTAATTTGTTTCTTTGGTTCCATGTTTCTTGTGCTCTGTTAGACTTCACTTGAAAAGATGAGTTTTTCTTTAGCACCGAGGACAGCTTGGCAAAGGACTCCTTGCCAAAATATATATTTTTCATTTCTTTTCTGTCCACTGGCTGATATTACCCTCATTTTGTCTGTTATTTTGTAATTATATATACTTTTTTTTCCTTTTCGTCAAACACCATAGACATTACAAAAATATTTAGCAATTTCTTAGTTTTTCTTAGCAATTTCTTGATTTTCAATTTCTTAGTACTTTTTTGTCAAAAAATAAAAGATTACTAGATGTAACAAAATTCATAATTTTCTTTAATATTAAGGAAATCTTCAAGTAAAGCGACAATTACATGTAAATGGCTGACGGATCTTCAGCAGCCAATTCCTCCCGTGGCTACAATCCTTTATGCCCCTTGGAGGTAAACAAGTTTAAAACATTTACAGAAGAAACTAATTTCCAAACTAAAAACAGACCATGTGCAACAGTGTACAAATGTAAGGAGCGAAGGATAAAAAAAAATGCGTTCTTAGCGAAACAATTTACAATGATTTTAAATAAAAATGTATTTTCCAGCTAAATACGGAATATTCGTAGCAACCGTAAATAAGCAAAGTGCCAAGGATAAGAAATTACCAATAAAAAAGAATGTGCTCTTAAACAAACAGTTAGGTAACGATTACCAAACAAATTGTTTTTTTAGGTAAAAATAGTAAGCACTTACCAAGCAGAAGAATCTTGTTTATATTGTTATATTCATCCATCCAGCTTTCAATTTTTCTATCTATTTCCTTACTAGTTCTTCTTTGTTCACTTAACGCTTTCCAAATACACGACATGTTAGTTACCCAGTCTATCTATCGCCCTACTAACAAAATCAAAAACCTATGCCTAATCTATCAAGTTTCAAGATAAAACTCTTGATAAGTGTTCCTGTTTATTATGAAAAAATAAATATAAAACATAGATTTCGGCTACAAACAAAGCACAGATACTAGAAATTCTAATGGCAGCTCCCTATATAAATATACGCTGGCCTAAAATAAATATGAAAACAACATAATTTGAAGAATAGAAAAACAACCGAACAACACGCCCTACTGAATACGATCGTTAAATGATACAATATTTTCGATTTCTTCACTTACAAAAAAAATAAATGTTAACTGAAATTAAGTTATAAATAGTAATCTTAAATTATTAATAAAAAATATATATCATTTATATTATAGCTGTCACCCCTAGAGGTCGTATCTAACGTTGTCTAACTTCTGATAGAATTGCTAAAAACAAATTATTAAGTTCTTCTCAGAGAGAGGATGTAGATAGGGAGGATCGAAGCGCGATTGAACATACAATCCCTTGCTGATTCTTCATTTGAGAACAGCTTAGAAAACGGCTCTTGGCAATTATCTCGGAGCTATAAAAGTATCAGATGCGACCTTAAGACGTCACAGCGATGATACGAATGCCTCCTTCACCAGATATTCATTCGAAACCATTGATAAGCCAATTATTTTATTGCAATATTTACAAGCTACAAGCAATTGTTTATAAGCATTCAGCATGGGAGCACGCACTGTTTTAAATAATGGAATTTTGAGAAATGCGAATTAAATTCTGATTATTATTTTTATTTCTCTAAATTGATTACTTTTTGTTTATAGATGCTTCTACAATGTATGTTATTAGTTAGTTTTGAATTTCAAAGAGTGCCCACCATTTAATGAGCGAAGGTGGGGGGGGGGGGTACTTAGAAAACACTACCAGTATGTTTAAGCTACATACCTAGACACATATAGATGTGGTACAAACGGAACCAAAAATAGGCAGAATTCTGGCTTAAGAGAGAGAAAAAAAGAAAACTGTAAATTCGGGCCAAACAAAAGACTATTATTTTCGTGTTAAATCTATCAATAGATAACTCTCCAACGCGTACTGCGGGAGTTAAAATATATAAATTTTATGGAAAGTTTTCCCAAATAAAATCACGAGAATTCTTTCAAAGCACTTCGTTTTAACTGGTATAAATCCACGAACAACACGAAAATATAGTTATTATCAATTCTAGATGCAAACTGGCGTTTGTTCTGTGAAATTATTAGCCCGTATGAGAGTTTCAGTAACTGTCGTGACGGATCTAAAGGCCGAAATGAAAATAAATAAAGCAACGAAGTGGGTAAATTGTCTTTGATGAGATTAAAAGCATTTGTCAATGAACATCCACATATGGCAATTTGTTTTTCTTTCTGTTAGAAATACGCGTTTAAAATGATGAGTTGAAATAATTGTTAATCTTTAACTGGCCTTGATTTAATTGGTTCTGATCGTCCATCATTTTTAATAGCCAAGAGATTTTCCAAACATCCTTCTAAACCAGTTTTGTCGAAAAAAAATACAAACTTAAGGACACCTTGATTAGAATTTAAATTGATGCACATTACCCAATGTTTAGGCTGGCTATTTTCATTGTGGCTAATACATTTTTTTCTACTTTGTATTGGTTTCGATTTGTCTATCCAGTAGATGATTTATGCAGCTCATTAACAGCCCCCCTCCCAGAAAAAACAGTAAGGACCTAGACCAAGTTAGAACTTAGGACCAAGGGTACACGTGGATATCCATTTCAATGGGGGGGGGGGGTTAAACACTGTTTCTGAAGGGAGGTGTTAGATTCGCCAAGCCCTAAAAAATCAGATGAATTATATGAAAAATATTGGTGCTTTGTAAAAAAACAAGATATTTCGGGTGGATGGGTTGGGTCTTACAGCTTTACTGCAACTAGACGTTTAGCTGTCACTTTAAGGCCAGTCCATCTCCTATGAGAATTTTTGTTTGTCTTTTATTCTTGAATTAAGAACACTTTTAACGCCCTAGCTCATCTGGTCCCACTAGGAACTCCAGCTCCCCTTATACCCCTTATTATTGGAATAATTTGAAGGTGGCTACCGGTCTAGGTGCATGTCCTTTCTAAGAGGGACCTTGACCTCTCAGTGTTTGTTTTTGTGGAGGAGCACATCGGATAGTTTTAAGTAAATAGGCAAATAAAAATCTTTTTTTCATTTACGGTGATGAATGCAGTTTAAGGTACCATTGGAAACATTACTTTGACCACAAGAGGTAGAAGAAAAAAGAGAACAACTCTACCTCCAATTTGTGCACTGAGATTTGGCAAATTTGAATCTAAACGATCCTAGCAATCAGAGCACTTACCAAAAGAGTTTGCTGAATCTCAACCACACTTTAGTATAAAAATAGTAAAAAAAAAAAACAGGAAACATCGTGTAAAACAACAAAAACAGGTAAGTTATATACAAATTGCAGATCACACAAAAAGTTGCAAAGATGCAAGATATTGTAGGGCTGGATCCTCTTCCAGCCAAAGGCATGAGACAATTTTGTCGCAATAATAGCTGGTCTTCCTCCTGTAAAGCATATGTCTCTGTAAATGTGACCAATTAGGGAAGTTTGCAGGAAAGGAAATCTTGACTTTCAATCGGTTTGAATCTCTACTCGGTTTGAATAATTTTGTGCATCCGACGAAGCACCGATTAGCAGCCTTGTGTTTTCGTGTGTATCACAACAGCAATCGCAAGTGTTAATAAAAATGCATTGACATCAATTTAAAAAAATTTAGGAGGGGGCAAATTGTCTTTTCAAAAACTAGAGGGCAGGCAGTTTTGCTGTTTTAAGAAATTTTCAATAAAAATACTAAAAAAGGGTATTTCTCAAAATTTATGGCGGAGAGGAAAAATCTAGTAAAGACAAAAGCCCTCCGCCCCTGTTAATTGATGTTATCTTAAAATAGCCAAGATTTATGAAGGCTTGGCGTTCTTCGTGGATTTTATATACACCTGTACCTGAAATACCAAATAAATTGGGAATACTGAAATGCCAACAGCATTTGTTGAAAAAGCCCATGTCAATACTAATTGGTTCGTAAGTATTTTCTACTAAAACTATGCTTTTGTATCTTTTGCCAGATTCAATTTGAAGATACAAATTAATTTTTTGAACTTCCATCTTTTCTAATTAATGGGAATTACATCTCAGCTAAAAAAAATTACGGTCAAGACACAAATCAGGAGGTAGAAAACTCAAGGAGACAATATAAATGTTATCTTTTTTTAAAAATTAAACTTTATCATTTGCAGCTACAGTATAAGGATATAATAAGTACAAGGATTTAAAGGTTTACAGAAACACCTCTTAAATTCTTTTTTTTTTAATGAATTACAAATTGAAAGTCAAATATAAACATAAACCGAAGTTGAGAATCCAATAAAGAAGCATAAACTAAAAACGATTACAATCGGGTTAAAAAAAAAAAAAAACATCCTAAAGAAGCTACATTGCATTTCAAACTGAAAAAAACTATTGGATGTATTTTCTATTCACATTTGCCAAACTTGCACATATTCAGCTATAATGAAGTAGTTCTTCCCAAAAGTTGCTACGGCAGTGAAGAAGTCTTAAATCTCTTTATCTACATCATTAAAAAAAAAATCTAAAAAAAGGAATGCAGCAAAGTTTAGAGTATAAAAGGAACGTGTTTATAACGTTTTTCGCTTAATTTAATCTAGACATTTGGTCTAAGAGGTGCTTGATGGGCATTTTTTAGAATACTGGCACTTACACGAGAAGTACTACCCACATGGAGTGACATTTTTTTTTATAGCATATCGAGATCACAGCATGAATGTTTAGATGCAGCAGTGTTATGTCTTTTTAACGAATTCGACACCTGGCAATGATTGGCGGAAACGATACGAATTTCAGCAGTACCTCCAAAGGAGCTTTGAACACCTTAAAGCTTTGTACCCACTATATGATATTAGATCGGCTTAAACTCCGTCCACTTTATAGATAGTGATACTCCGTCCACTATGTAACTCCTAATCACATTGGATAAAGAGTATCCCTAACGAAGCTTCCTAAAAGTAAATATTATGTGTATTAGTTTATGATCATAGCCTATGAAAAGGTTCTAATTTTTCCTCGTATCCAAGGCATATAATATGACAGCCTAGTAAATACATCCGGATAACCGGGCTTGGCACAGCCTGACCCAAATGATGTGATTCCAGCAAGATACCATCTTCCATCTTTTAAGCTGCATTGTAAGGGTCCGCCAGAGTCACCCTGTAAACAAATTACAATTAGGATGATTTATTGACTAAATTTTACACTTGTTGAATAACCTTTTTCCAATATTGAATACACTGATAAACACACTTCTGGCTCAATATGATTTTGCTAATCTTCTATTGACAAATTGAAGAAAAAAAATTCTATCATCAGTAGTTTATCTGCAATCTTATATCGTGATTGCTTTATAATTATGTGTGGCAAGTCTTGTTTAGGTTGGGAAGGTATTAATAGCAGAATGCCAGTCGCTCATTTTATGACTAAAAAGTGCAGGGTATCAGTCATAGTATATGCCCCTGTAGAACCAACTAATGGAGATAGTAGGAATTCATATGGATTTTACTTACAGCTATAGAAACAAATAGACAGGGCCCCAGGTTGAAATATGGTATTTTTATTAGGAGATTTTAATGCCCAGGTCGTTAGAAATAGGCACAGACGGTTTCCTAGCGTTAGTAAATTTGGTGTAGGAAAAGAAACAGTACCATAATGGTTTCAGACTGCTGTAATTTTGTAGGTATAACAATCTAGTTATAACCAATACAGTATCTGGTCATAAAATGGCCCATAAGTTAATACGGTATTCACACGATGGTAAGACTGCTATCCTTATTTATTATTAAATATAAAAAAATATAAAATATATTAAATATATAGAAACTTAAAGTTTTTTTTAAACTGAAAGTAAGGAGCAACATTAAAACACAAAACGAACAGAACCTGTTCCGTGCATAAAGGGGTTGCCTCCCTCCTCAATGCCTTGCTCTTTACGCTAAATCTTTTAGTACTTTTAAAAAAGCTTCCTATCAGAGGCAACGCTGTAGCGTTGCCTATAGTAAAGGCCATACGGCTCCAATGTTTTATTATTATTTATTTTTTTCCCCCAGAGGCACTTCATACGGAAGGGGTCGTCGTAGAAACTTCAAAGGGGGCTCGTTCGATTGGAAATAGAGAGTTCTAGTGCCCTTTTTAATAGTCGAAAATGATTGGAGGGCAACTAGCCCCCCCCCCCCCCCACGCCCCCCAAACACCCAATCAAAATTTTGAGATAGCCATTTTGTTCAGCGTAAATGATTTCCAGATAGAAAATATATATTTTAGGAGGAAACTCCCCCCCAACCCTCAGGGCAAGAGTCTTAAGTTATGCCCTGGGGGCATATAAGGTTTTTATAGAAGACGTTGTCGTAGAAACTTCAAAACAGGCTCATTCGATTGGAAATTCAAATTGCTAGTGCCCTTTTTAATAGTAAAAAGTTATTGGAGGGCAAATAGCCCCCCCCCCACTCCCATCATTTCCCCAAACACATTCAATAAAAATTTTGAGATAGCCATTTTGTTCAGCGTAGTTGATTTCCAGATAGAAAATATTTTTCTGAGGAGGACATTCCCCCACAACCCTCAGGGCAAGGGTTTTAAGTTATGCCCTGGGGGCATATAAGGTTTTTATAGAAGTCGTTGTCGTAGAAACTTCAAAAAAGGCTCATTCGATTGGAAATTCAAAGGGATAGTGTCCCTTTTAATAGTCGAAAGTGATTGGAGGGCAACTAGCCCCCCCCCCCACGTTAATCATTCCCCCAAACACATCCAATCGAAATTTTGAGATAGCCATTTTGTTCAGCGTAGTTGATTTCCAGATAGAAAATATTTTTCTGAGGAGGACATTCCCCCACAACCCTCAGGGCAAGGGTTTTAAGTTATGCCCTGGGGGCATATAAGGTTTTTATAGAAGGCGTTGTCGTAGAAACTTCAAAAAAGGCTCATTCGATTGGAAATTCAAAGGGATAGTGTCCCTTTTAATAGTCGAAAGTGATTGGAGGGCAACTAGCCGTCCCCCCACGCCCATCATTCTCCCAAATACATCCAATCAAAATTTTGAGATAGCCATTTTGTTCAGCGTAGTTGATTTCCAGATAGAAAATATGTTTTTGAGGAGTACACTCCCCCACCACCCTTAGGGCAAGGGTTTTAAGTTATGCCCTGGGGGCATATAAGGTTTTTATAGAAGGCGTTGTCGTAGAAACTTCAAAACAGGGTCATTCGATTGGAAATTTAAAGGACTAGTGTCCTTTTTAATAGTCGAAAGTGTTTGGAGGGCAACTAGCCCCCCCACCCATCATTCCCCCAAACACATCCAATTAAAATTTTGAGATAGCCATTTTGTTCCGCGTAGTTGATTTTCAGATAGAAAATATGTTTTTGAGGAGGACACTCCCCCACAACCCTCAAGGCAAGGGTTTTAAGTTATACCCTGGGGGTATATAAGGTTTTTATAGAAGGCGGTGTCGTAGAAGGCGGTGTTCAAAAAAGGCTCATTCAATTGGAAATTCAAAGGGCTAGTGCCCTTTTAACAGTCGAAAGAGATTTGAGGGTAACTAACCCCCCTCTCACACCCACCTTTTCCCCAAACACATCCAATCAAAATATTGAGACAGCCATTATATTAAACGTAGTTTAAATCGAATAAAATAACTACAAAGAAGAGTTTGGTTATCGCCTCACTGCAGAAGCCTAAAACCCCGAACGAACAGAAATTAAAATTAACTATCTTACAAACATAAGGATAACCGGTGCAAACATAAATAAATGAATAAATCTTATATAGCTTCAATATTTTTTATTATTTTCCCCCCAGAGCTGCTTTATATGCAAGGGTTAAAAATGCCATTTTGTTAAAAATAGTTGAAAGGTTAAGTAACAAAACTCCCCAGGGCCCGGGGGCAGGAAGGGATTCTCGTATAAACTTCAGAGAGGGCTCATTTGATTGGAAATTGGAAGTTCTGGTCCAGCTCTTAAGAGTCAAGATTGATCAAAGGGCAAATAACCCCCCTACACCCTTTTTCCCCACCCCTTCCTTTGAACTAATTCTGTTTATACCTGAAGGCCCAATGAGAGTTAGAATGTTTTGGTATTAACACACACCTATTAGGCATCTGCTCTCTTTCCTAAGAAGGAAAGAAACAGAGAATGTAAAGCAGTGGCGGATCCAGGGGAGGGACGAGGGGGCGCCCCCCCCTAACGTAGTCTAAAGTAATGTAATTTATTTAATTAACTCAAGATTGCGTTAATTAAACTTGCTATTTTTTCAATCCATTCATTGCTGTCAATCGCTGTTCACAAGTTATGCAAGCTGTCTATTGTTCATATATAAGGTTTTTATCAAAGAGGTAATCGTATAGACTTTGAAAAAAGCCTTATTCGATTTCAACTGAAAGTTCTAGATCCGTTTTTTAAAGTCAAGAATAATCGGACAGTAAGCAACCCCCCCCCCCCATGCCATAAAAACTTGAAACTTTTTGCAATCAAAAACGAACAAAAATTAATTAAAAAAAAACTTTCCGAAAAATAAGTTTTTCAAAGAAAAGTAAAGGCCATTTTAAAATTAAGCTCAGGAGATACAAATACCTGTTAAAATTCAAACTCAAAACGACCAGAAATTACTATTAAAGAATAAATTAAACCCAAAACGAACAGAAATTAAATAAACAATCATAGCAAAAAACACACAACAAGTAATAATATAAATGAATAAATAGATCTTAAAGCGAGTAATGCTTAGATTGAATATGAAAATCAAGCTTAAAACGAAAAAAAATAGTTTGCTATTAAAGTATAAATGAAACTTAAAACGAAAAGAAATTAAATAAACAATCAATGCGAACAAACATACAATATATATTAATGTAAATGAATAAATAAATCTTAAAACAAGTGAAACTTAAATTGAATATGCAAATCAAGTTTGAATCAAATAAAAATAACTACAAACAAAAGTTTGGGTATCGCCTCACTACAGAAGCCTAAAACCTAATGCGTCATTGGCGCTTTACTGAAAACGAATTATATTACAAATGTTTTCTTTTGTACTTAATATTGAAGATAAATATTAAAATTACAGTAAAATTTTGAAAAGATGAGCTGTCAGCAATTAATATCATTATACATAAAACATTCAGTTTAATTTATTAGTTCTTTCCAAGATGGGTCAAGACAAATATAGTTTCACTACAAACAAAATTTGAATACTGCCCTCTTCTTTAACTGTAAAAACCTAAATACTTCTGCGTCATTGGCGCTTCACTGAAAACGAATTACTCGTATATTACAAATTTATTCTTTTCCAGTTCTTACAGCATTGAAAATGAAAAAACAAATTACAGTGAAAAAAAAAAAATCTTGAACTGATGGATCTTTCAACAATTAATATCATTATATATCTAATATTGAATTTGATTTTGTTTATACTTTCCAAGACTGTTCAAGACTCATATAGTTTTCAGTAAGGCGCCAATGACGCAGTAGGTTTTAGGCTTCTGCAGTGAGGCGATACCCAAACTCTTGTTTGTAGTTATTTTTATTCGATTCAAACTTGATTTGCATATTCAATTTAAGTTTCACTTGCTTTAAGATTTATTTATTTATTTACATTAATATATATATTGTATGTTTGTTCGCATTGATTGTTTATTTAATTTCTGTTCGTTTTAAGTTTCATTTATACTTAATAGCAAACTATTTTTTTTGTTTTAAGCTTGATTTTCATATTCAGTCTAAGCATTACTCGTTTTAAGATCTATTTATTCATTTATATTATTACTTGTTGTGGGTTTTTTGCTATGATTGTTTGTTTAATTTCTGTTTGTTTTGGGTTTCATTTATTCTTTAATAGTAATTTCTGGTCGTTTTGAGTTTGAGTTTTAACAGGTATTTGTATCTCCTGAGCTTAAGTTTAAAATGGCTTTACTTTTCTTTGAAAAACTTATTTTTCGGAAAGTTTTTTTAAATTAATTTTAATTAAGCGGCTCTTGTGTTTCAGGAGCCATCCTTAAAAAATTGGGAAAAACAGTCAAACTTTAGCGTAAAGCTAAAGTTTTTTTGTGTTTTGTGTTTTAATGTTGCTCCTTACTTTAAGTAAAAAAAAAGCTTGTTTTTAATTTAATTTCTCGTTATTTTTCAATGCCGTTAAATCTCACTCATCCTCCATGAAAATTTTCCTCCTCTCACGGGAAACTACCCCATGGAAATACCCTCCCACATAAAATACACCCCCCCCCCCCCCAGTAAAATCCTCTCTGGACAGTTCCATCATCACTGAAAATCTCCCTCCCTCGTAAAATCTCTCGCGGACGAATTAGCCTGAAAAATTCTCCATAGCCTACTTTTATTTGTAAAAGACTTTTCCCGATCCCGATTAATTTCTAACCGCTTTCCCGATCACACCGGAAATCCCCTTCTCCGTGGAAATTTTTTCTCGGAAATCCAAACACGCGAACATCTCCAACGAAATTGAGTTGGTGAAAAGAAAATAAGACAAATAAAATGAATTTCGTATAGGAATTCTGTCCAATTAGTGTAAAATTTCCCGTGAAAACATCAATTTCCCCTGCTAGTGGCCAACCAATCTTTTAGGTCACTTAAAAGGGCACTAGAACTTTTAACTTCCGTTTGAATGGGGCCTTTCCGGATATTTTAGGACTATTGGTTCGAATCGATCACCCCTGGAAAAAAAATAAATAAAAAATAAACATGCATCCGCGATCTTTCTTCTGACAAAAATACGAAACTCCACATTTTTGCTGACGGGAGCTTGAAACTTCTACAAGAGGGTTCTCAGATACGTTGCATCTGATGGTGTGATTTTCTTTAATATTCTTTGACTTTTAGAGGGTGTTTACCTCTTTTTAGAAAATCAGGCAAATTTTGTCAGGCTCGTAGCTTTTGATGTGTAACACTAAACTTTATGAATCTTATATATGTGAAATTAGTATAATAAGCCGATTCTTTTGACATATCTATTAATATTAAAATTCCGTTTTTTTTAGAATTTCAGTTACTATGCAGCCACGGTGGTCCTTACTTACAGTTTGTTACCATGAACCGTTTGTTGTTAATGCAAATCTAACTGGCAGGATCGATACAAAATAATAGGGTACATATGAGCGTTGTTATTGATGTTAAAAGTAAAGAACACCAGTTAGTGGTGTCTAGGGTTACTTTAAACCTGAAATGCAGGAAGGGTAAAAATCTTCCGGGTAGCTACAATTGTTTGACTCCAGGATGAGAATTTGGGAAAACTTTCCTGGAACAGTTGAATAATATACTGAAGAGTTTAAAACTTGAAATTGCAAAAGATAGACGGAATAATTTTTGGAAAACAGTTTGTGATTGTGAAGTCGGCGATGGGGTCTTAGGGAAGAAATTTAGAAACGCAGCTAGGAACATTAATGAAAATGATTTATGTTTAATAGAAAGGAGGAGGGGCTTGTGCAAGAATTATTCGATTGATAGATCATGTGAAAATAAGAAGAACATAAATAAAGTGGAGAAAGCATTAAAATTTGAATTGAGGAGATGTGAAGTGGACAAGATGGATAAAATTAACGAAGATCTGGAAGATGCCGCCAGACGGGATAATTGTAAAATACTCTAATGGCATATTAATAAAGTGAAAGGAAATAGTCAATAGGGACTTGTCCCGGTTAAAAATAGGAAGGGGTTAGAATTATTGATAAGAAAGGAATCGAAGAGAGATGGATAGAACATTTCGAGAATGTGCTAAACTGGATAGAGTTGCAGGAAAAGATATATAAAAGAAGGGAAAAGTTTGTGACACTCTGGATGTGAAGGAAGATTTCTTTTATAAGGAAGAATTAGTGATTAGTGAAATATGCTGGTTGAGAAGTTAGAGGTAAATAACTGAAGATTATGAATATGATTTTGAAGAAGGTGAAGTACCTAGCAATGTTTGGAAACTTTTAATTCAACCCCTCTATAAGAAATATGATGAGAGTTAGTGTGGTAATTATAGAGGCCTTGGATTGGTTTTTGAATTGTTGCGTCTTATCCCCATTTATTTGGATCATTTTGATGGACTTTGTCCTAAGGAGCACAGCAAAGGCAATGAAAGAACATGGAATCAATTGGGGCTGTAGACTCTCCTAAACTTAGATTATGCCGAGGATTTAAGTACCCTAGATGAAAACTTTAGCAAAATGAACGAATTTTTGGAGGCTTTGAGAGTTCAGGGTACAAGAATAGGCTAAAATATTAATGTTAAAGAGACTAAGTCACTAAGACTAAGAATACGTGAAGGTGCAGAGGTGATGATGGGTCACAAGAAGATTGATCAAGTGAACAGCTTCACTTACCAGGGTAGTATTATAGTATTACCCAGCAAAAACATAAGAACAGCTAAGAACTTACCACACAGGTTCCTACTCCGCCATCAGTTAAAGGTCCTGCACAAAGATGGTAAGGGAAAATTGGAATATTATACAGCATTCCATAGACTTTCTTGCAATGCGAGTTGTCCACAACAGGAAGTTCGGCATGGTGCAATATTGTATCGAGCTTAGCCCCATATTTCGACTGAAAAAAAATCTAAGCATCAAGAAGAAGAATATAGCAAACTATGCTATAGTAAACTATGATTTAGCTAAGTTTCCCACGAAAAAAGTTTGAAATCTATAGTTTGAAGTTTTTAAGCTAAAATTAAAAAATTACAATAGCAAACATGAAGCCGTGTGCAATTTAATTGGCTTTAAAAATTGATTTAATTCAGGATTACACTTAAAATTACAAATGGATTAGGCAAAATTCAGCAATACCTCTACTACATACTTGTTATGGGGTATGTTATAGCTTTGTTGTTGCTTCTAAAAATATACATAACCGTGGAATAAGAAATTAAAAGTAACTTCCTTAGTTGGAAGAAAGAACCTCGTGATGAAAGATCTAAAAAAAATAACTAACGTTCTGGAGTTACATTCTAAAATTGACGGTAATAACTTTGAACTGAATTTTGTAGTTTTTTTATTATCTTCGTTCTGATGTTACTTTGATCTTTTTTTATATTTTTCAGTCCACATTATTTGTTAGTTTTTTGCTGTTTTTTTTTGTTTTTTTTTTTTGCATTATTCTTTTTCATAAGCCGGGGGGTAATTATACAGCCGAAATATTTGTTATATATTCGTCGTCTCTGAACTAAGTCCTGTTTCTTTGTCGCTTTCGTCTTTGGCATGAACCCTTTTTTGATTTATTGAAGATTTTGGGTTTTGTTTTCTTTGGAAAAAAACTCGAAAGTTTATGGCCTAAAAAATTTTAACAGCGTTTTCGGTCCTTTCTTTGACTAAGAATTGTTTTTTGTTTTTTTTTTTTCTCCCACGTCCATCCAGCAAGCAGGCATAATTATTAAATTAACTGATATTCCAGGATCGATGGCGTAAGTTTCATAAGGGGACAAGTATAATGTTCATTGTAAGCTTAGACACATTAGGAAGACTGTCTTCCGGCATATAAAACAATTTGCTGGGCCTTGCAGAACATTGCTGCTGAACTTCTTTTTTCAAGTAGAAAAAATAACTGGCTGACCGTTTCCCCCTGTTTTTGTATCCACGTAAAAATTTCAAATAAAAAAAAGAGCGTGGGTATTTCAAGGAAGAGGATTAAGCCTTTGATGGCTAAGACAGCAGAAACCTGTATTTTTTAATTATAATGAGCAAAGGATAGTCAACACTCCTACTAGCTCAGATTATGTGTGTTGCTGTCAGTTGACGAAACTTAAAAGCAAGTTCTTTTCTACGTGAAAAAAGAGTGTTTTAACCTTAAAATGAACAGGATTTTTCCTAAATGTGAGGAAGGGTGGAAATCTCTACAACGCGCCGCACTTTACGCTAAAGTCTAGCTTGTACTTTCCTCTAAATATTTAAAGACATAAATGGCCTATTGGTAATTGCGAGGGTTTTATTTACCGATTCAATTTCAAATTACTGAAACTGACGCTTTCATTTTTCGTCCTTAAGAAATTTACCACAGGAGAATAACGAACAGCTCCAATAAAGGCAAACATAATTAGAAGACACCACAACTGCTTACATTTTTCGTGTCTTAACGCATGTATGTGTGTTTAAGACGAGACGAAAGACGTTATTATTTACGCTTATTCTAAAAAAAATGTCCGAGCAAACTGAAAAACCTGTTTCGTTATCGCTTGTGTAAGATTTGAAATTAGTGTTCTATTTGAATTTTCGGTACTATCCCATTATCAAAGTCTCTCTAAAAAGTCAAGTTTGGTTAATGCTAATGAAATAAAATGAAATAGGATGAATATATAATAGTTTAGAAACAAATTTTGGCTGTATATTCGCATATTAGGGGGGAGATGGGGGTTAAACCATTGCATATATTAAATAGAATCCTACTTGTATCCTACTTGTTAGTAGGATACAGTGGTGTGACCTTGTAAGCTTAGCCAGAGTCAACCCAGCTCTAAATGGGTACCTGGAGAAATCTGGGGAAGGTAAACAGGAAGGGTTTGCGAAAGCATAGGTTGGCTGGCCCCCAGCCCCCCATTGCACTTCCTGGCTGAAGGGCCACGAAACGGAGATCAGCACCGCCGGTTTGGACCTTAAGGGTCTAGTGCCGCATCCTTTACCTTTACCTTTTATATATTAAATACGTAACCTGACCTAGGTACCTTCCCTCTCCTAAACCCTAAAAAACCACAGTTTAATATCGTATATGCAATGAAAACCTTGCTATCATTACCTGCTCTATAACAGTTAAGACGTCAAAAACGGGTTTTATCATTGCCTACTCTATAGTGATTAATCCGAGAGGCCCAGATAATGGTATTGTACCGAATTTTCTTTGGGGATCGTCCAGAAATTTTGTTGAAAACTCTTACAGAATACTTCGTGCTGAACTTAGAGGAATAGAATCACTTGGCTCTCTGGAAACATTAAGAGATTTTTTGGTTTATATATAGCAAATTTTTGGAATTATTTTTGTGTATTGGAGTGTTTAAACTTTTATTTTAATATAAAAATTGGTGTTCTGTTTAAACCAAACATTGCTGTTTTCTCAGCATTACTGCTGAGCTTGCAAAATTTTTTTGAACTGTTCAGACCATTTCTAGGAAAAATACACAATAGGAAACAGCTTTAAACAAGTAGGATACTGACTTATATTTATGTAATTGTCATTTTAAACAAAAACAAGCTGTCTAGCAAAAGCAGGCTCTGTTTTCTTGCAATTCAGCACTTAAAATTGTGTGTTTGGATTTTTCGTATTATCTCAGATTAGTTTTTTTTAGTATGTCAAACTAAAAAAAGTTATTCCAGGGAGAGGTTCTGGGAATCTGCCCCTCCCTCCCCGCAATTGAAAATAGCTCCCGCGGAAAATTCCCCAATGGAAAATTTCTCCCCTGGATCCCCCTCCCCCCTCATGGAAAAAAATCTCCCAGGCAATTCCTGCCCCGCTGAAGCTTTTCCCCGGACAATTTCCCGGAACACATGCATATGTAAAATTGAGTTGCCAAGGAGAAAGTAAGCCTAATAAAAAAATTTCGTATAGGAATTCTGGTAAATTCCCCCTTGTGAAAATAACCCTGGAACCCCGGAAACTTCCATAACCACAGAAAATTTTCACAGCGGAAAATATCCCTACGTAGATCCCCACCCCCAAAAAATGTCTGTATACTTGCCAATAATAAATACTAATAGCTCATGAATTAGCTCATAAAAATGAAGAGATAAAACGAAAAGAAATGCGGCTGATATCTTTTTGTTTCTTCATCTGTATGGCGAGAGGGTAGTGTGGTCTTTGCAGTTATTTAAGACCAAAAATTGATCAAAAGAAAATTTGTTTAAAACGTATGTCGTTAATTCGCTCTGACGGACAAATTCATAACATGCTTACCTGTCCCCAGCCGGAAGCTATGCATTTAACTCCTAGGAATTTTTCGTCGTCTATTTCGTCAGAAATGCAAACAATCCGAATATACTCAGTGGTGTTGACTGGAGCAGCTAGCTTCATTAATGCTACAAAATGAACCAAAATTAATTATACTTCCAAAGAGAAAAAAAATTATTTTTGTTCCAGGGCCGCATTATAATCAACATTACAGTAACTAGTTTTTGCTGTCGATTACATAGAATTGACTATATCATTTTTCAGTCCCCACGAACAAAATATAATAAATGGCTATGTCTGTAAACTTCACCAAGAGTACCCGATTATCTTAATATAAATTTTACGGTGAAAGACCGAAATCTGGTAAATGTCGATATTCAACGATGAATGTCCGAGACCCCTTTTTCTCTGCTTGGATCCGGTCACCTTTGCCAGTCAGCTTTGTTAGTCTTATGCAAGGTCTGATGGTAAAAGTTCAGGTTAGGGTAGGTCAGGTTAAATTAGGCTATAAATCTCAGGAAGAGGATAGAAACGAAGCATAACCTGTCCCCATTTTAACCTTGCATAAAAATGACAAAGCTGACTCAATCTAAACAGAGAAAGAATTTCGGACATAATGTGTGCAGATGGGTAAAGAATTTAATTGAAGGTAGCGATGGAGAGGCATGGGATTTTTCTCTTCATAAACGAGTACAAGTTAATTAATTCTACGACTAACGTGCCATCAGGCGTTGAATGAGCACATCCAATTTGATCACTGAATTTAACTTAAAAGTTAAGAGGAAATCGACAAAAGTAATTGTATTCGTGCATGGCAAAGTTATGAACATTTGCTATGTTTAGTCGGTAAAATAAAACATAAAATTCCTTTTAGTTCATATTCTGCAGACCACAGTCCAAGTGAAGTGACTGCCAACCACAAGGGCCGAAGGGCTGAGCGAGCAGGGAAAGGCGACAAAAACCCTGCGGATCTGGCTTCTTGATAGCCAAAATTACCACCAAGAAGATTATCTTGGCTAGTTACATGACAAATGTGACCACTGTTTAAGCAAAGCATCCGAGTTAGGATGACAAAATGGTAACATCGAGACCATTCTATTGATAGAGTCTTCTAAACCGAAGGATGAAAGCATAAGGACCAGCTTCTCTTTAATTCTAACTTTTTTTTAAAATTTTTTCAGCTATGTCCAAATACGATTGATATTTGCAAAGTTGAGTTCCCTCTGTGCGTTTGCTGGATCGTTGTTTTAACTTGAACATGTCGATTCGCTTGTGTTGAGTCAAATGGGTAATATTACCTTAATAATCCTTGATCGTGTTATTGAGGTGAGTTGACTGGGTTGTCTCAAATTAAGTTAATTTTCATTTACTAAAATTTTTAGCATAGATTTTTCAGTTTTTTAATGTTACGGGGTTGAATATTTGGCGTTCAGCTACCTGGGTTGAACTTAATGCGAAGACATTTATGCCATTGTGTTACATATCCAGGAACTAGTCGAACGTAAGAGATAGTTTAGTGTGACTCCGTTAGAGCACAGGTGCGAGTGAGTGTGACAGTTACTGAATGACTTGTCAGAAATCATTCCCTTAATGATTAAATAAAAAAAGGAAGTTTTTTCGATTAAAAGTAAGAAGCAACATTAAAACTTAAAACGATCGAAAAATATTCGGCATATGAGGGATTGTCCTCTACTCTGCCCTTAGGAGGGGACAGAACAAGGTAAAGTAAAAAGGAATGATTAGAGGAGGGGGACCCCCCCCCCCAAAGACGGAGTAACCTCTGCTTGTTTTAAGTTTTAATTTTTTCTCCTTACTTTCAGTTGAAAAAACTTGTTTTTTTTAATTTCGTATCGTTTTTCAAAAAATGCCAGGATATCTGTCTCCCCCTCCATGTAAAATTCTCTCCACGGAATTGTTCATCCATGGAAAGTTTCTCCTGCGTAAAACCACCCGGAAAATTTCATCTTCACTGGAAATAATTAGTTTTTATTCAATTTCTGATCGTTTTTCAAATCATGCCGGAATATCCTCAAACCCCTTCTGTGAAAAACTCTCCTGGAGAATTTCCCTCCAATTCTTCCTGTGGAAAATCCCTCCAGAAGACCCCCCCCCGAAGAAACGTACATTTAGCCTACCAATAACAAATGCTATACGTAAACGATGGGAAAACTGGGATAATTTTCAGCCCTCTCCTCAGGGGCTCTGAGGGGTCATGTCATCCCCAGAGGTACAGATAATAGACCTTACAATTGTGCTGAGCCAAGTAGCTATCTAAAAATTCTGGTCAGACGTCATTGGGGGAAAAGTAGCTTGGGTGAGGAGCTATTCGGTAGCTTAAAAAGGGCTCTAGGACTTTCAATATCCTTTGGAATGAGCCCTCTCCCTATCTCTTCAGACCATTGGTTCGGTATGATCACCCCTGGGAAAGAAACAAATAAATAAATAAACGCGCATCCCTGATCTTTCTTTTGGCAAAAATTCAAAATTTCTATTGTTTTGTATATAGGAGGTTGAAACCTCTACAGTAGGGGTCTCTGATACGCTAATCTGATAGTGCGATTTTCATTAAGGTTGTTTGACTTGTTGGGGACGTTTCCCTCCTTTTTCGAAAATCTGGTAAGTTTTTCTTAGGCTTGTTGTTTTTGATGGGTATCACTAAATTTAATGAATTTTACGTACTTGTAATTAGGGTAAAAAGCCAATTATTATGAATAATTAATTGTTATCAAAATTCCTTTTTAAGAGTTTCGGTTACTATTGGGCCGAGTCACTCCTTACAGTTCATTATCACAAACAGTTAGATCTAAATTCAATAGAAGTGCAACATTTCTAATACAAACGGGGTTTTGATGGAGGGATGATGAGGGCCTTCAAACTAGACCCCGGCGCCGCGCCGAAGAGGGAAGGCCGGCGGCGGCGGGGCCAAAAACAGCACGCCGCGCCGCGCCGCCGATTAGACGTCGGCGGCGCGCCGCTGGCGCGATCAATGTTGACCGCAAACATTATTGTTTTCATCAGTCCTTCTCAAATCACAGCTTAAATTTACAACAGATTCGAGCCTATTCATGAGTTCAAAAATTCACAAGTCGCTGGCTGGAAACTGGTCTTCTTCGTTATTCATCAAGAGAAGTAGAAATCTGGTAGAAACGAAATGGCTGTGGCGTTTCAGAACCCTTGCATAATACGAGTAGTTGAAGCATCTATTAGCTATGTATTCTTAACATAAAATAATTATCAAAACTAGTAGTTTTTCCATCGAGCATCACTGCATATAAAATTTCAAAACCGTATCACAAAATTCGTCAGTTATCTGGGTAAAAACTTTGAATATAACTTTGAACTTAGAAGCTTAATTTTTTCATAATGCCCTTTGCCTATATCTGTTTTGTCACCTTTAAAACAGTTGAAATGGGCGACTTTTGATGTTGATTGTTTTTTTTGCTCTTTTGGATTCCTAAGAAGCCTTCTTGTATTAAAAACTGGTTTTTAATAACAATTTAAAAAAAATGCATTTTAAAGTTTTTTTTTGGCTTCTTTATAGAATATATGTCATGTAGGCTAAGGCTGAACTGGTGCTTTTTTATTGCTTTTGGCTGCTCTTTTGGATATTATTCATATTTTTCTTTTAGGGATTCATTCCAAATTATAAACTGATAAATACCTAATATCAGTCAAATTATAAACTGCATCTAAAAGGAGTAAATTTATCAAATTGAAAAATACATGATGAACACTTCACATGAGAACACTTCAATTACAATGACACAAAAAACACTTAATAGTTTATTTGCTATGAAGAAAAATGAAGTGCCAGCTATTTTCTTAGGTAAAAAATGAAAAGCTCATCCGCTTTAAGTGTAATTAAATGAAATAATATGCAGACGGAAGTAGCTCCAGGAAGATGTTGAAATTTTCATCCTAGTTCGTCACTTTTAATCCAAGCAAAATGTTAGGCCCTTAGTATCAGTTATTGAGTTTAAGCTTTGATTTCCAAATGCTCACAAGAATTACCAAATTTAAGAAAGTCGCAACAATAAGTCACCTGTGGTCAAAATACTCAAAGACTCCTTTTTGATCCCCACCCAGGCTCAAAGCTTCTGCTATGGTCATTTCCATGGAAATCTCTGAAGAGTTTCTTTTTAAAATAGCTTTCAAGCGTAGTTTTAGACTTTTTTGTTTTTCTTCAAAGCTTTGAAAAAAGTGTTATAATATTCCAAATGTTACATTTGTGCATATTTTTGGTAATCATTCGTGGGATGATCCAATTTTCTAAACCCCTGTAGATACGTAAGAACGTTGCAACATCTAGTACCCTGAGGTCATAAGACTGTCAGACTCCTCCTTGAACCTCCCAAATTGAAAGCTTTTATTATGACCCGGCCTTTTAATGTAACTTGGGCACTGGACCAAGGGCGCCATTGTTACTCGAGCGCAACGTTAGGTGGGGATGTCGATATCGCTTTCGTCACACCAATTCGTTTTAGTGTGAATCTGCCTGGTACTTATGAATGAATGTTTTCAAAGTAAACCCGTTTCATCAATAAGAAAAAAACGGATTGGACGCATATGTCCCTTTCCCTTTGGACGATAAAACCATGCAAGTGCTGTATCAAGTATAACTCACGAAAATCTTATTAATTTTGTCAACTTTACAACTTTTTGGCATCCCTGCTTTCAATAAAAAAATCAAGGTACTATCACTTAAATATAATAACTCCCTATGCCCCCCCCCCTTCTGGATACCATCTTGAAAGGATAACGTCTCTGCTTTAAATAAAAAAAGTAACTTAGTGGCACCCCTGCTTAAAAAAAATCGAGGTATTATCATTTAAATATGATAGCTCAATACCCCCCTCCCCCCCTCTGGATATCACCTTGATAGGATGCCGTCTCTGCTTTAAATTAAAAAAAAATCAAGTTTTTGGGATCCCTGCTTTCAATAGATACAATTTCGAGCTATTATCATTTAAATGTAATACCTCCCTACCCCCCCCTCTGGATACCACCTTGATAGGATACCGTCTCAGCTTTCATTAGAAAAATAATTTACTTAGTAATTAGTAGAGAGGGAGGTGCTACTCCAGGGGGAGTCCATATATGGGCATAGAGTCCCTAGGGAGAACACGTGGTTAATGGGGTCAATGACCTCTTTCTCCAGGTGTGTTTTTGGCACGCTCGAGGCGAATGTTATGATCCAAAAAAGAGTATTTGTTGTTTTTGGCACGCTAGGGGAGAATGTTATGAGTTTCCAGAAATAGAAACCAGCATTTGTTGTTGTTTTGGACATGTACATGCTCGAGGCGAATGTCATGGTGTCCAGGAATTTGGAACACCTTTGCTGTCGACCTCAATTCCCCTTTCGTGAATCAATAATTCCCCTTAGAAACAACAAATTAATTCCCCTTTCTTGACAGATCAATCAACCAATGATATCATCTATCTGACTTTAAAAATTTTCGCCTAGAAACGATTCTCCAGGAATAGATCCAAGTCATTAATGTCTTTGCCTCGGAAACAGTTCTACTGGTCGAACTCCAAAAGATATTAATAATGAAAACGCCATGGAAACAATTCTCCAAGAAACATCTTAGCGATGAATAGATTAACGCGGGAATCAGGTTTCTTAGTAATTTCAAATGTGACAGCGCAGAGATGCAAAAAAACAAAAGGAACACGCTGAAATTACGTTTAGGGATTATTTGGGCGAAACCGTTTTAGATATCTTATGGAATTATTTCGGCGAAACAGTTAGAGACATTTTAAAAGATGATTTTAGAAGATGTTTTAGAAGAGGTTTTGGGTGTGGTCGTTATAGTAAACAAGTTGTATTTGAACAGTGTTGTGAGGTCCTCTACCCCGACCCCAAAGGGCTCCGATCCTCCTACCCCGACCCAAAGGGCCCCGATCCCCCTACTCCAACCCCGAAGGAAGCCCCCCGGTCTCCAAAGGTCCCCCGGGCCCCCAAAGGGCCCGGGCGCCCCAAAGGCCCCTGAGCCCCTATTTTTTAATATTTTTTTAAGGCTATATTATATCTTTTCAGAACAAGTTCCTTTCTTAATGTCATTCCTTAACCCATTTTTACAAGTTGAAGTACCTGTCCTTTTCACCCACAACTATACTTTACAGCTTTTTAGATACCTTGACACCAAGAAATACCCTTCAAAAGGCATTTCAGAGCAAGTTCCTTTCTTAATGTCATTCCTTAACACATTTTCCAACTTGAAGTACCTGTCCTTTTCACCCACAACTATACTTTACAGCTTTTTGGATACCTCAACATCTAGCAATACCTTTCAAAAGGCATTTCAGAGCAACTTCTTTTCTTAATGTCCCTTCTAAACCCATTTTCCAACTTGAAGCATCTATCCTTTTCACCCACAATTATACTTTACAGCTTTTTTGAATACCTCAACACCAAGAAATACTTTTCAAAAGGCATTTCAGAGCAAGTTTCTTTGTTAATGTCCCTTCTAAACCCATTTTACAAGTTGAAGTACCCATCCTTTTCACCCACAACTATACTTTACAGCTTTTTGGACACCTCAACACCAAGAAATACCTTTCAAAAGGCATTTCAGAGCAAGTTCCTTTCTTAATGTCCCTTCTAAACCCATTTTCCAACTTGAAGTACCCATCCTTTTAGCTTAGAGTCTTAGCTTAGAGTTTTTGTTAGAGTTCTAGTTTAGTTTTAATTAAGAGTTTAGAGTTTTTAGCTTAGAGTCTTAGCTTAGAGTTTTATTTAGAGTTCTAGTTTAGTTACAGTTAAGAATTTAGAGTTTTAGCTTAGAGTCTTAGCATAGAATTTTACTTAAAGTTATAGTTTGGTTAAGTTTTAGTTAAGAGTTTCGAGTTTTAGCTTAGAGTTTTTGTTAGAGTTCTAGTTTAGTTTAGTTTTAGTTAAGAGTTTAGAGTTTTCAGCTTAGAGTCTTAGCTTAGAGTTTTAGTTAGAGTTGAATTTTAGTTTAGTTACAGTTAAGAGTTTCGAGTTTTAGCTTGGAGTCATACCTTAGAGTTTTACTTAATGTTTTAGTTTGGCTAAGTTTTAGTTAAGAGTTTCGAGTTTTAGCTTAGAATCTTAACTTAGACTTTTTTTTGTTAGAGTTCTAGTTTAGTTTAATTTTAGTTAAGAGTTTGATGTTTTACCTTTGAGTTTCAGTTAGAGTTCTAGTTTAGTTTAATTTTAGGTAAGAGTTTGATGTTTTACCTTTGAGTTTCAGTTAGAGTTCTAGTTTAGTTTAGTTAAGAGTTTGGTGTTTTAGCTTAGAGTCTTAGCATACAGTTTTTGTTAGAGTTCTAGTTTATTTTAGTTTTAGTTAAGAGTTTAGAGTTTTTAGCTTAGAGTCTTAGCATAGAGTTTATGTTGAAGTTCTAGTTTAGTTTAGTTTTAGTTAATAGTCTAGAGTTTTAGCTTAGTGACTTAGCTTAGAGTTATAGTTTTAGTTTAGTTTTAGTTAAGAGTTTAGAGTTTTTTAGCTTAGAGTCTTAGCCTAGAGTTTTTGATAGAGTTCTAGTTTAGTTTAGTTTTAGTTAAGAGTTTGATGTTTTACCTTAGAGTCATAGCTTGGAGTTTTAGTTAGAGTTCTAGTTTAGTTTAGTTTTAGTTAAGAGTTTAGAATTTTAGCTTAGAGTCTTAGCTTAGAGTTTTTGTTAGAGTTCTAGTTTATTTTAGTTTTAGTTAAGAGTTTAGAGTTTTTAGCTTAGAGTCTTAGCTTAGAGTCTTAGCTTAGAGTTTTTGATAGAGTTCTAGTTTAGTTTAGTTTTAGTTAAGAGTTTGATGTTTTACCTTAGAGTCATAGCTTGGAGTTTTAGTTAGAGTTCTAGTTTAGTTTAGTTTTAGTTAAGAGTTTAGAATTTTAGCTTAGAGTCCTAGCTTAGAGTTTTTGTTAGAGTTCTAGTTTATTTTAGTTTTAGTTAAGAGTTTAGAGTTTTTAGCTTAGAGTCTTAGCTTAGAGTCTTAGCTTAGAGTTTTTGATAGAGTTCTAGTTTAGTTTAGTTTTAGTTAAGAGTTTGATGTTTTACCTTAGAGTCATAGCTTGGAGTTTTAGTTAGAGTTCTAGTTTAGTTTAGTTTTAGTTAAGAGTTTAGAATTTTAGCTTAGAGTCCTAGCTTAGAGTTTTTGTTAGAGTTCTAGTTTATTTTAGTTTTAGTTAAGAGTTTAGAGTTTTTAGCTTAGAGTCTTAGTTTAGAGTTTTTGTTGAAGTTCTAGTTTAGTTTAGTTTCAGTTAAAAGTTTAGAGTTTTTAGCTTAGAGTCTTAGCTTAGAGTTTTTGTTAGAGTTCTAGTTTAGTTTAGTCTTAACTTAGAGTTTTTGATAGAGTTCTAGTTTAGTTTAATTTTAGTTAAGAGTTTGATGTTTTACCTTTGAGTTTCAGTTAGAGTTCTAGTTTAGTTTAGTTTTAGTTAAGAGTTTAGAATTTTAGCTTAGAGTCTTAGCTTAGAGTTTTTGTTAGAGTTCTAGTTTAGTTTAGTTTTAGTTAAGAGTTTAGAATTTTAGCTTAGAGTCTTAGCTTAGAGTTTTTGTTGAAGTTCTAGTTTAGTTTAGTTTTAGTTAAAAGTTTAGAGTTTTTAGCTTAGAGTCTTAGCTTAGAGTTTTAGTTAGAGTTCTAGTTTAGTTAATTTTAGTTAAGAGTTTAGAATTTTATCTTAGAGTCTTAGCTTAGAGTTTTTGTTAGAGTTCAAGTTTATTTTAGTTTTAGTTAAGAGTTTAGAGTTTTTAGCTTAGAGTCTTAGTTTAGAGTTTTTGTTGAAGTTCTAGTATAGTGTAGTTTTAGTTAAAAGTTTAGAGTTTTTAGCTTAGAGTCTTAGCTTAGAGTTTTTGTTAGAGTTCTAGTTTAGTTTAGTCTTAACTTAGAGTTTTTTTTTTATAGAGTTCTAGTTTAGTTTAATTTTAGTTAAGAGTTTGATGTTTTACCTTTGAGTTTCAGTTAGAGTTCTAGTTTAGTTTAGTTTTAGTCAAGAGTTTGGTGTTTTACCTTAGAGTCTTAGCTTAGAGTTTTAGTTAGAGTTCTAGTTTAGTTTAGTTTTAGTTAAGAGTTTAGAGTTTTTAGCTTAGAGTCTTAGCTTAGAGTTTTTGTTAGAGTTCTAGTTTAGTTTAGTTTTAGTTAAGAGTTTAGATTTTTTAGCTTAGAGTCTCAGCTTAGAGTTTTTGTTGAAGTTCTAGTTTAAATTAGTTTTAGTTAATAGTTTAGAGTCTTAGCTTAGAGTCATAGCTTAGAGTTTTTGTTAGACTTGAAGTTTAGTTTAGTAATAGTTAAGAGTTTTAGAGTTTTTAGCTTAGAGTGTTAGCTTAGAGTTTTTGTTGAAGTTCTAGTTTAGTTTAGTTTTAGTTAATAGTTTAGAGTTTTAGCTTAGAGTTTTAGCTTAGAGTTTTTGTTAGAGTTGAAGTTTAGTTTAGTAATAGTTAAGAGTTTTGAGTTTTAGCTTAGAGTCTTAGCTTATAGTTTTTGTTAGAGTTCTAGTTTAGTTTAGATATAGTTAAGAGTTTGGAGTTTTACCTTAGAGACTTAGCTTAGAGTTTTAGTTTAGTTTAGTTTTAGTTAAGAGCTTAGAGTTTTTAGCTTAGAGTCTTAGCTTAGAGTTTTTGTTAGAGTTCTAGTTTAGTTTAGTTTTAGTTAAGAGTTTGGTGTTTTACCTTAGAGTCATAGCTTAGAGTTTTAGTTAAGAGTTCTAGTTTAGTTTAGTTTTAGTTAAGAGTTTAGAATTTTAGCTTAGAGTCTTAGCTTAGAGTTTTTGTTAGAGTTCTAGTTTAGTTTAGTTTTAGTTAAGAGTTTAGAGTTTTTAGCTTAGAGTCTTAGCATAGAGTTTTTGTTGAAGTTCTAGTTTAGTTTAGTAATAGTTAAGAGTTTAGAGTTTTAGCTTGGAGTCTTAACTAAGAGTTTTTGTTAAAGTTGAAGTTTAGTTTAGTAATAGTTTTAGCTTAGAGTCTTAGCTTAGAGTTTTAGTTTAGTTTAGTTTTAGTTAAGAACTTAGAGTTTTTTAGCTTAGAGTCTTAGCTTAGAGTTTTTGTTAGAGTTCTAGTTTAGTTTAGTTTTAATTAAGAGTTTAGAGTTTTTAGCTTAGAGTCTTAGCTTAGAGTTTTAGTTAGAGTTCTAGTTTAGTTTAGTTTTAGTTAAGAGTTTAGAGTTTTACCATAGAGTCTTAGCTTAGAGTTCTAGTTAGAGTTGAAGTTTAGTATAGTTACAGTTAAGAATTTAGAGTTTTAGTTTAGAGTCATAGCTTAGAGTTTTACTTAAAGTTGTAGTTTATTTAAGTTTTAGTTAAGAGTTTCGAGTTTTAGCTTAGAGTCTTAGCTTAGAGTTTTTGTTAGAGTTCTAGTTTAGTTTAGTTTTAGTTAAGAGTTTAGAGTTTTACCTTAGAGTCTTAGCTTAGAGTTTTAGTTAGAGTTCTAGTTTAGTTTAGTTATAGTTAAGAATTTAGAGTTTTAGCTTAGAGTCATAGCTTAGAGTTTTAGTTAAAGTTATAGTTTAGTAAAGTTATATTTAAGAGTTTAGAGTTTTACCTTAGAGTCATAGCTTAGAGTTTTAGTTAGAGTTCTAGTTCAGTTTAGTTTTAGTTAAGAGTTTAGAGTTTTAGCTTTGAGTCTTGGCTTATAGTTTGTGTTAGAGTTCTAGTTTAGTTTAGTTATAGTTAAGAGTCTCGAGTTTTTAGCTTAGAGTCATAGCTTAGAGTTTCTGCTAGAGTTCTAGTTTAGTTTACTTCTAGTTAAGAGTTTAGAGTTTTAGCTTAAAGTCTTAGCTTATAGTTTGTGTTAGAGTTCGAGCTTAGTAAAGTTAAAGTTAAGAGTTTAGAGTTTTAGCTTAGAGTCTTAGCTTAGAGTCTTTGTTAGAGTTCTCGTTTAGTTTAGTTTTAGTTAAGAGTTTGGTGTTTTACCTTGGAGACTTAGCTTAGAGTTTTACTCTAGTTTAGTTTTAGTTAAGAGTTTAGAGTTTTAGCTTAGAGTCTTATCTTAGAGTTTTTGTTAGAGTTCTAGTTTAGTTTAGTTTTAGTTATGAGTTTAGAGTTTTTAGCTTAGAGTCTGAGTTTAGAGTTTTTGTTGAAGTTCTAGTTTAGTTTAGTTTTAGTTTAGAGTTTTAGCTTAGACTTAGAGTTTTAATTAGAGTTCTAGTTTAGTTTAGTTTAGTTTTAGTTAAGAGTTTAGAGTTTTGCCATAGAGTCTTAGCTTAGAGTTTTAGTTAGAGTTAAAGTTTAGTTTAGTTACCGTTAAGAATTTAGAGTTTTAGCTTAGAGTCATAGCTTAGAGTTCTACTTAAAGTTATAGTTTGGTTAAGTTTTAGTTAAGAGTTTCGAGTTTTAGCTGAGTCTTAGCTTAGAGTTTTTGTTAGAGTTCTAGTTTAGTTTAGTTTTAGTTAAGAGTTTAGAGTTTTTCCTTAGAGTCTTAGCTTAGAGTTTTTGTTAGAGTTCTAGTTTAGTTTAATTTTAGTTAAGAATTTGATGTTTTACCTTTGAGTTTCAGTTAGAGTTCTAGTTTAGTTTACTTTTAGTTAAGAGTTTAGTGTTTTACCTTAGAGTCTTAGCTTAGAGTTTTTGTTAGAGTTCTAGTTTATTTTAGTTTTAGTTAAGAGTTTAGAGTTTTTAGCTTAGAGTTTTAGCTTAGAGTTTTTGTTGAAGTTCTAGTTTAGTTTAGTTTTAGTTAATAGTTTAGAGTTTTAGCTTAGAGTCTTAGCTTAGAGTTTTTGTTAGAGTTGAAGTTTAGTTTAGTAATAGTTAAGAGTTTAGAGTTTTAGCTTAGAGTCTTAGCTTACAGTTTTGGTTAGAGTTCTAGTTAAGTTTAGATATAGTTAAGCGTTTGGAGTTTTACCTTCGAGACTTAGCTTAGAGTTTTAGTTTAGTTTAGTTTTAGTTAAGAGTTTAGAGTTTTTTAGCTTAGAGTCTTAGCTTAGAGTTTTTGTTAGAGTTCTAGTTTAGTTTAGTTTTAGTTAAGAGTTTGATGTTTTACCTTAGAGTCATAGCTTAGAGTTTTAGTTAGAGTTCTAGTTTAGTTTAGTTTTAGTTAAGAGTTTAGAATTTTAGCTTAGAGTCTTAGCTTAGAGTTTTTTGTTAGAGTTCTAGTTTAGTTTAGTTTTAGTTAAGATTAGAGTTTTTAACCTAGAGTCTTAGCTTAGAGTTTTTGTTGAAGCTCTAGTTTAGTTTAGTTTTAGTTAAGAGTTTATAGTTTTAGCTTAGACCCTTAGCTTAGAGTTTTTGTTAGAGTTTTAGTTTAGTTTAGTTTTAGTTAAGAGTTTAGAGTTTTAGCTTAGAGTCTTAGATTAGAGTTATAGTTAGAGTTGAAGTTTAGTTTAGTTATAGGTAAGAATTTAGAGTTTTTAGCTTAGAGTCGTAGTTTAGAGTTTTTGTTAGAGTTCTAGTTTAGTTTAGTTAAGAGTTTAGAGTTTTATCATAGAGTCATAGCTTAGAGTTTTTGTTGAAGTTGAAGTTTAGTTTAGTCATAGTTAAGAATTTAGAGTTTTTAGCTTAGAGTCTTAGCTTAGAGTTTTACTTAGAGTTCTCGTTTAGTTTAGTTTTAGTTAAGAGTTTAGAGTTTTATTTTAGAGTCTTAGCTTAGAGTTTTTGTTGAAGTTCTAGTTTAGTTTAGTTAAGAGTTTAGAGTTCTACCTTAGAGTCTTAGCTTAGAGTTTTACTTAGAGTTGAAGTTTAGTTTAGTTATAGTTAAGGGTTTAGAGTTTTAGCTTGGAGTGTTAGCTTAGAGTTTTAGTTAGAGTTCTAGCTTAGTTTAGTTTTAGTTAAGAGTTTAGAGTTTTACCTTAAAGTCTTAGCTTAGAGTTTTATTTAGAGTTCTAGTTTAGTTTTAGTTAAGAGTTTTGAGTTTTACCTTAAAGTCTTAGATTAGAGTTTTAGTTAGGGTTAAAGTTTCGTTTAGTTTAGTTATAGTTAAGAGTTATAGTTTAGAGTTCTACCTTAGAGTCTTAGCTTAGAGTTTTACTTAGAGTTGAAGTTTAGTCTAAACTAGCATAACCACAAAATTACACAATATTGCATAGAAATACCGAAACCATAGGTTAGATTAGGTTAGGTTAGGTTAGGTTAGGTTAGAGGTTAGGTTTCTCCACGTTTAAGTTAGGTTAGATTAGGTTAGCTTATCATGAGCGCTCATGATAAGCTAACCTAATCTAACCTAACTTAAACGTGGAGAAACCTAACCTCTAACCTAACCTAACCTAATCTAACCTATGGTTTTGGTATTTCTATGCAATATTGTGTAATTTTGTGGTTATGCTAGTTTAGACTAAACTTCAACTCTAAGTAAAACTTTAAGCTAAGACTCTAAGGTAGAACTCTAAACTATAACTCTTAACTATAACTAAAATAAACGAAACTTTAACCCTAACTAAAACTCTAATCTAAGACGTTAAGGTAAAACTCAAAACTCTTAACTAAAACTAAACTAGAACTCTAAATAAAACTCTCAGCTAAGACTTTAAGGTAAAACTCTAAACTCTTAACTAAAACTAAACTAAGCTAGAACTCTAACTAAAACTCTAAGCTAAGACTCCAAGCTAAAACTCTAAACCCTTAACTATAACTAAACTAAACTTCAACTCTAAGCAAAACTCTAAGCTAAGACTCTAAGGTAGAACTCTAAACTCTTAACTAAACTAAACTAGAACTTCAACAAAAACTCTAAGCTAAGACTCTAAAATAAAACTCTAAACTCTTAACTAAAACTAAACTAAACGAGAACTCTAAGTAAAACTCTAAGCTAAGACTCTAAGCTAAAAACTCTAAATTCTTAACTATGACTAAACTAAACTTCAACTTCAACAAAAACTCTAAGCTATGACTCTATGATAAAACTCTAAACTCTTAACTAAACTAAACTAGAACTCTAACAAAAACTCTAAACTACGACTCTAAGCTAAAAACTCTAAATTCTTACCTATAACTAAACTAAACTTCAACTCTAACTATAACTCTAAGCTAAGACTCTAAGCTAAAACTCTAAACTCTTAACTAAAACTAAACTAAACTAAAACTCTAACAAAAACTCTAAGCTAAGAGTCTAAGCTAAACTATGAACTCTTAACTAAAACTAAACTAAACTAGAGCTTCAACAAAAACTCTAAGCTAAGACTCTAGGTTAAAAACTCTAAACTCTTAACTAAAACTAAACTAAACTAGAACTCTAACAAAAAACTCTAAGCTAAGACTCTAAGCTAAAATTCTAAACTCTTAACTAAAACTAAACTAAACTAGAACTCTAACTAAAACTCCAAGCTATGACTCTAAGGTAAAACATCAAACTCTTAACTAAAACTAAACTAAACTAGAACTCTAACAAAAACTCTAAGCTAAGACTCTAAGCTAAAAAACTCTAAACTCTTAACTAAAACTAAACTAAACTAAAACTCTAAGCTAAGTCTCGAAGGTAAAACTCCAAACGCTTAACTATATCTAAACTTAACTAGAACTCTAACCAAAACTCTAAGCTAAGACTCTAAGCTAAAACTCTAAACTCTTAACTATTACTAAACTAAACTTCAACTCTAACAAAAACTCTAAGCTAAGACTCTAAGCTAAAACTCTAAACTATTAACTAAAACTAAACTAAACTAGAACTTCAACAAAAACTCTAAGCTAAAACTCTAAGCTAAAAACTCTAAACTCTTAACTAAAACTAAAATAAACTAGAACTCTAACAAAAACTCTAAGCTAAGACTCTAAGCTAAAATTCTAAACTCTTAACTAAAACTAAACTAAACTAGAACTCTAACTAAAACTCTAAGCTAAGACTTTAAGGTAAAACACTAAACTCTTAACTAAAAGTAAACTAAACTAGAACTCTAACTGAAACTCAAAGGTAAAACATCAAATTCTTAACTAAAATTAAACTAAACTAGAACTCTAACAAAAACTCTAAGCTAAGACTCTAAGGAAAAACTCTAAACTCTTAACTAAAACTAAACTAAACTAGAACTCTAACAAAAACTCTAAGCTAAGAGTCAGCTAAAACTCGAAACTCTTAACTAAAACTTAACCAAACTATAACTTTAAGTAGAACTCTAAGCTATGACTCTAAGCTAAAACTCTAAAATCTTAACGGTAACTAAACTAAACTTTAACTCTAACTAAAACTCTAAGCTAAGACTCTATGGCAAAACTCTAAACTCTTAACTAAAACTAAACTAAACTAGAACTCTAATTAAAACTCTAAGTCTAAGCTAAAACTCTAAACTAAAACTAAACTAAACTAGAACTTCAACAAAAACTCTAAACTAAGACTCTAAGCTAAAAAACACTAAACTCTTAACTAAAAATAAACTAAACTAGAACTCTAACAAAAACTCTAAGCTGAGACTCTTAGCTAAAACTCTAAACTCTTAACTA
This sequence comes from Artemia sinica, assembly GCA_027921565.1. Taxonomy (NCBI): domain Eukaryota; kingdom Metazoa; phylum Arthropoda; class Branchiopoda; order Anostraca; family Artemiidae; genus Artemia; species Artemia sinica. The sequence goes on from CM051265.1 coordinate 55,145,473, forward strand.
AAACTAAACTAAACAAGAACTCTAATTAAAACTCTAAGTCTAAGCTAAAACTCTAAACTAAACTAGAACTTCAACAAAAAACTCTAAACTAAGACTCTAAGCTAAAAACTCTAAACTCATAACTAAAACTAAACTAAACTAGAACTCTAACAAAAACTCTAAGATAAGACTCTAAGCTAAAACTCTAAACTCTTAACTAAAACTAAACTAAACGAGAACTCTAAGTAAAACTCTAAGCTAAGACTCTAAGCTAAAACTCTAAATTCTTAACTATAACTAAACTAAACTTCAACTTCAACAAAAACTCTAAGCTAAGACTCTAAGCTAAAAAACTCTAAACTCTGAACTAAAACTAAACTAAAACTCTAAGCTAAGTCTCTAAGGTAAAACTCCAAACGCTTAACTAAATCTAAACTTAACTAGAACTCTAACAAAAACTCTAAGCTAAGACTCTAAGCTAAAACTCTAAACTCTTAACTAAAACTAAACTAAACGAGAACTCTAACTAAAACTCTAAGCTATGACTCTTAGGTAAAACATCAAACTCTTAACTAAAACTAAACTAAACTAGGACTCTAACAAAAACTCTAAGCTAAGACTCTAAGCTAAAAAACTCTAAACTCTGAACTAAAACTAAACTAAAACTCTAAGCTAAGTCTCTAAGGTAAAACTCCAAACGCTTAACTATATCTAAACTTAACTAGAACTCTAACCAAAACTCTAAGCTAAGACTCTAAGCTAAAACTCTAAACTCTTAACTATTACTAAACTAAACTTCAACTCTAACAAAAACTCTAAGCTAAGACTCTAAGCTAAAACTCTAAACTATTAACTAAAACTAAACTAAACTAGAACTTCAACAAAAACTCTAAGCTAAAACTCTAAGCTAAAAACTCTAAACTCTTAACTAAAACTAAAATAAACTAGAACTCTAACAAAAACTCTAAGCTAAGACTCTAAGCTAAAATTCTAAACTCTTAACTAAAACTAAACTAAACTAGAACTCTAACTAAAACTCTAAGCTAAGACTTTAAGGTAAAACACTAAACTCTTAACTAAAAGTAAACTAAACTAGAACTCTAACTGAAACTCAAAGGTAAAACATCAAATTCTTAACTAAAATTAAACTAAACTAGAACTCTAACAAAAACTCTAAGCTAAGACTCTAAGGAAAAACTCTAAACTCTTAACTAAAACTAAACTAAACTAGAACTCTAACAAAAACTCTAAGCTAAGACTCAGCTAAAACTCGAAACTCTTAACTAAAACTTAACCAAACTATAACTTTAAGTAGAACTCTAAGCTATGACTCTAAGCTAAAACTCTAAATTCTTAACGGTAACTAAACTAAACTTTAACTCTAACTAAAACTCTAAGCTAAGACTCTATGGCAAAACTCTAAACTCTTAACTAAAACTAAACTAAACTAGAACTCTAATTAAAACTCTAAGTCTAAGCTAAAACTCTAAACTAAAAATAAACTAAACTAGAACTTCAACAAAAACTCTAAACTAAGACTCTAAGCTAAAAAACACTAAACTCTTAACTAAAAATAAACAAAACTGGAACTCTAACAAAAACTCTAAGCTGAGACACTTAGCTAAAACTCTAAACTCTTAACTAAAACTAAACTAAACAAGAACTCTAATTAAAACTCTAAGTCTAAGCTAAAACTCTAAACTAAACTAGAACTTCAACAAAAAACTCTAAACTAAGACTCTAAGCTAAAAACTCGAAACTCATAACTAAAACTAAACTAAACTAGAACTCTAACAAAAACTCTAAGATAAGACTCTAAGCTAAAACTCTAAACTCTTAACTAAAACTAAACTAGAGTAAAACTCTAAGCTAAGTCAATAAGGTAAAACACCAAACTCTTAACTAAAACTAAACTAAACTAGAACTCTAACAAAAACTCTAAGCTAAGACTCTAAGCTAAGACTCTAAACTCTTAATTTTAACTTTACTAAACTAGAACTCTAACACAAACTATAAGCTAAGACTCTAAGCTAAAACTCTAAACTCTTAACTAGAAGTAAACTAAACTAGAACTCTAACAGAAACTCTAAGCTATGACTCTAAGCTAAAAACTCGAGACTCTTAACTATAACTAAACTAAACTAGAACTCTAGCACAAACTATAAGCTAAGACTCTAAGCTAAAACTCTAAACTCTTAACTAAAACTAAACTGAACTAGAACTCTAACTAAAACTCTAAGCTATGACTCTAAGGTAAAACTCTAAACTCTTAACTATAACTTTACTAAACTATAACTTTAACTAAAACTCTAAGCTATGACTCTAAGCTAAAACTCTAAATTCTTAACTATAACTAAACTAAACTAGAACTCTAACTAAAACTCTAAGCTAAGACTCTAAGGTAAAACTCTAAACTCTTAACTAAAACTAAACTAAACTAGAACTCTAACAAAAACTCTAAGGTAAGACTCTAAGCTAAAACTCGAAACTCTTAACTAAAACTTAACTAAACTACAACTTTAAGTAAAACTCTAAGCTATGACTCTAAGCTAAAACTCTATATTTTTAACTGTAACTATACTAAACTTCAACTCTAACTAGAACTCTAAGCTAAGACTCTATGGTAAAACTCTAAACTCTTAACTAAAACTAAACTAAACTAGAACTCTAACTAAAACTCTAAGCTAAGACTCTAAGCTAAAAACTCTAAACTCTTAATTAAAACTAAACTAAACTAGAACTCTAACAAAAACTCTAAGCTAAGACTCTAAGCTAAAAAACTCTAAATTCTTAACTAAAACTAAACTAAACTAAAACTCTAAGCTAAGACTCTAAGCTAACACTATTACTAAACTAAACTTCAACTTTAACAAAAACTCTTAGTAAAGACTCTAAGCTAAAACTCTAAACTCTTAACTATTACTAAACTAAACTAGAACTTCAACAAAAACTCTATGCTAAGACTCTAAGCTAAAAACTCTAAACTCTTAACTAAAACTAAACTAAACTAGAACTCTAACAAAAACTCTAAGCTAAGACTCTAAGCTAAAATTCTAAACTCTTAACTAAAACTAAACTAAACTAGAACTCTAACTAAAACTCTAAGCTATGACTCTAAGGTAAAACACCAAACTCTTAACTAAAACTAAACTAAACTAGAACTCTAACAAAAACTCTAAGCTAAGACTCTAAGCTAAAAAACTCTAAGCTCTTAACTAAAACTAAACTAAACTAAAACTCTAAGCTAAGTCTCTAAGGTAAAACTCCAAACTCTTAACTATATCTAAACTAAACTAGAACTCTAACAAAAACTATAAGCTAAGACTCTAAGCTAAAACTCAAAACTCTTAACTATTACTAAACTAAACTTCAACTCTAACAAAAACTCTAAGCTAAAACTCTAAGCTAAAACTCTAAACTACTAACTAAAACTAAACTAAACTAGAACTTCAACAAAAACTCTAAGCTAAGACTCTAAGCTAAAAACTCTAAAACTCTTAACTATTACTAAACTAAACTTCAAGTCTAACAAAAACTCTAAGCTATGACTCTAAGCTAAAACTCTAAACAGTTAACTAAAACTAAACTAAACTAGAACTTCAACAAAAACTCTAAGCTGAGACTCTAAGCTAAAAACTCTAAACTCTCAACTAAAACTAAAATAAACTAGAACTCTAACAAAAACTCTAAGCTAAAAACTCTAAACTCTTAACTAAAACTAAACTAAACTAGAACTCTAACTAAAACTCTAAGCTAAGACTCTAAGGTAAAACACCAAACTCTTAACTAAAACTAAACTAAACTAGAACTCTAACTGAAACTCAAAGGTAAAACATCAAACTCTTAACTAAAATTAAACTAAACTAGAACTCTATAAAAAAAAACTCTAAGTTAAGACTAAACTAAACTAGAACTCTAACAAAAACTCTAAGCTAAGACTCTAAGCTAAAAACTCTAAACTTTTAACTAAAACTAAACTATACTAGAACTTCAACAAAAACTCTAAACTAAGACTCTAAGCTAAAAACTCTAAACTCTTAACTAAAACTAAAATAAACTAGAACTCTAACTAAAACTCTAAGCTAAGACTCTAAGCTAAAAACTCTAAACTTTTAACTAAAACTAAACTAAACTAGAACTTCAACAAAAACTCTAAGCTAAGACTCTAAGCTAAAATTCTAAACTCTTAACTAAAACTAAACTAAACTAGAACTCTAACAAAAACTCTAAGCTAAGACTCTAAGCTAAAATTCTAAACTCTTAACTAAAACTAAACTAAACTAGAACTCTAACTGAAACTCAAAGGTAAAACATCAAACTCTTAACTAAAATTAAACTAAACTAGAACTCTATCAAAAAACTCTAAGTTAAGACTAAACTAAACTAGAACTCTAACAAAAACTCTAAGCTAAGACTCTAAGCTAAAAACTCTAAACTTTTAACTAAAACTAAACTAAACTTGAACTTCAACAAAAACTCTAAGCTAAGACTCTAAGCTAAAAACTCTAAACTCTTAACTAAAACTAAAATAAACTAGAACTCTAACAAAAACTCTAAGCTAGGACTCTAAGCTAAAATTCTAAACTCTTAACTAAAACTAAACTAAACTAGAACTCTAACTAAAACTCCAAGCTATGACTCTAAGGTAAAACATCAAACTCTTAACTAAAACTAAACTAAACTAGAACTCTATCAAAAACTCTAAGCTAAGACTCTGAGCTAAAAACTCTAAACTCTTAACTAAAACTAAAATAAACTAGAACTCTAACAAAAACTCTAAGCTAAGACTCTAAGCTAAAATTCTAAACTCTTAACTAAAACTAAACTAAACTAGAACTCTAACTAAAACTCTAAGCTATGACTCTAAGGTAAAACATCGAACTCTTAACTAAAACTAAACTAAACTAGAACTCTATCAAAAACTCTAGGCTAAGACTCTAAGCTAAAAAACTTTAAACTCTTAACTAAAACTAAACTAAAACTATAACTCTAAGCTAAGTCACTAAGCTAAAACTCTAGACTATTAACTAAAACTAAACTAAACTAGAACTTCAACATAAACTCTATGCTAAGACTCTAAGCTAAAAACTCTAAACTCTTAACTAAAACTAAAATAAACTAGAACTCTAACAAAAACTCTATGCTAAGACTCTAAGCTAAAACACCAAACTCTTAACTAAACTAAACTAGAACTCTAACTGAAACTCAAAGGTAAAACATCAAACTCTTAACTAAAATTAAACTAAACTAGAACTCTAACTGAAACTCAAAGGTAAAACATCAAACTCTTAACTAAAATTAAACTAAACTAGAACTCTAACAAAAAAAGTCTAAGTTAAGACTCTAAGCTAAAACTCGAAACTCTTAACTAAAACTTAGCCAAACTAAAACATTAAGTAAAACTCTAAGGTATGACTCCAAGCTAAAACTCGAAACTCTTAACTGTAACTAAACTAAACTTCAACTCTAACTAAAACTCTAAGCTAAGACTCTAAGCTAAAAACTCTAAACTCTTAACTAAAACTAAACTAAACTAGAACTCTAACAAAAACTCTAAGCTAAAACTCGAAACTCTTAACTAAAACTTAACCAAACTATAGCTTTAAGTAAAATTCTATGCTAAGACTCTAAGCTAAAACTCTAAATTCTTAACTGTAACTAAACTAAACTAAACTAGAACTCTAAATAAAACTCTAAGCTAAGACTCTAAGCTAAAAACTCTAAACTCTTAATTAAAACTAAACTAGAACTCTAACAAAAACTCTAAGCTAAGACTCTAAGCTAAAAACTCTAAACTTTCAACTAGAACTAAACCAAAATAAAACTCTAAGCTAAAAGGATGGGTACTTCAAGTTGGAAAATGGGTTTAGAAGGGACATTAAGAAAGGAACTTGCTCTGAAATGGCTTTTGAAAGGTATTTCTTGGTGTTGAGGTGTCCAAAAAGCTGTAAAGTATAGTTGTGGGTGAAAAGGATGGGTACTTCAACTTTTAAAATGGGTTTAGAAGGGACATTAACAAAGGAACTTGCTCTGAAATGCCTTTTGAAAAGTATTTCTTGGTGTTGAGGTATTCAAAAAAGCTGTAAAGTATAATTGTGGGTGAAAAGGATAGATGCTTCAAGTTGGAAAATGGGTTTAGAAGGGACATTAAGAAAAGAAGTTGCTCTGAAATGCCTTTTGAAAGGTATTGCTTGATGTTGAGGTATCCAAAAAGCTGTAAAGTATAGTTGTGGGTGAAAAGGACAGGTACTTACAGTTGGAAAATGTGTTAAGGAATGACATTAAGAAAGGAACTTGCTCTGAAATGCCTTTTGAAAGGTATTTCTATGTGTTAAGGTATCTAAAAAGCTGTAAAGTATAGTTGTGGGTGAAAAGGACAGGTACTTCAACTTGTAAAAATGGGCTAAGGAATGACATTAAGAAAGGAACTTGTTCTGAAAAGATATAATATAGCCTTAAAAAAATATTAAAAAATAGGGGCTCAGGGGCCTTTGGGGCGCCGGGGCCCTTTGGGGGGCCCGGGGGACCTTTGGAGACCGGGGGGCTTCCTTCGGGGTTGGGGTAGGGGGATCGGGGCCCTTTGGTTCGGGGTAGGAGGATCGGATCCCTTTGGGGTCGGGGTAGAGGACCTCACAACACTGTTCAAATACAACTTGTTTACTATAACGACCACACCCAAAACCTCTTCTAAAACATCGTCTAAAATCATCTTTTAAAATGTCTCTAACTGTTTCGCCGAAATAATTCCATAAGATATCTAAAACGGTTTCGCCCAAATAATCCCTAAACGTAATTTTAGCGTGTTCCTTATGTTTTTGGCATCTCTGCGCTGTCACATTTGAAATTACTAAGAAACTTGATTCCCGTGTTAATCTATTCATCGCTAAGATGTTTCTTGGAGAATTGTTTCCATGGCGTTTGGTTATTAATATCTTTTGGAGTTCGACCAGTAGAACTGTTTCCGAGGCAAAGACATTAATGACTTGGATCTATTCCTGGAGAATCGTTTCTAGGCGAAAATTTTTAAAGTCAGATTGATCTGTCAAGAAAGGGGAATTAATTTGTTGTTTCTAAGGGGAATTATTGATTCACGAAAGGGGAATTGAGGTCGACAGCACAGGTGTTCCAAATTCCTGGACAGCATGACATTCGCCTCGAGCATGTACATGTCCAAAACAACAACAAATGCTGTTTTCTATTTCTGGAAACTCATAACATTCTCCCCTAGCGTGCCAAAAACAACAAATACTCTTTATTGGATCATAACATTCGCCTCGAGCGTGCCAAAAACACACCTGGAGAAAGAGGTCATTGACCCCATTAACCACGTGTTCTCCCTAGGGACTCTATGCCCATATATGGACTCCCCCCTGGAGTAGCACCTCCCTCTCTACTGTAATTAACTAGGTCACTATATGGTTCAAACAAAACACGCAAAAAAACGTTAAACAGCTTAGTGTTCCTTGAAAAAAAAATTGATGGTATGAGTAAAGGGGTACAAGGACAACAACAAAAATGTCGAAATTATTCAGATATACCTCTAATTATTGGAAAACTGAGTGATAGATTCGCCACGGCATTCCATAAGATCCAAAGAATCTAATTAAAAGGGAGCACACACAAAAGCCAAATAAGGCCAGTAGCCTATGAGAAATCGCAAAATACCCTAGACAATGAACAAGTCCTTATGGGGGGCCCTGGGTCTATCAAAATATTTCAATGGTTTCCCAGGGAATTTGATATCATTTTCTTCTGTCTCCACTTTAAATGTAAAAATAATTATCTTTTGGCATCCCTGCTTTCAATAAAAAAAAAATGAGGTATTATCATTTAAAAATGAAAGCCCCCTATCCCTCCCCCTATAGGCAATAATTTACAATTTATTTATGAATCATATTTTTAGGGTAACATTCGGTTCAACCTTTACTTCCCCAACCTTGTACATAGCTTAGTCTATAGCTAAATTTTGTCTCAATCGAAGGTATTTTTTTTGGGGGGGGGGGGGGGGTAAAAAACTTCCAGAAAGAACATTATATCAGGTGTTCAATAATTGAGTATCAAACATTAAGAAAATCTTATCTAAAACAGCAAAAAAAAAAAAATCTGCAAACTTACAATTCGGCTGTAGAAACAATCTGTCGGCTGTCAATTTCAAAATCCAACAAAAGGCTGAAGCTGTATAGTAGTGAATGCGTTCTATAATTCTATTCAACTTAAAAATAAAATTCTTGACTACGAATGATGTAAGAAATAGCGATGGGGAAACTGTATTCGAAATGATTGAAACTCATTTCATAAAGACAATACTTTTTTTGTCAACATATGAAGAACTGTGTATATTGCAATATTTGCAATAGCATATTGCATCTGTCTGGTTTTTATGCAAAGTGATAAAAGAGACGAAAATTAATGAACAAGAGAGTTGTGAAGAATTATGGTATGCAAAGTAATATTTGGCAGGGAAAGTCACTGGTGATAAATCGCAAGGGGTGGCACCGTGATTGTGTGATTTACGAGGATTCGGGGAACCAAATTTTTTTTCGGGGTGACGCATAGATTTTCGGGGAAATACCCAAAAATTCGGGGATAGCGCAAGCCCTGCTTGATTTCTAATCAGGAAAATCGAAATGCTAAACCACAAGAGAAGGAAAAGCTCCGACTTTGTGGTTGGCGCAATAAAGAATTGCCGCAAAAATAATTTAAAGTCGACCGAACGCCGCCGCCTCTGCCGGCGGCGGCTTATCTGCGGCGCGCCGGTGGCGTTACGACACTTCGGCGGCGTTCGACCGGGCCTCTCGTCGGCGGCGTTCGGTCGATCCGCCGGCGCGGCGCCGGGGTATACTTCAAACCACATACACTATAGATCCTGACAAGACGTTAATTTAACATTTTGAATGTGATGATAAAGCGTTAATGACGGTGAGTGAGTTTACACTCAATGAAGCATAATTCGTTAAACGACTCGAAGTATATGACAAACCTTTACACAGAAAGGATTGGAGGAGGGTCATTTTACGTCCCAGGCCATGGTCTTTTAAATATAAATATCATCACTATGGACATGGTTCCCATTTCAACAAAATCTAATACACCTATTCGGCATAGATGTAATATATAGGCCTACAACTTCCTAATGACTGTACCTATGTAGCTTGAGTGATTTTGGGTTTGGGCATCAGGGGCCACTCCCTCAATGGCTAAGATTGGAAACAAGTGTGAAATTCCTTCCCAAACTGGTTTAACTAGGAGAGATTATGAACCCAGAGGCCCGACTTGGACTTTTCAGGCTTCACAAATGGTTAATCCTGATATGAACAGAATTACAAGTAAATGGAAAGGCTCACGACCAATTTTCAATAGTCAAAAAAAAAGTTTTGTTCCGCCATTCTACCAAATATTATCTGTCAAGCCTAATGGTTCAAATTCTGTACGTCAAATAAATCGGCACCCTAGCCCCGGGCTGGTGCTCATCATTTGCCCATGGGAGCATATTTTTAAAGCTTTCTGATGATTCAGAGTAGTCTGATGATTCTTTAGTTCATAGTAGTAAATTTGATAAACTTCCTTTAAAAAAAATCTTTATGACCACTTCTTACCCTATTTAAAGGCGTTCTGTTTTTCGCTTAGCCCCATTCAGATTGCGATAAAGCAAGATTTAGTGCCATCTATTATCCGTAAGATGTAATCTACCTATTATAAGATTATTTTCATTTTAGCCTCAGACAGAGGGATTTGACCATATTTTTTCGCAGTCCTATAAAATCGTTCAAACGATGGCCTAAAACTATCCTTAGAAAACTCCTTTTGAACCCGTCTAGCATTACATTAAATCATTCATCGTGTCGCATCTCCTCTTTTTTCATTTAAGCCCCTTCGTCTTCTTATCTCTATTCTTCAAAAATATGATATTATAAAAACAAATCATATTTATAAAAAAAAAACTCAAACTCCCTTATTTGGCACAAAGTTTTGTATAGGACACTCAAATCGTGTGCGTAATCTAAATCTTTGAGTTTTTTCTTTCCAATATAAGCCTAATACCATGCACTCCCATAGCTTTTGCTGTGTTATAACGGGGCTAAACACGCCCCTGTTTCAATCCTGATTCCAAACCAAAATCTAGCCACAAATAGTTCTCTATTTATCAACATTATCATTGAGCCGACTACTAGCCGTAAAATTACAATAGCGTGACCACGTGACTTACAGATATGGTTGAGAATAAGATAATAAGTAAATTGAAATAAGTTGTGAGATACTCGAAAATTCACAATCATGACTATAATTATTGCCGCTATGCAAATTAGTAAAAACGGAAAAGTTGCAAATTTCAATACTGTACTTTCATTTATTACAAATCTATAGAGGAAGTTTAGATGCTCAAGAGGCATGGGATTCAGAATTGATTTTCACAAATTTATTAAATCAACAATTGGATAATTTGGGAAATTCAGAGGATTCAGTCTCCTGATTGGGGAATGAACTAGAAAGTGTGAGACATGATTATAAGCATACGTTCCAATAAATAGTTCCTAAGGACAACAAGATACCCCCGTCTTTACAGGAATTTTGTTTTCCTGATACAGAAGAAATCTAGCTTTTCAAATACAAAAATTAAATGCAAAAATTGCTTAGTTGGAGTTTGCAACTCGCAATGAACATTTACAAAAGAGTTGATAGCTTTTGGAGCAAACACAGACATAAAAAAAAAACCTACTAAGCTAGTAGAAAGAACAAATAATGATCGACATAAAAATGAATATCACAAAAGAGGAAGATAAAAATCAAATTATCTAGGTCAAGGTTGCTACCCAAGAAATTTGTTTTAGTACCTAAAAGCAGACAAACTGTGTCATATTTACCCAAAAAGAAACCATGTGCTGAAATGAAAGTGAAATTCATATTTTCCAGGAAAAAAACGCGTTAATCATCGCAAGAAAAATTAAATTGCCAGAATAAATTATAGACGAGAATGTTGACATAAAAAATTCTTATCGTAGATATAAAAAGAAAATGGAGACTCGTTTTACAAAAAAAAACCTTCGGACATAATCTCTGGATCTACCATTTTTTAATTGGGGTAAGCAAGTTGTTTGGTTCCGGCTCTTTTTCTCATTGAAATAGAAAAAAATTCAATTAAGAGTAAACAGCGACATTAAACTCAAAACGAACTGAAATTATCCTGTAAATGACAAGGTTTTCACCCTCTCATCCCACCCACCTAATTACGAGTAAGAAGTGTTTAACTGAGAGCATTTTAAAGCACCAAAAATATTCGCAGTTCGTAAATGCAAATGTTTTATTTACCGATTGTCTTTCAAAATACTTAAACTGAGAATTTTATTATTTAGAGCAAATAAATATGTCTTTCTGTTCTAGAAGCACTGTGAGAAAATAAAATGAGTTTTTTTTATAATTTTGCTCTTCTAGTCGAGAGTTTGCTCTTAAACATTAGCGGAAAAGGGGAAAATTAGGCATCAGAAGGGGGAATTAGGTCGAAAGCCCTCTTCATATACAGGATAACTTTTTTCTAACAGGATTGCTTCTACGTTCTAGCTTCAGGAGTATGCCACTAGAATCATGGTTTTTGTATATTTCATTTTTTCTCATTTATAAACTACTAGGACTTTCAATATTACATCATGTTTTACCATAATGCGACTCTGTTCCGGTAAGGCAAGGAAGGGGCCTTGTTACCTTCCAATTAGTTCCAATTCATGAAAAGGTATATCACTATTTCAACGACCTTCTACGGCTGATCCTTTCGATCTTGTACCACTAATTAAATAAAAAAAACAAGTTTTTTAAACTGAAAGTAAGGAGCGACATTAAAACTTAAAACGAACAGAAATTATTCCGTATATGAAAGGGGCTGTCCCTCCTCAGCGCCTCGCTCTTTACGCTAAAGTTTTTTATTGTTTTAAAAAATAAAGTTGTGAGACAGAGTCAAACTTTAGCGTAAAGAGCGAGGCGTTGAAGAGGGGACAGCCCCTTTCATATACGGAATAATTTCTGTTCGTTTTAAGTTTTAATGTCGCTCCTTACTTTCAGTTTAAAAAACTTGTTTTTTTTATTTAATTTCTGATCGTTTTTTTAGTTAATGCAGCTTTTATTTTGGCTCACCGTCATTGAGTAAGTAAACAAAATTTGCATAAAAATTTTGTTTTCTTTTGCTAAATGGCTGTCTCTAAATTTGGTTCTGACGTAATTTACAAATTAACTTACGTAACGAACTTCTATATTCGTATATTTTTCTTCTGGCAAAAAATACAAAGTTGCAGATTTTTGCAGATATGAGCTTGAAACCTATGTAATAGCGTTTTCTGATACGCTGGATCTGACGGTGTGATTTTCATTAAAATTCTTTCACTTGTAGGGGATGTTTCCCCCCTCTTTAAAAGATCAGGTAAATTTTCTCAGGCTCGTAGCCTTTGATGAGTAATACTAAACTTAATAAAATTTATATATTTAGAATCAGCATTATAAGCCCATTCTTTTGAATCATTTATTGACAGCAAAATTCCGTTTTTAAAAGTTTCGATTACTATTGAGCCGTATCGCTTGTTTTTTTATTGTTTGTTTTTATTACGTATATGTTATTACGTATATGAGGGGGTTCTCCCCTTAGTCAATACCACGCTCTTTACGTTAAAAGTTAAAAAAAAATTAATTCACAAACCCCTGAATCACAAAGGCCGTTTAATTAGAATAGATAGCTCTTTTGAAAGCACTAAAAAAAAACTGAAGCGTAAAGAGCGAGGTATTGACTTGGGGGAGAACCCCCTCATATACGTAATAATTTCCGTTCGTTTTAAGTTCTAATGTTGCTTCTTACTTTCAGTTGAAAAAACTTGTTTTTTTTTAATTTAATTTCTGATCGTTTTTTAAATAATGCTTGGAAATCCAGCGCCCCCTTCATAGAAATGTCCCTTACCCCAAAGAAAAATCCTCCACGGAAAGATTCTCCAGAGTAACCCCTCCTCCAGCCCCCCCCCCCCCATAAATAAATCCTTCCTGAAAATGTCTGTATACTTCCCAACAACCAATACAATATGTAAGCAATGGGCAAAGTTCATTACTTGCAGCCCTTCCCCTGGGAACTGTGGGGGATTAAGTCATCCTAAAAGACATATTTATTAGATTTTCGACTATGTTGAACAAAATGGCTATCTCAAAATTTTAATTGGGTGACTTGAGAAAAAAATGAGCGTGGGAGGGGGCCTAGTTGCCCTCCATTTTTTTGGTAACTTAAAACAGGCAATAGAACTTTTAATTTCCGTTCCAATGAGCCCTTCTACGATATTCTAGGACCACTGGGTCAATACGATTACCCCTGGGAAAAAAAACACAAAAAAAAATTAACACGCATCCGTGATCTGTCTTCTGGCAAAAAATGGAAAATTCCACATTTTTGTAGATAGGAGCTTGAAACCTCTACAGTAGGGTTCTCTGATACGCTGAATATGATGGTGTAATTTTCATTAAGGTTCTATAACTTTTAGGGGGTCTTTACGCCTTTTTTCGAAAATCAGCCAAATTTTCTCAGGCGCGTAACTTTTGATGGGTAAAATTAAACTTGATGAAATTTATATATTTGAAATCAGAATTAAAATCTGATTCTTTTGATGTATCTATTGGTATCAAAATTCCGTTTTTTAGAGTTTCGGTTACCATTGAGCCGGGTCGCTCCTTACTTACAGTTCGTTACCACGAACTGTTTGATATATACAAGTGATATTCTACGACCGTCAGTTCAATCAGAGCAACCCTTATAGTCATAGAATTACACTGTAAAAAAATGAATTTTCAACAATTTTTTTTTTACCGGAATTTAAACAAGAAAAAAAATCTAATTTTTTTGTTGAAGCTATGATTCGTGTTTAAGGTACAACAAATTGTTGAAATTATTAAGATTTTATATTTTTCAGTAGAAAAAATGTAATTCTCAACGTAAGCAGGTTTTATCGATCAAAAACGGTTTGGATTTCAATAGTTGAATAAAATTTCTTGAATATCATATTAAACTTGAGTATGGTGGCCTTTAAACTAAATTTATGTACAAACATTTTACAAACCGATTAATCCTCCTTCATCCTCCCTTCTTTTGTTTCATTAGCGTTAACGAAACTTCACTTCTCGCGCGTGTACCCGGATTTTAGACAAGTACCGAAATAACTTCTTATAATGCTTACCACCTCTCCTTCTCAAAATAATATTTACCTATGTTTAGTCTATCTGTACCATTATTCTTCTTTCTGGATGTCTATTTAATGTATGACTGAACAGAAACCCAAATACTCTTTGTCTGTAGCACAGTTTATATAATTATCTAGTATGATCATTCCCTATCTCACCCATTATAAAAACCCGGATCGGGGTGCGAGTGCCTCAGAGAACGTAGAAACATAAGCGGCATCAGATCTTTTCACGGGTAGACAAGTCAGACGCGAAACAATCTGAAACAAGTGGAAACCCGCTATTACGAATAATGCACTCAGACGCGAAACAATCGGAAACAAGTGGAAAACCGCTATCCATAACTGCACGAGGAAGTGGGAGGAGCTTTTTGTTCGCACCGAGAACGAAGACCATAAATGATCTGCGATAAGCTTACTGGATAATTATATAAACTGTGGTCTGTAGCCTGTAATATAATGTAACGTCTTGTTATTGCATAACAAGAGAACAATCGATAAATAGAAATGTTGGTATGTTACGTCTTACTTCTCATTACACGAATGCTTCATGAGCAAGTTGATTTCAGTACTTGTATGATATTAAATAAAAAAAACAAGTTTTTTTTTAACTGAAAGTAAGGAACGACGTTAAAACTTAAAACGAACAGAAATTATTCCGTATATGAAAGGGGCTGTCCTCCTCCTCAATACCTCGCTCTTTACGCTAAAGTTTGAATCTGTCACACAACTTTATTTTTTTAAAACAATAAAAACTTTAGCGTAAAGAGCGAGGTATTGAGGAGGAGGACAGCCCCTTTCATATACGGAATAATTTCTGTTCGTTTTAAGTTTTAACGTCGTTCCTACTTTCAGTTAAAAAAAAGCTTGTTTTTTTTTTTATTTAATATCATACAAGTACTGAAATCAACTTGCTCATGAAGCATTCGTGTAATGAGAAGTAAGACGTAACATACCAACATTTCCATTTAACGATTGTTCTCTTGTTATGCAATAACAAGACGTTACATTATATTACAGGCTACAGACTGACAGTATTTGGGTTTCTGTTCAGTCATACATTAAATAGACATCCAGAAAGAAGAATAATGGTACAGATAGACTAAACATAGGTAAATATTATTTTGAGAAGGAGAGGTGGTAAGCATTATAAGAAGTTATTTCGGTACTTGTCTAGAATCCGGGTACACGCGCGAGAAGTGAAGTTTCGTTAACGCTAATGAAACAAAAGAAAGGAGGATGAAAACATTAGTTTAGAAATAAATTTGGGCTATATATTTGCAGATTAGGGGGAGAGGGTAAAGCATAGCATATATTAAATACGTTTTAGCTACCTTTTAGTCCCCCTAAACCCCAAAAAACTAAAGTTAAAATCTTTGTCACGGAGTGAGCAACACCTTACAAACCGATTAATCAATAGCGGATTTGAGATTTCGATTCGGTCTTTCTTTCGTGTGTACCCAGATTCTAGAAAAGGACCGTTATTTCAAAATAAAACATTATAATATAGGTACTTCATTATTAAAGTACTAGGTGGCGCTTCGGTGCCCACCCTAATCCTGAAATCCCAGACTGAAGACAATCTCTTAAAATAGAAGATCATAAAACCAGTAGTTATATAGGATACTGCTGTTTGTTTTGTTGATGAATGTTTTACAAAATATTTTGAACATTATTTAACCAGATAAGTGCCCTATATTCAGGAAATGTTTTTCTCGACATTTGTCTTTATAAGATTTTTTAATCCCTTCCAGTTTAACCGTTTACCCCCCCCCCCCACTAACTTAATACTACAATATGATCTATGGTTACAAGCAAAAATGTGTGGTTTTTCAATGGCATTATGGACAGTTGTTAGAAATATTCTAATTACGAAAATGGTAGAAGCCGTCAAGTGAGTTAATTTTTGATTATAGAAAAACCAGGTATCAACCTTCAGGCATCAATAGTTTGATCCCCCCCCCTCCTTTGATTCTTTGTCCCCTTTGATTTTGAAAGAAAATTTTCTGATGAATACTTTACTGAAAAATCCTTTTTGTATATTCATTGCAAAAATTAAACTGCTCATTTCCCCCTCCTCTCTGGAACATGAAAGCTACATTTTGTGCCCCTTACCCTCTATATTTTTTTTATTTAATACCACTTCCAGGCATTATGGGGGGGGGGGGGGTTCTGGGCGTTAAATTAACCGGAGGTGACTTTGAAAACCAATAGATAACAATTTTTTGGGTAAACGGATAGCATTGGAAATATTCGGAAGGATGCACCTTACAAAAACAATTCTTACTTGATAATATGCAGAAAATTTGCAGTTAACACATTTTTGATGCTCTTCCACTGTGTTTTACCACCAAACTCTCTAATATGCCAATATATAGCCAACATTATATGTTTTATATACATTTTCCCATTTTCCCATGTTTCTACCTGGTTATCCGTAAATTGAATCAACGCTGACGAAATCAGTAAATGGAAAAAAATACATGGGAAATATGTAAATTTTCAGATTTGGGGAATGTGGAAACACGTGTAATTTGGGCATAATATATAGCCCAAATTATCCTTTCCTCTGAATCAAACAGTTCGTGGTAACGAACTGTAAGTAAGGAACGACCCGGCTCAATGGTAACCGAAACTGTAGAAAACGGAATTTTGATACCAATAGATACATCAAAAGAATCAGATTTTAATGCTGATCTCAAATATATAAGTTTCATCATGTTTAGTCCTAACTATCAAAAGTTACGCGCCTGAGAAAATTTGGCTGATTTTTGAAAAAAGGGGGAAAGACCCCCTAAAAGCTATAGAACATTAATGAAAATCACACCATCATATTCAGCGTCTCAGAGAACCCTACTGCGGAGGTTTCAAGCTCCTATCTACAAAAATGTGGAATTTTGAATTTTTTGCCAGAAGAAAGATCACGGATGCGTGTTTATTTGTTTGTTTGTTGTTTTTTTTTCCCCAGGGGTGATCGTATCGACCCAGTGGTCCTAGAATATCGTGGGTAAACTCATTCGAACGGAAATTAAAAGTTCTAGTGCCCTTTTTAAGTGACCAAAAAATGGAGGGCAACTAGGCCCCCTCCCACGCTCATTTTTTCCCAAAGTCCCCCGATCAAATTTTGAGATAGCCATTTTGTTCAGCATGGTCAAAAATATGATAACTATGTCTTTTAAGATAACTTAATCCCCCGAAGTCCCCGGGGGGAGGGCTGAAAGTTATAAATTTTACTCAATGTTAACATATAGTATTGGTTATTGGGAGTATACAGACGTTTTCAGAGGGGATTTTTCTGGTAGTAGGGGGGGGGAATGGGTCGGGGGTTAAGTGGGAGGATCTTACAATGAAGGAATTTTTCATGGGAGAACGGACATTGCTATGAAGGGGGCGCCGGATTTCCCAGCATTATTTAAATAAAGATCAGAAATTATATTTATAAAAAAACAAGTTTTTTAACTGAAAGTAAGGAGCAACATCAAAACTTAAAACGACAGGAAACATTACGTATATGATTGGGTTCATCCCCTGGTCAATACCTCGCTCTTTAAGCCAAAGATTATTTAGTACTTTCATAAGAGCTATTTATTCTAATTAACGGCATTTGTGATTAAGGGGTCATTTTTAAAGAATTGGAAACAAAATTCGAACTTTAGCTAAAGAGCAAGGTGTTGACTAGGGGGGCGAACCCTCTAGTATTAGATTTATACTAGTATTAGATTAGATTATACTAGTATTAGATTTATACTTATACGTATTAAAAATATATAAATATAGAGGTTCGTTACGTAAGTTAATTCGTAAGTTACGTATATTTATTACTAATAAAAACGTTCGTAAATAAAATTAAACAGGTTTCGAGAAAGCCATTTAACCAAATAAAGTAAAATTAATATTAATTTTTTTATTATTATTCATATACGGTGAGCCAAAATCAAAACCTGCATTAATTCAAAAACGTTCAAAAATTAAATTAAAAAAAAAAGTTTTTTTTAACTGAAAGCAAGGAACGACGTTAAAACTTAAAACGAACAGAAATTATTCCGTATATGAAAGGGGCTGTCCCCTCCTCAACGTCTCGCTCTTTACGCTAAAGTTTGACTTTCTCACAACTCTATTTTTTTAAACAATGAAAAACTTTAGCGTAAAGAGCGAGGCGTTGAGGAGGGGACAGCCCCTTTCATATACGGAATAATTTCTGTTCGTTTTAAGTTTTAACGTCGTTCCTTACTTTCAGTTAAAAAAAAACTTGTTTTTTTTTATTTAATGATATGATAAGCCAAAGAGTAACGAAGATGTTCAAATAAGATGTGCTCCATAAGGTGTTGCGCGAAGCGCAGCATGAGGCAATTTTTTGGGGAGGGCGTACTTTTATGCCGTGAGAGTACTTTTTAAAGGCCCTGAATAGTACCAATAATAATGTCTTTGGAGTGGCAAACCTAACTAGGCTTCGCTGGGAAACTGACGATTCCGCTAAACTCGATGATGAGTGGAAAAACTATCTCTGAGCGGGAGAAGGACTGGTTCCGGATTATCTTCGAACTTGTTTATTGGGGACCATACCCGGCTGCTATTATGACCAGTTGGGACCAGATATAATCCAAGTAGTTTTGGAAGTGTCAATCATTGTGTTATTTCTTATTACCAAGGGTGTAACATATGGCTTGTATTCACTGTATATTAATCAGGGTTGTCACCGTTAATGAATCATCTCTGAATATGCTGATTTTACAGATAATTCGGTAAATAGATTGAAATTTCAATTTGAGTTTATAAATCCAATATCTTTGTTTCTCCACAAGTTGAAAGTTCAATAATGACCCGGGAATTCCAATAAGAAACTAAATATTCAATCCCAACGATTTTCAGGTGTTGAAATTTCAATTTTTATTGACAAGCCTTACATACAATTTCTTTCGAATTTCAAACAGTTTATTTTGCAGTGTAGGCAAAATTTAGGGAAGAAGAGTACATAGAGTCCGTCAATCAAGCATGATTGCATTTGCACTCAATATTCAGTAAAAATATTAGAAAATTGTCGTCTTTACGCTAAAGTTTATCAAATAGTAATTAGACAGAAAATACGGCATTTGCGTAATATATTCATTTAAACAAAAAACGAGAAAGCCCTTGTAACCCTAAACTATTTTCGGAATAAATTTCTGTGCGATCAAAATTCGAAAAAGATATACCTCCCTACTTTCTAATGCAATTCACTGATAAGCTTGTTTATTTGAAATTAGTCATTTTCATAATTTGGAGTCCAATCCTGGAAATTCCTTTTGAAAAGCTTGAAAATTTCGACGAAATATCCGTAAATTAGTAACAAGCCCGCATTTCTTCGACTATGAATCCTTCTATACAAAACAGCAATTCTTGACAATTTTGGAACCTTACCCAGCAGGCTTCACGTGCCAGGCTCTCTTCGGAGACAGCTTTTTGTAAGTATTTAAACAGGTCTGGGAGATTCCCCCCCCCCCCGAGAAAATTTCCCCCCGTAGGACGCATCGGTTCAGCTCCTCGATTCGTCTTCTCACTGGTTCGTCCACGGAACGTTCCCTCCGTAGGAGATCCCCCCCGGAAATTTCCCCCGTAGGAGATCCCCCCCCCAGAAATTTCCCCCCGTAGGACGCATCGGTTCAGCTCCTCAATTCGTCTTCTCACTGGTTCGTCCACGGAACGTTCAAGACCGTGCCCGAGTTGTTCTACCAGCCTTACGTTGTGCACTGCCTGTACGAAGATCGGGTGAGTCCATGCGTTTACGCACTGCTGCCTAACAAGTCAGACGACACATATACGAAAGTTCTTACCGAACTAAAGTCTCATTTGACGAATGGAGGTCCATCTTCTGTACTGTCTGATTTCGAGTTGGGCATGCAGAATTCCTTCAGGAAAGGCTTTCCAGCCACTGAAGTGAAGGGCTGTTTTTTCCACTTAAGCCAGAGTATCTACAGGAAAGTACAAAACCTTGGCCTTAAGACAAGGTATAGGGACGATGATGAATTTGCAGTGTCCATGCGAATGCTAGCTGCTCTTGCATTCGTGCCCATTTCGGAAGTACGTTCTGCATTCACAGCTGTCGTAGCAAAACTTACTGACAATGCGTTTGGGCCGATCATCACCTACTTTGCAGATAACTACATCGGTAGAATGCGTGGAAGTAAGAGAGTACCTTGCAACTTTCCGCCCCCTGTCTAGAATATGTTTGACAGAGCGAAAGATAAACTCTCCAGGATCAACAACAATGTTGAGGGTTATCATAGAAGATTGCAGTCTTCAGTTTTCGGCTCGTTACCATGGCCTTTGGAAGTTCTTGGACATCCTCAAGCGCAAAGAAGCACTTAACAGGGCGGTTGTGATTCAAGAAAATGCGGGACAATCCAGTAAACCAATTAAGAAAAAGCATGTGGATTTAAATGCCAAAATTCTACGACAGATGAGAAACTACGGGAATGTCGAAACGCTGGAGTACCTGAGGCTTATTGCAAGAAATATTAGTTTTAAAGTGTAGCGTTTAAACCGTGTATGTATTACCGTGTATAACCAACTATTTACTTGAAATTAAAAAGTGTACTCCACTCGCTCTTATATTTTAGGCCGCCGAGAAAGAGAAGAATTTTCCAACAATATTCGAGCCATGGGCGACATCCGATGCAAATAAGTCTGAGGCAAGGGTAGTCTCCGTTGGCGATTATTTCCGAGGGGGGGAGCATTCAGAGGAAGGAAATGACGGCGGGACACCTCCAAGGGGGTGAACTCTCCTAGGGAGGAAATCACCGAGGGGGGGGGGAAATCTTCTACGGTGGGAAATTACCGGGGGACATTTTCTCGGGAGAAAATGACCGGAACCGATTTAAACGTCTCTAATTAAAGTGGCTACCTTAATATTTTGTCAAGACATGATGTTAGGCTGTGATGGGCTCTATTGTAAAAAAGGGGTGCATGAGAGGGCCTAATTGCCCCTTACCCACTTTGCCTCTTAAAAAGGGTACAAAATTCAAGATTTCTGTTCGAAAAAGACCCTTCTTAAAATTCTACAGCGTCTGGTTCAATATGTTTACCCCAGGTGAAAAAAAAGAAACAAAAAATAACAAAATGAACTAAACACACATCTGTGGAGTGAAAACGTAGAAATGTTTGTGTTTTGGTAGTTAGTGGTCAGAAAATTTAGTGAGAGGTTGTTGGGCATCGCAAATTTAACGCTGCAATTTTCATCTAACCAGAGATTTCTTTAAAGGGATGTCCCCCCCCCCCCCTTCTGAAATTTTGCATATTTATTTATGCTAATAGCCTTTAAACTTACTGAAGTTTGAATGCTCAGAATCAACATAAAATGAACACTATTTTGACGTATATATTGCTTGCTGGTGCTGATATTGGTGCTGGTCGCCTTTTTGCAATAATATTTCTAGATACTATATATAGTCACACACGTGGTAATCTATTCCGGGATTGGCTGAGCCGCTCCTAGGGGAGGGGGAGTGCCTTGGCTTGGGAATTGCCCACTTTGATCGAATTTATCACTTTGATTCGGCTTTTTTAGTTATATTTGAGTCGGGAGATGGCGCTGTAATGAATTTTTCCCCAGGTACCACTAGCCCTAGGAACAGCTCTGGGGATGGGACAAAGCCAAAAAACATATAAAAAATAGACATATTATACGAAAAACATAAGATTTTATAGTTAATCGTAAAAATTTCGAGATTTGGTGAAGTGGACACGATTCCAAAACTACCCTCGCTCTTGCCTGACTATATACAGCTGTTTTCAAATAAATAGTTCAACATAGTACAGCGTATAGATTAATAAAACAACAGTTAAAAAATGAAAACGTCGACTTAATGTGTGCATGACCATCAACTATGATCTACAGTGAAGCTGAAACTCTAAAAACCGATATTTAATTATATAGCTGGAAATAATAGATAAAACATGAAAAAAAAAACAGAGAAGAAAACAAAAACTAACCCAAATCATTATGGTACTCCTTGAACTTTTCGTGAATGATAACTTTTTCTACCTTCAGCTTAATTTCTGATCCTTCGTCCTTTGTCCGATCATGTTCTCCCATAACAATATTCCACATTGGGCCAAAGGGATAACTGAAAGCTTCGCTGAAAAAGAGAAAGAGAAATAACACATCTGTAGCACCCTTCTCCTCTTATTTACGCATTGCTTTTTACTTTGTCCATTAACTATTCTTGTTGGTCTTTAAATCATAAATAACATAACTGAAGAACACTTTCTTAGTCTTGTATGTCTTCTTTCTAGGTCTAGGGAAAAAACTGGTAGCTTCGAGATTTTAACTTTCGAAAAATATTGATACTATAGTCATTTGTTAAAATCTTATCTCTGCTAGCAACTTTTTGTATTTATTCATTTTCTTTTCGATAGACCAATGGAGGAACGCTCACCTATGAAGTTGAATTTTGCTCCAGTTATAGAGGTTGTGCTCGTACTTTCAATAGATCACTTTCCTGGTGAAAGGAATTTCTGATCCCTTTTGTTTATCTTGGGTGATGATGTCAAAACTAGTTGTTTTGCGCTGAGAAAATTTTCATTAATTATTTCACTTTGCAGTATACCACACCTTTTCCAAATATGAGTACCGAGACTCCTATTTTATGCCTGATTTGGCTTGGTCAGGATTTTTAGAGTAATCTGTAGCCATACCTCTGTGTTCCTGGACGTATACTACGAACGGGGACGGAAGGTCACTTAGCCCCAGGCAAGGTGTGCAAGTGGGTCACATTACTAGTAGAGTGCTAAGTACCATTTCTATAGAGGCCCTAGGAATTACCATGCTATTCTATAGAGGCCATAGGAACCACGTTCTATAGAGGCCCTAGGAATCACAGTGCTATTCTACGGGACCTCTACACCTTTTCAAAGAGAGTGAATAGCCTCTCACAATGTCGTATGGATTCTAAGGGTTTATGTTCCTTCCTATGCTATTCTACGGGGCCTCTACACCTTTTCAAAGAGAGTGAGTACGTCGTCATAACGGTTTTTTTTTTTTTTTTTTTTTTTTTTTTTTTTTTTTTTTTTTTTTTTTTTTTTTTAACCAAAAACTAGAAATTGTCAAATTGCGTATTTAGGAGTTATTTTGTAGGAAAAGCTGTTTATCACCCATGTATCATCCACTGTTCCATTTCTTTGAACTATGTGCTATCAGACTGGTTTCTGATTTTTTTTGGACAATTTGCCTTTAGTCAAGACTAGTTTGTTAGGAATGTGTCGCTGCTAATTCAAGAATATTGATTGGAATATGGTTTTATATCATTTTGCTTAAAAGCTAACTCTAATTGCAAAAAAGGGGTATAGCATTTGCGAATTGGACTATACGAACGATATTAATTGAATAATAGGGAAAAAACAGAGCTAGAGAGCATTTGCGAATTTGATCGTATGAAGGTGGAGAAAAAAGGGTTGAAACTGATTATGAGTTAAGGTAACCCATCGGGGTTGTTAACTCATAGCTTATTTATTATAAATTTGGAACATTATCAATCTATGAAAATTGTTAACAATGATAAAATGGTCTTGTGACTTGACATAGCTTTACTTCTTCGATGTGTTCTGTATAATAGACAAGTGGCGTTTGAACAGTGTTGTCAGTTTAAGATAGAGTCTAACGTTATAGTATACTAAAAAGTTGATACTAAGAGAGATGTAGATGGCAAGAAAATAATTTTAATAATGAAATTCAGAACAAACCTTAGAAATCCTTGCAAATTAAGTAGCAAGGTGTATGTGAGTATGAACCATCAAGGATCATAAGCACCAACGACCCTAACCACCAGAGACCTCAACCCCCTAAAGGTCCCCTATCCCCAAACTCGAAGGGCGCCCCCTCCCCTCCAACTTCTTAGCCCCCTCCCCCCATTTTTTCTGATTTTTTTTTGAAGTTTTTTTTAACTTTTTTTATTATTTTTTTAACTTGATATATTTTTTTCAACTTTTTTTTACATGTCTTCGAATGAAATGAAGCATACTTAAAACAAAAAAAATCACATTTAATATTTTCCAAACTCAAAATGAGAAAGGTATAGACATGTTAGTCATGACCTTTACTGTTAGAAAAATAATGTTTGTAGTAGTACTTTTTTTTATTTGACTAAATTTTTTTTTGGACTTCGAAATTATTCCGCTTTTTTTACGTATCTTAAAATGACATAAAATATGCTTACGACTCTAACAATTGTACTCTATGCTTACTCAGAGACACGATGCGGCTTTCCCACTGGTACTTTATGGCGGGTTATTGACACTATTTAGTTTATTGCATGTATTAAATCAGTATTTTTACGCAGTGGAACGATAAACACATAAGTCATATCTTTAAAAAAAGTGAAGATGGAGCATTTTAATAAAGTTTGTTCACATGACAATGTTATTGCAGCATTGAATGCCGACAAGGAGAAGTATTTAAACTATGAAACAAGTACAAGTGGTAGCACTATTGGAAATGTATGCATGCATTGTCATGACAGTAAAGAATTAAATTTCTTTGGAGTACCGAAAAAATTCAACTCTTATGTTGGTGGATATGCAAGATTCTACAGAGATGATTGCACTCAAAGAGAATGCCAACATAAAAATAATCGTTGATGATAGAGGACAACTCCTTGCTACTGTTGCAGGTAACACATTACCTACTGATACATCCTATCGTCAGCTTTCGGCTATTAGCATTCAACGGAAGATCAAAAAAGAAAGGCCTACCTTCTACTAATATCATAAACCATATCTTGTCTACGTGCCGAAACTGTTACCTGTGTAAAAATAATGTGATAATAGACAGTGAAATTGCCAGAAAAATAAAAAGGGTATTGGCAGAAAATATCACTATGGAATGTAAAGATGAATCGATGAAAAACAAAGTACCAGCAAACGTTACTGCCATTGATCAAACAGTCAATGAACCAAATAATACCAAAGACGAAAAGCATATTGAGTTTGTCGATGACACACCAGTAAAAATTGTGTATGGCTCAAAATGGAATAATGATTATTCTACTGATTACGAACTAAGAGAAGACAATAACTACAATATCAAGAGAGAACATGGTGAACTATTTTATGGAATAGATTCAAAATGTCCAAAGTTGATCATTGATATTAATAATGTATCATAATATATTTTTGTATTAATATTCTACATAGCATTATTTCATTAAAAATATATTATGCATTACACTGTTATGTGTTCATTATTTTTAGAGTAAGCTAGCATATCAAACGTTTTGAATGTCTATTAAAACATCGGTGATGTAAGAAAAGGAATTTGCATACATCTATTGTCAGACACATTGGATAACATTGACAAAATCTAGGTATCAGAATGAATAAATTCTTTAATAACATCAGTTGTTGGATATGTCATTATGAAAAAATTGAAAGTAAGTAAGTAAAAAACTCATTCTTGAATTCCCCTCTTGGATACACAATACAGAAATATAATTCAGGAAATTATGAAAAAAATTGACAAAATTCTTATTAACATTCTTTATCGATTTGAATTCGCTTCCATCAACATCCTTTGTCAGATACATCGAATAAAATTGACAAAATGTAAATATCAGAGTGAATAAATACTTTATCAACATCCTTTATCGGATATGTCGGATAAAATTGACAAAATTGTAGTATCAGAGTGATTAAAATCTAAGTGTCAAAGTGATTAAATTCCATATCAACATCCCTTTCTCGGATACATGGGATAAAATTAAACTAAATCTAAGTATAAAGTGAATAAATTCTTTATCAACATCATTTGTCGGGTATATCGGATAAAATTGACAAAATCTAAGTATCAGATTGATTAAATTCTATATCAACATCTATTTCTCGAATACATGGGATAAAATTGACAAAATCTAAGTGTCAGAGTGAATAATTTTTTTTTATCAACATCTTTTGTCAGATATAACGAATATAATTGACAAAATCTAAGTATCAGAGTGAATAAATGCTATACTAGCATCCTTTGTCGGATATGTTGGATAAAATTGACAAAATAGTAAGTGTCAGAGTGAATAATTTTTTTATCAACATCTTTTGTCGGGTATATCGGATAAAATTGACAAAATGCAAGTATCAGATTGGTTAAATTCTATATCAACATCCATTTCTCGAATACATGGGATAAAATTGACAAAATCTAAGTGTCAGAGTGAATAATTTTTTTTATCAACATCTTTTCTCAGATACAACGAATATAATTGACAAAATCTAAATATCAGATTGATTAAATTCTATATCAGCATCCTTTGTCGGATATGCTGGATAAAATTGACAAAAACTAAGTGTCAGAGTGAATAAATTTTTTTATCAACATCTTTTGTCAAATACATCAAATATAATTGACAAAATCTAAGTATCAGGGTGATTAAATGCTTTATCAGCATCCTTTCTCGGATATCTCGGATAAAATCTAAGTATCAGAGTGATTAATTCTATATCAACATCCCTTTCTCGGATACATGGGATAAAATTGACAAAATTTAAGTATCAGAGTTAATAGTTTTTTTTATCAACATCTTTTCTCAGATACAACGAATATAATTGACAAAATCTAAATATCAGATTGATTAAATTCTATATCAGCATCCTTTGTCGGATATGCTGGATAAAATTGACAAAAACTAAGTGTCAGAGTGAATAAATTTTTTTATCAACATCTTTTGTCAATTACATCAAATATAATTGACAAAATCTAAGTATCAGAGTGAACAATTTTTTTTATCAACATCTTTTATCAGTTACAACAAATATAATTGACAAAATCTAAGTATTATGAAAAAATTGTAAGTAATTAAGTAACAAACTCTTTCTTGAATTCACCTCTTGGATACACAATACAGAAATTTAATTCAGGAAATTATGAAAAAAATTGAACAAATTCTTTATTAACATTCTACAAAATCTGTGTATTAGAATGAATAAATTCCTTATCATCATCCTTTGTCGGTTACGTCGGATAAAATTGACAATTCTAACTATCAGAGTGAATAAATTCATTATCAAAATCCTTTGTCGGATATGTCGGATAAAATTGACAAAATCGAAGTGTCAGAGTGAATAAATTTTTTCTATCAACATCTTTTATCAGATACAACGAATATAATTGACAAAATCAAATCGTCAGGGTGAATAAATGCTTCATCAGCATCCTTTGTCGATTCTGTCGGATAAAATTGACAAAATCTAGGTGTTAAGAGTGAATTTTTTTTTATCAACATCTTCTCTCGGATACATCGGATAAAATTGACAAAATCTAAGTATCAGATTGAATAAATGCTTTATCAACATCATTTGTCGGATATGACGGATATAATTGAGAAAATCTAAGTACCAGAGTGAATAAATTCATTATCAACATCCTTTGTCTGATATGTCGGATAAAAATTGACAAAATCTAAGTATTAGAGTAATTAAATTCTATATCAACATTCCTTTCTCGGATACATGGGATAAAATTGATAAAATCTAAGTATCAGAGTGAATAAATGCTTTATCAACATCCTCTAAATGCATTATCAACATCATTTGTCGGGTATATCGGATAAAATTGACAACATTTAAGTATCAGATTGATTAAATTCTATATCAACAATCCTTTCTCGAATACATGGGATGAAATTGACAAAATCTAAGTGTCAGAGTAAACAAAATTTTTTTATTAACATCTATTGTCAGATACATTGAATATAATTAACAAAATCTAAGTATCAGAGTGAATAAATGCTTTATCAACATCCTTTGTCGGCTATATCGGATAAAATTGACAAAATCTAAGTACCAGAGTGAATAAATGCATTATCAACATCATTTGTCGGATATGTCGGATAAAATTGACATGTCGGATAAAATTGACAAATCCAAGTGTCAGAGTGAATAATTTTTTATCAACATCTTTTGTCAGATACATCGAATATAATTGACAGAATCTAGGTGTTAGAGTGAATAATTTTTTTTATCAACATCCTCTGTCAGATATGTCGGGAAAAATCGACAAAATCTAAGTATCAGAGTGATTAAATTCTTTATCAACATCCTTTGTCAGATACATCGGATAAAATTGACAAAATCTAAGTATCAGAGTGAATAAATGCCTTATCAACGTCATTTGTCAGATATATCGGATAAAATAGAAAAAATCTAAGTATCAGAGTGATTAAATTCTATATCAACATCCTTTGTCGGATATGTCGGATAAAATTGACAAAATCTAAGTATCAGAGTGATTAAATTCTATATCGACATCCCTTTCTCGGATACATGGGGTAAAATTGACAAAATTGAAGTGTCAGAGTGAATAAATTTTTTTCCATCCACATCTTTTATCAGATACAACGAATATAATTGACAAAATCTAAATATCAGAGTGAATAAATGCTTTATCAGCATCCTTTGTCGGATATGGTAGATAAAATCGACAAAATCTAAATGTCAGGGTGAATAAATGCTTTATCAGCATCCTTTGTCGATTCTGTCGGATAAAATTGACAAAATCTAAGTGTTAGAGTGATTTTTTTTATCAATATCTTCTCTCGGATACATCGGATAAAATTGACGAAATCTAAGTATCAGATTAAATAAATGCTTTATCAACATCATTTGACGGATATAACGGATAAAATTGACAAAATCTAAGTACCAGAGTGATTAAATTCTATATCAACATCCCTTTCTCGGATACATGGGATAAAATTGATAAAATCTAAGCATCAGAGTGAATAAATGCTTTATCAACATCCTCTCAATGCATTATCAACATCATTTGTCGGGTATATCGGATAAAATTGACAAAATCTAAGTATCGGATTGATTAAATTCTATATCAACAACCCTTTCTAGAATACATGGGATAAAATTGAAAAAATCTAAGCGTCAGTGAGAATAAACTTTTTTTATATCAACATCTATTGTCAGATACATCGATATAATTGACAAAATCTAAGTATCAGAGTGAATAAATGCTTTATCAGCATCCTTTGTCGAATATATCGGATAAAAGTAACAAAATATAAGTACCAGAGTGAATAAATGCATTATCAATATCATTTGTCGGATATGTCAGATAAAATTGACATGTCGGATAAAATTGACAAAATCTAAGTGTCAGAGTGAACATTTTTTTTTATCAACATCTTTTGTCAGATACATCGAATATAATTGACAAAATCTAAGTGTTAGAGTGAATAATTTTTTTTTATCAACATCCTCTATCAGATACATCGGATAAAATTGACAAAATCTAAGTATCAGACTGAATAAATACTTTATCAACATCATTTGTCGGATATGTCGGACAATTTTTTTTATCAAGGAAATATCTGAATGCGTTTAAGGTATAGTACGAATGGCTTGCAAAAAACACGAAAATACTACTACTAGTAGCAACTCACTGCACCACAAAACCATCTGAGGTAGTCACGGCTATTTTTTTCGCGCCGCAAATAAAGTTAAGTATTTATTCACTCTGATATTTACATTTTGTCAATTTTATTCGATGTATCTGACAAAGGATGTTGATGGAAGCGAATCCAATCGATAAAGAATGTTAATAAGAATTTGTTCAATTTTTTTCATAATTTCCTGAATTAAATTTCTGTATTGTGTATCCAAGAGGTGAATTCAAGAACGAGTTTGTTACTTACTTACTTACAATTTTTTCATAATGACATATCCAACAACTGATGTTAATAAAGAATTTATTCATTCTGATACCAAGATTTTGTCAATGTTATCCCATGTGTCTGACAATAGATGTATGCAAATTCCTATTCTTACATCTCCGATGTTTTAATAGACATTCTAAACGTTTGATATGCTAGCTTACTCTAAAAATAATGAACATATAACAATGTAATGCATAATATATTTTTAATGAAATAATGCTATGTAG